>CM027119.1:6199495-6635764 GCA_015476505.1 Urochloa ruziziensis | reverse complement strand
CTTTCTGCTGGTAGTCAAAATACTAGGTCTTGGCACCTTGTCGTAGCTGAAATCTAGCTCCACCAACTCACCAAGTCGATTCCTTAGAAGGATAAGGCCCTAAAAAGGTATCCCTAAAAAGCTCGAAGTGGGGCTTAATTCCCAAGAATGCCTCATAAAAGTGGACAAAATTGGCTATGTGGAAGATCCCATTGGGATTCAGATTCATCAGCTCCAATCCGAAGTAATATAAGATCTTGCAAAAGAAATCACAAATCGGAAAACCAACCCCCCTCTCAACAAAGTGGGAGAAAGCAATAACCTTATCTTCCAGATCTGTCAGGAAGACATTCTCCGACCGTGGCACCTCCCAACCAACAAAAGACTTCGCTCCAAGAAGGCCTATCTGAACAAGGCCCTCCAGATGAGCATCGGTAGCCGTAGATACCCCAACAGATCTATCATTACTCTTCTTCGCCTTCTGGCGGCTGGACTCAAGACCTTCTCCCTTGCGCTTGGAACAAGTAGACTCCTCGATTGACTTCTTGGGGGTGTCATCTTGAAAGAAGTTATGAGTTGGTCCACTCTCGGCAACTAAAAGCACTAACCGCAAGACAAGCTCAAGAACAGGCGGCGGCGGCGGCGATGAGACGACTTCTAGGTTTTCGTCGCAAGGAAAGCACGAGAATAAACACAAAGTCCAAAGGGTCACCTTTATAGCTCTAAGGGCACGCCAGTCAACATTTTTTCTCTTTATAAATAAATAAGAGGTTTCATTCAGTTTTTTGGAAAAGGAATTTTTACTCGAACCTTTTATTTTTAGGAGACGTCTCAAAAATAAAAATTCATGTAAATATTCTTTCTACAAAATTTGAGGTCTATCATTGTTTATTCTGAAAAGAATACTCCCCACGAGTACTCTTGACCCTTTCTCACCACACCAAGGTATGGATCAAGGCTCGGGGGCTACAAGACACAAGGGTCACTAATGTGAAGTTATTTCAAATTTCCACCCAAGATTCAAGATTTTTCAGGACCTTCAGCTTGAGCCATCGATCCAATCTAAAGCTCGGGGGCTACTTCATATAAAGTGCGATTTAAAATCGCACTCCAAAATTTCAAGAACATCTTGGGGCTTGAACACTTCACAGCCTCGTCTTCAAAGCCAAAACCTGCGGACCAAGGAAGCACTCGAAGATCTTCAAGGAAGCTCAGGAAGTACTCGAACCAAAGGGTCAAGCACTCTCAAGAAAAGAAGAACTCAGCTATGAAGCGCTCGGGGCTTGTCGGACATGGAGACCTAGGGCCCACACAGACGCGAGAAGACTCCAAGGGAGGATATGGCAACGAGTAGAGACCGCGGCACAGGATGGCACGGGACTCTACAATACATGGAAGCTAGTCGCTAAATAAAGAAAGTACTCGTGTAGCGAGAGTTGTACGAGTTACTACTCGAACTAGACTAGGATTCGACTCTTTCCATCCTGTAACCCCGTTAGCCAGTATATAAGACTGGGCAGGGACCCTCCCTCAATACGAGATCAATACGATCAAACACCAATTAGAGATTCAGCGAGTCTTATTGATCAATACACAAGGTCAATAGGGCAAACTTGTACTCATATTCACTCTACGTAATACAAGATCAACAACAGGACATAGGGTATTACGCCTAGTTGGCGGGCCAAACCTGTATAAATCTCGTGTCACGTAACCATCGAATTCATGATTCTACGAACACTCCACCAAAACTCTACTGCCTAGGGATACCCCTCGGTGGGATTGCCGGTAAAACACCGACAGTCATAAAAGTAAAGTTCTGGTGCAGCCGTCACCCGTGTCTATACGTACAGCTAGGCTGTACCCAAGTTTTTTCCTGTTGGTGGGTCCAAGACATGTTCATCTCGTCTGCTCTTGGCTCTTGGGCCGACAGGCACTTCGAAGCCCACTTGTAGTCGGCTAAGAGGGTGTTTAGCAATCAAAATTTTCATCAAAATTTCACATTAAGAGGGTGTTTAAATTCAGTAAAAGTTGCAAAGTTTGCAAAAAAAAATTACATTGGTAAGTACGCTCAAGAGAGGAAACACATTTCTCAATGAAAAACCTTTTACAAACTTACAACTTCATGAGAATTTAAACACCCCCTAAAAAAAATAACATGCATAGAGTATTAAATGTAAATGAAAAAAGTAACCCATTACATGGATGGAACGAAATTCGCGAGACGAATCTATCGAGCCTATCTAATCCATGATTTGCAACAGTAATACTAATCATTCACTAATCATTGACTAATTACCTTCTAATTACCTGTCGTTAGATTCGTCTCACGATTTTCAGGCTAGATCTGTAATTTGTTTTATTAGTAGTCTACGCTTACTACTCCTAAATGATAAATTTTCTTTGATGTGAATTTTTGCTATTGCAAATCATGGATTAAATATGCTCATTAGATTTGTCTCACAATTTACAGTCCATTTGTGTAATAAGTTATTTTTGTCTATATTTAATACTCCATGCGGAGATGTTCAAAGTTGTACTAATTATCGTGGGATTAAGCTGATGAGCCATACGATGAAGCTCTGTGAGAGGGTTATAGAGCATCGCCTACGAAGAGTAACAAGCGTGACCCAAAATCAGTTTGGGTTTATGCCTGGTAGGTCGACCATGGAGGCAATTTTTCTAATACGACAGTTGATAGAGAGATATAGGGAGTAGAAGAAGGACTTGCACATGGTTTTCATTGACCTTGAGAAGGCGTATGACAAAGTACCAAGAAATGTCATGTGGTGGGCCTTGGGAAGGCACAAAGTCCCAACTAAGTACATTATCCTCATCAAGGATATGTACAAGGTTGCGATGACATCTGTCCGGACATGTGATGGTGACACCAATGACTTTCCAATTAAAATAGAACTACATCAGGGGTCAGCATTGAGCCCTTATTTATTCGCTTTAGTGATGGATGATGTGGGGAATATGGTCCCCGGGTACCTCACGAGCAGGCCTGGCAACCCTCCGATAGTGGGCGGCCCGGCCCACCGTTCTGGACCTGATGACATGCGGGACAAGCCGGCGCATGAAGGAAGGATCCGGAAGGAGAAGTTCTAATTAGAATAGGAGTTTTTGTAGAGAAGGAAAGGATCCTTAGAGATAGGATCGGCTACAAACCGACTTGTAACCATGCCTCCCCGATATATAAGGCGGGCAGGGACCCCCTCCAAAAGACACGAAGTCTCCCAAGAGAACAATCCACGCAATACAACACCCCAAAACAGGACGTAGGGTATTACGTCGAGTTGACGGCCCGAACCTGTCTAAATCCTTGCGTCTGTCCACCCTAACCATCTAGCTTCCGATCTTTGCGATCTTCCCTCATACAAATCACTTCCGTGGGCTACCCCGTGGAAGACTGCCGGAGATCATAATTTGATATTCCTCTCGCTGCACCAATCTTTGAACTCCTATGCTACAAAGTTCGTACCATTATCTGTGATGATACGATTTGGGACTCCGAAGCGATGAGTGATGTCGGGGAAGAATTCGATATAGGCACAAAGAAAAAACATAGGAACTGGAAGAGAGACATAGGCACAAAGAAAATTTTCCACAAGGTCCAACCGTCATGTAAGTATTCATCCAAAAATCCTAAGGATTCATGCATCCCATAAAAATCCTAAGGAATATTATAGGATGTAATTCTGCCAATGCAAAGGTGGCTACTAAGTCCACGTTTGAACGTCTTCAACAAACAGGTAGTGACTTCTCTAGTTTCTTCACGACGAAAAAGATGTTTTTTTCTCCAATCACATTAAGGGGAAAAACAACGTTTGCTTATTACGTGCATGTATCAATGTGTGTAGCGCCGCCACGTAGGCCAGTAAGGCCAGTCTCAGTGGAGAGTTTCACTACACTGTTACCTAGATTGCCATGTCAGCTTTCCAGTGAAATGAAACTACCGTTCTCAGTGCACAGTTTCATGGCACAGTTTCATATACAATGTGTAACATTTAATTTGAGCATTGTGTTGTGATGAAGTGTGCCATGAAAACTTTGTAGCCTTTTGCAACCGTAGAACATGATAAACTAAAGCACTTTCATATCGACATATACTTGCTTATGCCAGCTTGCCTCGACTCATTCAGATATGGAGCATATGCACACTCAGATAACAGAAACAAGCCAACTCAACTCATTCAGATACAGAGCATATGGCCACCGTCTTGTTCCTTCTGTGGCCGGGCCGGTGGCTATTTAGACGGCTGCACAGGTTCCTGCACATGCGACGAATCACAGATCCGATAGCTGCCGGCACTCACCTTTCTTCCATGCGCCGTAGCAAGCTTTCCTTTACCGCCGGAGAATCTTGGTCACGCCGTGCCTCCATCTCACCGGCGTCGAAGTGGATTGGTGGGACGAGATGCAGATTGGCCGGAAGAAAAAACTGGAGGGGAGATCAGTGCATTTTGCGTGCGATTTGGAGGGGGAGCGAGGAATTGGAGCTGGATTTGGAGCGCGAGCACTGGGAGCAGGGGAGGCCGCGCGTCGGAGATGCAGCAGATCCGTCATGAAACGAGGACGCCCACAGTGCGCGTTTCATTTCGTTTCGTCCGACTAGGTAACCGAGCCCAGGGGATGTGGTGGGGATGAAACGACCTTCTTCTCTTTTCTATTGATAACCATGCCAAATCAGCAAAGATGCTGATGTGTCCTACAATTTAATGCCCATGAAATCCTCATGAAACCCCCCTGGCCTAATAACCTAAGCTATGCAGCCACTCGCAATCTAGGGCCCGCACGACCACCAGGTTGTTTACTTGTTTTCATGTAGGGCCATGCTAATTAATTACTCTGTTGCATGCATGTAGGCCATTCACGTAATCACGCGGTTAGTTGCACGTGTGGCCATTTGGGCTACTCGAGTAAATCCATGCATGCAATTCAATGGGTATGTCTCGTGCCTACTATTAAGGATGGATTCGGATCGAATACGAATGGATTCGAATTCGGATACCACTATTTACCACATTTTAATTCGAATTCGGATACGAATACGAATCTTATCGAATACGAATACAAAACGAATAGTTCGAATACGGATTCGCATTCGGATGTTTAGTTGATTTTGACAGAAAATGTCTTTGTGTGTACTAATTCACTTTATGGATTGTTTTAAGAGTAAATTATGTGTATATATCTCATGTATGTTATATATATTTGAATAATTAAATATACAATATAAATATAAATAATTTTCATAATATATAAAATATTTTAATAAGAAAATAGTACATTAGTAAGTATAATATAATTTATTGATTAGATAAATAAATTAAAGTGGTTAAAATTGATATGATTGTCCATCTTAAAGTTAATTAAAATTTATTTTATATACCATTGGTAATATTATAATCAATATAATTAGTAATTATCATGTAGATAATTTTTAAATTGATTAAACAATTTATATCATTTATAATTAATAGTTAGTTAAAAAGAGAAGTTAATTTATGTCGAATGTTTCGGATTTTTCTCGAATACGAATGTCGAATGTCGAATGTTTCGGATTTTTCTCGAATACGGATGTGGAATCGGATAGAGAAAATTGTTGGAAATCGAATTCGGATACCTCCATTTGACATCCATATTAAAATCGAATACGAATACGGATATCCATATTTACGTTTTTATCGAATACGAATACGGATGTTTCGGATGTCCAGACATCCATCTCCATCCTTACCTACTATGGTCTACATAAAAAAATACTCCCTCCGTTTTAAATTATAGTTTATTTTGTCTTTTTTAGATTCATAGCTTTTATTGTGCATCTAGATATGCACTATGTCTAGATGCATAACAAAGACTATGAAACATAAAAATGTCAAAACGACATATAATTTCGAACATAGAGTAGCAATATGTATGAAATAAAAATAATAAACATAGTCCAATATTGCAAAATTATTTGACCATGGTTCTAGTGCCACCAACTTTGCATTCCCAATCTACATGACCTTTTACATATCTAAAGTCGAAATAAATTGATTTCAGTAATAGTCCCAAACAACCAAAAACATGGTTCTTCATGTGCGAGCGTTATTTGGCTTGCTCCTTTTCTTGGAATGTCACTAAATTTGACTATCAACAAAAGCGATTTATCGAATCTCTCCTTATGAAAGCAGGCGGGCTCGGCGGCCAGCGAGCTTGTCCACGATAGTAAAATTAATTTACAACGTCAGATGGTAAACCAACGGTTGCTATATTACCTCACACGCATTGTACTGTTACAAAAAATATCTAAGACTCCAGACCTTTCTCAACTTCTCCCGATGTCAGGTTCTCGTCAGTTCTTCCTCCTAGCGCTGCTAGATTTTCTCGCTGCCTTTGATTCCTCCTATGGTATTCTGCCTTACACCTCCCTCACTCCAGGCATGCAACGCGCTGCCTCTCCTGGCCATTGCGACAAGAGGTCTTGCGGCTGCCATGGCGCGGCGGTGCAGCACATGACCGGCATGGCGGCACGCAGACTTTCGACGCAGCACAGTTGCAGCGCGCCCTAGGGCCAGGAGTGGCAGCCATCGCTTGCTCCACGGCCTGACCCAGGGCGCTGGCATTGGCGCCCCTCATGGTTAGCAACGGCGGCCTATGCGGAGCGAAGTCTCATGACCGTCGGGTGCGACACGGCGCAAGGCTGTTGCAGTGTTGAAATTGGTTGTGCGTGGCCGTAGGCTTTTGACGCGGCACGACATCACGCTTCACGGCATGGCAAGACGACGGCGGCACACCCCAGGGCTAGCGGTGGCAGATGGAGGTCAGACGCTGCGGGAGTGCGACGCGGTGTCACGCGACAGCCAGCCAGTGCGGGGTGACGGCGGCGACAAGGAAGGCTTCGCGACAGGCTGGGCGGCAACAATGAATAAGCCGATGGGATCTACAAAGCAACAGCTGCACAGAGAAGCAGCAAGGAGAGGAAAATGATGAGAGGAGACTCCCTCGTTTATTTTCTTTTTTGATGCGTCACGTTTTCGCTCTTGTTTCTTCTTTGCTTTAGTGGCTACTGCGTGTGGATGGTGGCTGCGGCTATTCGATTTTTTCTTGTTGCTTTTCTTTCTTTTCATGGCCAGCGAATCGTGCGTTGCGACGGCCTTCAGCCGTTTTCGCGCATTTTCCCTTGATTTATCCATCGATTTCTTCTGCTTCGATGATTGATTTGCGTCCCCTTCATGGATTCGGAAAGTCTCCTCTCCCATTTGTTTCTGCTCATGTCTGATTTCCTGCGTTTTGCGCCTATTAGATCTTTAGGCGATATTTTTTTAAAGTGATGATTCCTGCGCCGACGCTATTCATATGTTTCGATTTCTGTTTTATATCGTTTCTTGGGCCATTTTAAGTTCTTCATCTGCGATTTTTGGTCCGCCTGTTTTTCCTCTTCCTCGTGGCAAGAGGATTTTTTTCACCGTGGAGAAGAAAACAGGCGCGAGCAGAGGGCGGAGGCGCAGCTGGTCTTCTTTCTCATGAGCCTCCGCGTTGCAGCCTGCAGGTGAGATTCTCCCTCCCCTTGCCATCCTCCAACATTTTTCTCCTCACATCTCCGTGCGAAGACCAGGTGGTAAACCGGTGCTTATTACCAACTCAAATACACTGGATCGAACTCATCCCATCCCGAATTGAGTCCCTTGTCCTTAAATTGAGCTATGTGCTTAATCTTCTCCAATCTATTATGCATAATATCCATATCCCAACTCTATTGTTCTACAAATTATTTTTGCCCAGTTCCATCTGCACTTGATACGACCATACAGGTGATTAATTTCCATCGACGGAGGTATTTGAGGGAAAATGTCAAGAGACATATTTGCAGGGTTTTCTATTTTTTATTCTCAATTGTAGGTAATAGTGCCCAGGTAGTTCAGAGATATATCAATGGTTGGTATTCTTTCTTTTACATTTTCATATGCTGATTTACTAATTAGTGAATACACTAAACCTATTTGACTTCCCAGACCGAAGGTGCTACTTGCTATCATTATAATTGGCCTGAGTGTCAGTCTTTCAAGTTTTTGTTTCCTCTGCCAACTACATTAATCTTTGCTGTTCATGCTAGGTTTGTTGATTGTAAATGTTTTTTTTCTTTAGCATCAAATGTAATTTAAATAATAAATTGTTTCTTGTGTAATGTTAGATTGTGAATTGTCCAAAGGGCATATTGTTGTGGTGCACAACCAGTGGATGATGAGCTTCCTATGGTGATCAAGGAGGTGCAGGTGAATCAACAAATGTATAAAGTAGATGTTTCAGGTTTTCTGATTCTTATGCAATGTCTAACTATGGGTTGCCCCATGTTGTAGTGGTGCACCACCAATGGTGATCAGGGAGGAGCAGGTGATTTCAGAAAGGTATGCAAATATGTGGCCTTGTAGGTTCAAGGTCAATAAAAGGATCTTGAACACAGGATCCTTTAAAATCCAGAGGCTCAAAACTGATTTTATTGCAGCGTGGATTATATTCTAAGGTTTTATTTTGCTTTCGCCTTCATATATATTGATTCATACCTTACCGTGCACAAAAGAGGATTAAAAGTAGAATAGTCTTGGTTCAAATGAACATGTTGCGTGATCTTTGCAAAGGGTCAGAATAATGATAGTTCAGTTCAATGGTTTGATGAAATATAAATTTGAAAGCTTAGTTTCATAATAGATTGAACAGAGTAGTCCTCTCTAATCATTTGCCATTTTGTGGTACCATAGAAAACTCTAAATCTTACAAAAGGTAATATAATTAGTTTTAGTTAGAAGACATCTACAGGATGGTAGTTGGCCAGCTATGGTAAGAGATTTAGATTGGGTAATCCTGAAGCCGAATATCAACTTAGGATACTCACAAGTTTTTTAATGTTCTTTGTTACTTGAGTACTTTCTGTATGTACATCGTTTCCTGTCACTAGGAATTTAGCTCATTGTATCTTCAGATGTGTCAGAAGACAGAGGAGTGACAGAAGCAAAGAAAACTACATCCAAGGGGGGAGATGTTGATGACATGTACCAACCCAATCACTTCAAATGAACGATTTATTCTAAGAGACATGCATATCATGTTGGATATAGTTTGATTTTTCTTTAGATTTAGCATGCTTAGCAGGAACAGGTGGTGGAATACAGTATCTAATCTCTTCTACAATTGGACACAAATTGTATTGTCTAGGTAATGAATTTTTGTCACTGAAGTCTCTGGTCATGAAAGAATTATCTTCTCCTTGCCAAAATCCAGCAATTAGCACCACTTCCACCATTGCAGTATCCAAAGCAAAGGTCTGATCTTGGACGATAACCTTTACATGATAGGAGTTGTGCCTGTTATATTAACGTTTCTGTTTCCTTTGGTTCACTAGGATATGGAGCAGCAGTGAACTTTTCTTAACCTTTCATTACTATGAGTTGTGAAATTTCTAAAAAAATTTGCGAGGCGAAATTTCTAGAATTTAGATTTGGCCATTTCTCACAACAAATTAGAACTTTATGAACTAGAGATAGTATACATAATTGCATATATATGTTCTATGTGTTACCGAAGCTTTTGATTGTTTACTCAACCTGTTAGGGACTTGATAAATTTGCAGGAGCTTTATGAGAAATGGGGACGAACAAAGCAAAGGCCCATCCAGAAGATGGGATCCGAATCATTTTTCACTTACCGGGTATCTTTCTGCTCGATCAAGTTTCTTTAGTATCAAGTCAATTGTCTTTCAGTCAGCAAGTTATGATTTAGAAGCCAAATTGAACTCCTTCTCCTGCTTTCGCATTTTATTTCAGGTTTGTTCAAGTTCCATTCTATTTGGTTTATCTGATCTAAATTAATACTTGCCAGCTCCTTCGGTATACCAGACTCCCAATTTGTTTTTCCTCCTTTATTTTTGCCATCAGTTGATTACTTAGTCCTAAATCTTTTCTTTCGTAGTGAACCAGAATGAAAAACACTTTAGGATCAAGTTATTTTCACCGTCAATATCAGAACTTTGCTATCCCTTGCAACATTATTAAATCACTTACTTTGCATCCATCAGACAAAAAAAAGGATCCCATGGTTGATTGGTTCTAGGACTTGGGCCAATAAGATTTTGTTTCAGTACTTGCATGCCGACGGCATCTGCAAAATCAGAGGTGAGTTCTCTTTCCTATAGCTTGTCTTCAGTTCATCAGAACTCATGCATCTCCTCCTCGGCTCAACCATCCTTTGTGGTTTTCAGGAAGGTGTTTGAGGAACTGCCTCCTTGGGTCAGCTGCGGAGTAGGAGCGAGAATGACGATGCCATGGTGAGTCGCGGTCTGCGTCGTGGACATGGTGTGGGCGGTGCTGGTCGACTGGGCACCCTCTTTCCTGGTAGTAGCGAATGAGGTTGCCCACGCCATGTGCAACGGCGAGATCGGCCCATTTGCCGGCGACTGAGTTGTTCAACGTAGTTGGTTCATTCCACTGTAAGTGATAGTGCTTCTGTATTTCTCTATAGTTTTCCTACTGATGGTACTTCTAACTTCTGGAATTTCAAAACTGGAAGATCATAGTTTGTTCCTTTTACGGTAGTGTCTGCTATGAAGGAATGTGATGTGCATATCTTTTGTTGGCAGCTCATCTGTTGTTCATCCCGAAATTTTAAATATTTTTATTAGTTTGGACTATCACTGTGCTTATGCTCTTTACGCTTGTGTCTTCGCCTTTAAAACACACAGTGCCTTCTATGAACGCTGAAGAATTTCAGGCCTCATTTAGCACAGCCCTTGCTAATGTTGGTTGAGTACAATTTCTGTTCAATTGTGTTGCACACATAAGTCACCCATATACATATAAATTCAGCCGCGCGCATGGGCGCGCGCAAATTACTAGTGTCCCATATACGTACAAATGATGAATTGCATTTGAAGATATCTTTGAAATGAAAGTTTGACTATTATTTTTTATTACGCCATCGATTGTTACAAAATCAAAATCATATTGAATATATGGATACATTAATAACTATTAGACACTAAATATACATGTAATTTAACAAACATTGACCAAAACTTATTAAGTTTCACCTGTTGAAATCTTAAGACACTGCCGTGAAGAAAAAGAGGGAGTGCAGGTTCCATTTCGAGTGGCCCATGTACCCGCCGTGTTTCAACATGTCTGTCGCAGTGTTGCTGCAGGACCAGGACAAATGCATACTCCACTTTGGCAGCTTCTTCTGTTGACCGGCTCGAGATGATTGATTAATTTGATGCGTGGGTCCTTTTTTAATCAGGGTCACCACGTGTCATATGGAACTCAGTCCCAACCTCATTTGGTTCCTTTGTTCGTTTGGGGGGTTACCAAGGTACAATACTCCGGCAGCAAGCTTCCAAAAAGGCAACACGTGTCTTGGAATTGATGGTGTCCACGGAAGCAACTCGCCACCGCATCTACGGTGGGAGCTCCACCGACGCACACCCCCGCCTCCCTCCTCCTGCAGCCCGCGACCGGCGGCTGCCGCCGCCGCCGCCCCGCCCACGAACCGCCCCCGCCTGCTCCCCCGCCCTTCCTAACCCCTCCCTCACCACACCCCCGCCGGCGGCACTGGCCCACCGGTTGTCCAGCCCCGCCCGGCCGGCGGCGCTCCCGCGCCGCCGCGCCCTTGCCGCCGCCGGGCCAGCCGCCGCCCCGGCCTTCCCTCTAGGTCTGGAGGTGACTGAAGCCTCGCCCTCCCCCGGCAACCCCGGACAATAAAGGCCGCCGCCTCAACCACCTCCCTCGGCCGGCGGCGACCTCGCCGCCGGCCGCCCCACCCACCGCCCACCCTGCCGGCCGCCCCGCCGGAACCCTAACCCATCCCCTCAGCGTCGCAGTTGAGGACGGCGAAGGAGGAGGACCGTGGACCGCGGAGGAGGGAGAGAGAGGAAGCGGCGGCGGATGAAAGTTTGGGGAAGAAGAACAGTGTGTGTATGCGGGGGCGTGGGGTCCACATGTACGTCAAACAAACGGAGGGTGTGCGGCGGGTGCTGTGGTGCCGCATGTGCGGACGATAGCATTTCGGGGTGTCCACATGCACAAAGGGTTCATCCTCTCTTTTCCCACTCAGGCTAGAACTAGAAGCATGTCCTCCCCTCTTTTCTTTCTTTCTTTTTTTAGTTGGAAGTTGTTCCTACTCCTCTAGGAAACACCTGCTTGTTTTCCGAGTTCTGTCAAAAATTTCGGTTGAGAAAATCTTAAAGCAATGACAGTCGATTCCCGGATGTTACCCACCTGATCGATGCAACCCATTTGATCTACCGGTCAAAAAAACCAACCGCAAGTCAACAGTGCAATGACCGGGGACCCTGGAACCGAAAGACGGAAGACCCACCTGACCTGTAGCCTCTCCTGATCTCCCCTCGCCAAGGCTTCCTAATCCCATTCCCACTCCCAGTCCCAGCCCCAGTCCTAGGCGCGCACTTGCACACCCATCCTGTCACCCCACCCAATGGGGAAGGAGCCCTGGAAAATGGAAAGAAATGAGCGCGAACAAAGAACCTGGACCACATTGTATGAAGGCCAGTCTCAGTGAGTAGTGTCATGTGCATTAAATATCATGTCACATCAACAAATTTGCTGACATGGCAGTGTTATTTATTAGGGGAGTGTCATGGGATGAGAGAGGATGTCATGGTGATGACACTCCCCGACACAGTTCTCAAAATTTTCAGTCTTGGCAACCGTGTGATGACACTCTCCACTGAGACTGGTCTTAACAAACAAATAAGCATTTGAAGGAGGCTTGCTTCGTCCTATTACTTGGAAAAAGAATTGTTGTGGACTTTGTAACACTAGGAAGATTTAAATTATTGGAAAATTAGATTCTGATTACACAGCATGTCGAACTGGATAATGAACTAATGATTTGACCACCACATGATAACAAACATATGTATGTATGTATGCACCTGGATCCCCTCTGGGATGAGAAGGCGCGAGAGGCCGCCGCCGGCGAAGGGGAGACCCGTAGCTTGCTGACAAGCAAGCGCGGCGCCATGGCTATGGATGGCAACGGGTACAAATTACCCGCGTGCCCGCGGGCAAAAACCCTATAGGGCGAGGATACGGGTTCAACTTTGTGCCCACGGGCACGGGTGAGGGTTTGCATTTGTGCCCAACGGTCAAAATTTAACGGGCGTGAAAAAGCTGTACCCGTGCCCGCCAACCCGCGAAATCCCCCCCCCCCTGACATGTGGACCTTGCATACAAGTATATATTGCAGCCCCTGGAACTCTAGGGTTTCTCCTCTCATTTTTCCCTCCCCACCGAGTCGCACACCAGCCGCCGCCGCCGGCGGCCACTACAGCATCTCATTGCCCTGCTCCTCCCAGGTGCTCGAGGCCGGAGCAGATCTTCCCCTTGCGACCTTGCTACTAACCGGAGACAGCCATCCTCGCCGGGGGCCTCCACCTCGCCGGAACCAAGAGTCCAGGACGCCGGGTCACCAGAGCAGCCAAGGCTCCCTCGTCCACGGATCTGAAGGTATGGCAAATATTCAATGCAGCCAAGACACCCTCGTCTACGGCTCTGCAGTTCTGCTACTGCCTTCTTTTGTTTTGGATCTGTGCTTGGTAGGTACTAGTAGAATGTATGTACTGTCTTTTTTTTTATCAGAGCTTTGCATGCACGAGTAAGTACCAGTAGAATGCTAGATCTATGGCTTTGCTTTGCATGCACGAGTAAGTACTGCCTTCTTTCTCTTTTTTTGATATGTGCTTTGCATGCACGAGTACTAGTAGAAGGTACTAGTAGAATACTAGTAGAATGTAGTACTATGATTTTTACATGTTATATGCCATGGCTTATTGCTAGTTTTTTTATATGCAGATTGCATTAGTCATGGAAACTCCTGCAAGCAGTGCCCAACCTGAGCAAGTCTCGCAGCCATCCCCTCATGCTCCTGGTGAAGAAGCAGCTCCACCTGCTAATGAAGTCATCGCAATTGATGATGAAGCTGATGACGAGCCGACTGATGATGGGACTGCTGGTGTAACCCACTCTCGTGGCTCGACAAGGAAACTCACCTCTGCTGTCTGGAAGGATTTCAAAAGAGTTTGTGATGATGATGGGGTTTGGAAGGCGAAGTGCAACCATTGTGGCAAGAAGCTTTCAGCTACAACAAGGAATGGTACCAACCATTTGCGTACTCATCTGAAAATCTGCATCTATAGGAAGAAGCCTGGTGAGAAAGTTCAAACTAATTTGAGGTTTGCATCTTCTGAAAAGGGGACAGTAGCTGTTGAAAATTATGTGTTTGATCAAGATGTAGCTAGGAAGGCACTTTACACTATGATTACACTGCATGTGTACCCTCTGTCCATTGTGGACCATCATGGCTTTCGGCAATTTGTTAGTGCTTTGCAACCCTTGTTCAAGATAGGAACTAGAAACACTATTAGGAAGGGCATCTTGAATTGCTATGATGTGGAGAAAAGGAAAGCTATGATGTTTCTTCAGAAGCTCAATTGTCGTGTAGCCATTACAACTGACCTATGGACTGCTGATAATCAGAAAAGAGGATATATGGCTGTCACTGGACATTTTATTGATGACTCATGGACCCTTAGAAGCTGCATTTTGAGGTGATTGCTTGCTGTCCTACTTTAATTTCTTGGTGTCCTACTTCAATTTTTATCCTGAAATTACTTGTTTGCTAATTTGTTTCAATTATTTGTTCCAGGTTTGTGTATGTGCCATGCCCCCATATTGGTGAGGCTATTTGTGATGCACTGCTCAAATGCCTCCAGAGTTGGGATCTTGATTGCAGGGTGTCCACTGTGACCCTTGACAACTGCAGTGTCAATGACAACATGATTGGTCTGATGGAAGCAAGGCTTGGGGAAGGTAAGATGATGTTGGGTGGAAAGCACTTGCATACACGTTGTTGTGCACATATCCTGAATCTCATTGTACAAGATGGCTTGGAAGTGATCAAGAAATCCATTGCAAGAATCAGAGAGAGCATTGCTTATTGGATTGCTTGTGAACTAATGATTTGACCACCACATGATAACAAACATGTGTGTGTGTCTGTGTGTGTATGTATGTATGTATGTATGTATGTATGCATGCATGCATGCATGTATGTATGTATGCACCTGGATCCCCCTCTGGGATGAGAAGGCGCGAGAGGCCGCCGCCGGCGAAGGGGAGACCCGTAGCTTGCTGACAAGCAAGCGCAGCGCCATGGCACCCACGGACCAGCCGAAGGGAAAACGGCGTGGGGATTGTTTTTTTAGCCTGACGGGATTGGGGAAGAAGGCGTGCGCGGGGGCCAGGAAGGAATTTGTAGCCAGAACGCCCACGGACCAGCCGAAGAGTTCTGGCGCGATTTGGGTGCCATGACGACGGACAAGCAAGCAGCTAGATTTTTTTTTTTTAGCCTGACGGGATTGGAAAGAGTTCCTTTTTTTTTTTAGAATTAAGAGTTGGCTCTCTTTGTAGCCCGATCCAACAAATAGAACTCTTTTGGGCCGGCAGCAGATTACAGCCCAAAGAGTTCCGTGTTGTATCGGGACAGTCCTTCCTAATTACTTTGGGCCCTGATTCGCAAAAAAAAAATACTTTGGGCCCTGTGTCAGCTTCTCTTCCGTCCGCTGGTAGCCAGAACAGGACTCAGGAACTATTAATGCTGAACTAGTTGCAAAAGAGAAGGATTTCGCACCACAAAATGCAGCAGCATAACACTTTGGCAACCAATGACATTCCATTTGAAATTGCTGGCATCAAGACGAGGCCAAAAATACACTTGGATTTCCTTGCTACTACAGCAGTACTTAAGAGTCTCAGACAACACACACGGCTAACTCGCAGAGACAGTTAAATCTAGTGCTAGTGAATGAGCCTACCTAGATTGACGAAAGATCCTCATACACAGATTTGATCCCAGGCCTCTCGGAGATCGGCCGGATGCACCTCAGTGCAATGCCCAGGGCCTCCTTCATGCCCTTCACGGCCTGTTGGTTCTCTGAATCTGAGGCCATGGCCGAGTCGAAGCAGTCCGATCCCCGGCCTTCGGCCACGCGCAGGCGGACCCAGTCGGTGAGATCAACGCCACCCTCTGACGCAGAAACGATGTCCCCGGCGCACCTGCCAGTCAGGAGCTCCAGCAGAACGACGCCAAAGGCGTACACGTCGGACTTGAAAGAAGGGGATGGTTTCTTGGAGGCTGCAAGCTCTGGAGCACGGTAGCCCAGCACGCCCAGGTCGAGGATCTGCTCCACCACGCCGGCCTGTGTCATCAGGCGGTGCAGGCAGTAGTCGGCGACGCGGGCGTTGAGGTCCAGGCCATCCAGCAGGATGTTGGTGGCCTTGAGGTTTCCATGGGGCATTGCGCGGTCAAAGTGGAGGTAGTTCAGGCCACGGGCCACGTCGACTGCAATCTTCAGCCGCTGCGCCCAGGTCAGTGGAGGACCTCTCCTGCCCGGTCGATCTGCACATTCAGAGAAACATCACACCAGAGTTAGTGACTAAATTTTCTTCTCTAATGAGTGAGGAAACTGCTAGTATGATATGCAAATGAAGTTTATGCAAGAACTCTTAGTCATATATAACTATCAACAGGTGCATAAACAGGTAATAAGTAGATTGCATTACCGTATAAGAAGCTAGCAAGACTTCCTGGAGCAACATAATCTGACAAGATCAATTTCTCATGTGGTGTAGGACCCCAGTAGTACCCCCGCAACCCAACCACATTAGGATGCCGGATGTTTGCGAATTTCTTCGCCTCCTTTGCAAACTCTTTCTTGGGCCGTGCAACACCTTCCCTCAGCCATTTCACAGTCAGGAACACACCATTCTCCAGTGTAGCCCTGTAGGAGGTTCCATGGCTGCTCCTGCCTAGAACTTCAGCCGGCGCCCTTGAAAGCTCCTCTGGTGTAAGTGTGATTGTTTCATCCAAGAAATGCAACTCCCCTGCTAGCCTGTCAGGTGATCTAACATCCAGCCGTGCCAATCCTTCCTGACCATACGCCTCTCCAGAATCCGGTGACCAAGAGTAGCGGCTGCCCTTTGACGGTGAAAATCCCCCAACAGCTGATTTCTCTTCTTGGCTAGGCGCTTCAGATGTAGATCCCTTTCGAGGAGTAACAAGCTCATCTGCTGAGACCAAACCACCTTTGTTGTCCTTTCCTTTCATACTGGCAGAGTCTTTAGTAGCCCTATGGAGATTCTTATCTGAAACCTTTTCTGAACTAGGAAACTGCCTCGAGATCCGTTTGTAATGGCATACAATAGCAATAAGGATAAGGATGACAAGAATAACAATGCTAGCTGCTACTATTCCTATTTTTGCACCTGTACTTAGTGACTTGCCACCTCCTGAACCAGATGGGGAATTCCCAGATCCAGAAGAGCTGGCAGGATACTCTAATTTCGAGTTCCCAGGATGGAAAGAAGATTCTGGAAACTTCCTCAAGTTCTCTGGGACAACACCAGAAAGGTCATTGTAGGAGGCATTGAAGGATAGGAGGTTATCTGGAAGATCCTCAGGTAATGGCCCAGTGAACTGATTCGTTGACATGTCAAGATCAGTAAGTGCCCCAAGCTTACTGACAGCAGCAGGTAATGGACCAGAAAAATTGTTTGCCGATATATCAAGAACTCGGAGGCCAGATAGAGAGGAAATATCATCAGGGAGGCTTCCATTGAAGTGATTTCCAGAAATATCAAGCACTTGAAGACTCAAATTTTTGGATGAGGAACCCAGAAATGATAGGCCACCAAAAAGCATGTTATCTTGGATGTAGAGCTCTTGCAGCATAGACGAAGTGAGTAAATCGGCAGGAATAGGACCATGTAATTGATTCGAGCTCAGGTCAAGTACAGTAAGTTTGGGGTACTGAACAACAGCTTCAGGGATGGCATCAGATAGAGCATTATGGGAAAGATTCAGGCAGTTTAGGCGAAGGAACTGAGAGCTCACATCAGGAATTGTCCCAGTTAGGTTGTTCTGACTAAGATCAACATATTCCAAATCACTGGCCCATTTGGCAATTACTGATAAATTCCCTCTAAACTTGTTATTTGATAGGTCTAACACAGTACAGCTCCCAGAAAGCAATGGAAGATCCCCAAAAAGAGCATTGGAGGACAGGTTAAGGATTTGCAAAGTTGTTGATGTGATCATATTGATATGCCCTGCATAGTAAAGTAAATACAGTAAGTACAAAAGATGAGAAATAAATGGGTCCGCACTGTCATCACAGAGAATGCCATGCTAGGAAAGGAAATATGCAAATGCTGGTAAATGCATTAGCACTCTTAATATTAATGCTCTATGCATAGTTATTGCTTTACTCAAAGTACCACTGCCAGTGATTTGCTTTACTCAAAGTACCAGTGATTTGCAAGGCATCAGGTACCACTGCCATAGAGATGCAACAGTACAATCCAATCATAGATTTTACAGCTGCACCTGCTAGTCCTGTTACTTGCTGATGTTAGAAAGGAGTCGGCAACATTTAAAGCCAACCACATGGCAAGATGTCCTAGTATTTTTACTTTGTAGGCCAGGACAGGGTATTAATGTTGAGATGCTTAGAGTAGTGTAAGGTGCTAGTTGAGGTACATTGAGCTGCAACTCTAAAGGACTATTATAGAAGAGGGTAAATAGAACAGTTAAACGTCACATTCACATGTTACTTCCATGCACTATGTACTAAGAACAGAAATCCATAATGCAGTTTAACTGAACATGACATTTGTATGGCGTGCCTGTTGAATTATCTGCTTTCATCACTGAGAATTCTTGCCATCAGGATATATTCCCCAGCTCCAGAACTTGTCACAGAAATGTGTATCACCACCACTTAACAGAACCTTTTATTTGTGTTGGCTGTTGTGTGATTTCCTTTCATTTATCAATTTTCAATCATGTTACTCCATAAAACTAGTCTGCCATTTCACTGTACGTGTAACTACCATATCAAGCTTGCTATCACCAAATGTTTTGATAAGAGCTAATTCATTAGTTCCGGTGGATTAATGAGGTTTTAGGCAAAGCCACAGTAGGTCATATGATGAGCACAGATATGCGCTGAGAATCTCTTTATGCTGAATGGAAGCTCTACATAGAACTTACACCGGAAACAACAGAATAAGCTAACTTGTCTGGCACATGCCTAAGTTTTATTGACTAGTACTACTTTAAAGCCAATCACATGGCAAGATGTCCTAGTTCTTTACTTTGTAGGCCACAACAGTGTACTGATTTTGAGAAGCTTGGACTGTCGTGAGGTACTATAATTAAACTGGCCGAGTACGTTTCGCTGCAATTCTAGAGAATTAGTATGGAAGAGAGTAAATAACACAACCAAATAAATCACATTCACATACTATTTGCATGCATTATGTAAAAACAGAAATTCATGATGCAGTTTAACAGGACACCACATTTGTATGGTCTGCCCATTGCATGATCTGCTTTCATCAGTGAGAAATCTTGCCATAAGGATACATATCCCCACTCCAGTACTAAACAGAGAAATGCATAAAAGGAACTTTTTGTATCTCCTTTCATTTCATCAATTCTCAATCATGGTACTGCATATAAATAACCTGCCTCTCTGCATGTCTGACTACCATATCAATCTTGCTACCACCGTTTTTTAAACAAAAACCAATTCATTAGTTGCACTGGACACAATTAGTGATGTTTTAGGCAATGCCACAGTATAAAACAATATGGTCAGGGATTTACAGAAGTAGATGTTTTATGTCAAACGAAAGCACTATACATAACTAACATAAGGGAAAAGATAAAATAAGCTAACTGGTGCAAACTCAAGCAAATATCATTCAGTTCATATTTTTTTAGGGTAATCAGCAGCTCAAATCATCATTCGCATCAGATAAATAAAACAACATAAAGGATCAGGTACACAAAGTGCTAGATAAAAAGTTATGCTCGATGTTTTCACAAGTTGTGTTGAGTGTTGACGAGCTTAACTTTTCTACTTGGTATTGTCAGAAAAAGAAGGTATCAATATCAGTAATCTTCGAAATGGGCATTACATGGCACTCAGGAAAAGGGAACAGAAAGACTGAAAGAATGTTAAGTAAAGTTAAATACCTGTCAGGTTATTAGCACTTAAGTCCAGCTCACTTAGGACCAGAGAATCCCCCTTCAGAAGACCGCTAGGTACAAATCCAGTGAATGCATTGTTTGCCAGTCGCAAAACTTCAAGATCATAAACATAATTGAACCCCGGGAGGTCACCAGATAACTGATTGTTGCTCAAATCGAGCACCTTCAGTCTCCCGAAAGTAGAGAGTTCAACCCCATCGATCAGTGACCCAGTCAGCTTGTTGTTGCTTAGGTTCAGATACAGAACTGTCTCTGAAATATCAGCTAGAAACTTGAGCTCTTTGGGGGTAGTGCTGGTGAGCAAGTTCCCGCTGAAATCAACATGAGCAACAGCTGATTCAATCAAGAACTTCCAGTCAACACCACCATCCAATTGGTTCCAGCTCAGATCCAAAGACTGCAGGTTCACAAGCAGTCCAAGCCCAGCAGGGATACCCTTTGTGAAGGCATTGCGTGACAAGTTGAGTGCAACCAAGCTCTTCAGACCCTTCAAATCTGCAGGCAATGGGCCAGACAAAGAGTTGCCGCTCACGTCCAACGACTGAAGCGACATAAGTCCGTCAATGGAGTCTGGCAGCGGCCCTGAAAAGTTGTTGCCAGCAAGTGACAGGTTCTGCAGGCTTCGAAGATTGCCAATATCTTCAGGAATTGGCCCAGAAAACTGATTGTTCGAGATATCCATGAACTTCAAGCTCTTCAGGCTGCCTACTTTGCTCGGGAGGCTCCCAGAGAGATTGTTGTTGGCCATAGAGAGCTTGACAAGCATGGTGAGGTTGGCGAACACAGAGAGGTCAGCAACACCCGAGATTCCATGGCCATCAAGCACAACCCCCGCCACACTCGCGCCATTGCACACAATGCCGTTCCAGGACGCCGGGCATCCATTGAAATCGATGGACTCGTCATTCCAGGAGTCGGTGATGTAGCCTGAGGGGTCATGCGTGATCCCCTTCTTGAAGGCGAGGAGCGCGAGGATGTCCTGCGAAGGCAGCTGGCCAAGCGCAGGGGAAGCAAGCAACAGGAAGAGCAAGAAACCACCAAGAAGCCCCATCATTGCCCTCTTTCCTCCACAGATAGGTTGGGAGGTCACTAGGATTCAAGAACACAGCACCTGATGCATTTGCTGGAGGAAAAATGGAGTGAGCGTGCGTGCAGGGTAGCTATCAGAGAGCTGCTAGTGCACACTGCTAGTCTGCTACCAATAGCCAGCCACACAACACTTGTCCCTTTCACCTGATCCCTACAGCAGCTGCCAACATCACCATAACCCCCCAGATTCCTTGTTTTCAGCTCCTTTAAACCTGAAATGTGCACAAAAATGTCGAACTTCAGCCCAGATTCCAGCTCAACAAACACCCCAAAATACCGAATCTTTGAGCCCCCAAATAGATATTAAAAATCTAGCAAAAACAACCCCAAAAATGCCTCTCTTTCTGACAAGAAAAAATTATCTTTCAGGACATAAACAATTAAGCCCCACGGCTTTAATCCCCCAATCACGCCGGTAAAAGCGGTAGCTTTGGCCACTAAAACAGCCACCCACCACAGCACGAACCATAAACACACACACAGCTCAAAAGGACGCACCCTTTTACTAGCACCTCAGCGAACGCATCCAACCATCGAAGGAACTCCAAAACAGACGCAATGCGAGCGCAAGCCAAGCAAGAACAGCAGATAGCAACGACGTCTGCTTACCGAGCAACGAGACGAATCCGGCCGCGCGCGAGCAGGGAATAAAGGCGAACACCCACCGGCACCACCGCACTCCGGCAAATGGATAGTGGGTTGCAGGGGAGCAAGGGAAGGCAATGGGGTCCGGCAGAGAAGCCCTGGGGAAGACGGCAGATGCGGAGAACCCTAACCCTAGCTAGAGATTGGACTGGGCTCCCGGCAGCTGCTTCTGTGGGGCGGCGGCGGAGGAGGGGAAGAGGGGAGTCAGCTGGGGAATGGAGTGGAGAGTGGGGGAGTGTGGAGGTGGGAGGCAGGCGCAGTGGGGGATGGGAGTGTCTTTTCTCTGTCCTGGTCCTCCGTCGCCTTTTGGTTTCGCGTCGCGGCCTTTCATTGTACTTTTTGCGTTCTGGTCCTTTGAATAGATTGGGATTTAGATTTCTAAACCCAGTGAGAAGTGAACTACTTGCCGGTGTGCACGTTCATAAATTTGGACGATGTGGCCATTAGCCAAATCGTGCTCGGGCTGAGATTTGCAATGAATGAAGCAACCAGTCTAAGCATAATTCCTGCTTAATGTTAAAAAAAATCAATGAAGCAACCTTTGATTGTTTTTTAGCAACCACAATTATAACATTAAACATCATGATGCTACGAAACAAAGAACCTGAGGGCTGCCTAATACAGTCGTCTGCCAACATGAAAATCAGATCGGATCAACCCGGCAGTCACAATCAGCTATGGTGTGCAATGTATTCTCTCTTTTTGTTTCGTTTGTTACAGTGACTTGGTGCCGTCGCCGGCTCTCTTTACGCTGTTGTTTGCGCATCGTTTATCGGTCGTGCTGGATGACCATTTAGGCGCTCGTCATGAACAACGGTTTCGCTTCCCGTGAAAGGAAGAAGACGAGAGGTGTGCTGTCCGATCCCTACTAGCACCAATCTTAAAGGCAACAAGGCGGAGAGCATTGGATGGTAGAACCAACAGCCACGTACCGTACCGTGCCGGACTAGCCCGCCCGTACGCGTGTGTGCACGCTTGCTGCGGTCAAAGGTCGTACACGCCCACGAAACCGGAAGCCGCCCGTACGTACGTGGCTAGTACTGTACAGCATGATGTATGAAAACGTGAGGAGAGTAGTACTCCGTAAATACAGGAGTTTTTAGGGGCGTACGCGCAAAACGTCAGGGTAGGGGTAGGGGGCCTACTCTGTGCTAGGGGGAGGGGGTTTTTTTTTTTTCGCCGGCGTTTCCCGCGAACTTTGCTCTGCCACCCGCCAAAACGGGGCAGAAGAGGGCAAGAGGCAGCCCTCGCGGACCCCAAACGGAGGCTCAAATGCGGCTGAGCTCACACTCCTCGTGCCCGGCTGGCTACCCCCACGCGCGCGCGCTTTTCGCTTGGTCCTCGCCACGGCACGGGCCCACGCGCAGCGAGACGGGGGCGGGGCGGGGCGCGTGCGCGTGCGCGTCGCCCGGAGAGCTTGGTCGTGGTGGCTAGTGGCCGACCGATCATCCGCGGTAGCTGGGGGGTTTGTTAAATGGCGGGTGGGGTGGGCCCGACGGCGTTGCCTCGTGCGCCGGGCCCAAGGAGAAACCACACAGGCGCGCGGCGGGAACGGCCGAGCTGGCGCGCCGCGCGCGGGTTTTACCCCTTTGGCGCCACCGCTTTTAACAAGGGGTTTTTTTTTTCATTCCGCCGGCCCGGCCGGGCACGACGACGTCATCAGGAAACGAAACAAGCGAGCCATGGCGTTGCATTGCGGCCGGTCGTGTCGTGTCGTGTCGGGCGGCAGAGATTGGCTGCACGAGCGAGACAAATACGAGCCACACCACAGTATACACTAGTCTGACCGAGTGTCATCTGTATATGTCCAGGACCAGGTAAACTCGTGGGGGTAAAAAGGGAATAAGAAATAAGCAGTCTCCGTATCACTGCCACGCGGACCAGGACACTGCACACCGGTAAAAATGGGTAGAGAGGGAGCGAGACTTTGACCTCATCGGATCCCCCTGATGCCACATGCTCCCCAACTGAATCCGTATCCGTCCACCTGGCCGCCTCTGCATCAATACCAAGTACACGCATGCTGTACACCGTACTAGCGAATACCATCCCGTATTCCAGTCTTTGAATCAAAAAAACAACAATTGCCTGAACTAATAGCCAAAGAAATCAGTTTACGGTATTTCCTTCAGAGAATGCGAGGGCATTTTGCATTTTGTTCCGACTAATTTAGCTTCTTACTACAGCATGCATGCATTAAGTGGTGACTGCACGAATTTCCTACTCACAACTACTCCGTACTCGAGATGGGAAAAGGATGAGTTGATTTTTAAGCAAAGCCTTGTCTTATTTTTCTACGTTTTGTATGTACCATAAGAAAAGGTTCCAACACTCTTCTAGTCTTTTCAGAGTTAAAGATGCACTTTTCAGATAAATATCCTAATTTTTACACTCATTTCTCCCTTTTTTTTCCTTCCTCCTTTGCCCCTTCCATTTCCAGGTAACAAACTAACAACTAACAAGGTAGCCATCTCTAACCTTATTTTTTACATAAATCCAAGTGTTTCTTTACCAAAGTTTTTGAATAGGGATAAAAAGCTCGACATTCGGATGACACTTTTAATCTTTTCACATAAAGAACCTCAGACTCACTTTGAGTCACCTTTGCTGCCCTTTTCCTTTCATTCTTTCAGTAAACGGGTACTCATCTTTGCACCAAGTAAAGTTGGCCATGTGGATTTTGACCCCAGCACCTGTGATCTTCCGTAGTTAATTCACAACCCCTCCAGCCCTTTCTGCTACACAGATTCCTGCTGCTAAATCTCAGAGATACTACTACCGGTCCTACTACTAGTGGTCTTCTACAAGTGCATGATTTGAGAATTGAGATGAAGTGTGATTGAAACAAAATTTAATCGATGGAATGGACCACCCTCATCCATTTGCAATGCCAATGGATGCCAGATGAGGCCTTCTTCACCTTGCAATTGCTAGCCCTGGTGTCCAGATCATAGGAGGTGGTTAGGCATTTATAAAAAGAATCAAAGGGCTCGGCTCAGCAGCATCCAAAGCTCAAGGAAGGGTCAAGGCTGTGCAGCCTTCAAGAGCTTCTCTCTATCTCTTGCCAACCAGGAGTAGTAGTGAGAAGCTGTGGATCATGATTGTCCACTGCACACTCACCTGGCATGCAGAAATGCAGTACAGTGCAGGGATGGCCCAAAGTTTGTTGAGTTGGTGCTTTAGAGGAAATGCCTGTCACTTTTTCCCCGACTTTTGTTTTGAAGCTTTTTTTCCAAACTTTCTAGGTGAATTCAACAGTAATTACCTAGCTTTAAGCACTTCTTTAAGCTTGACCTGGATCTTATAACCGAGCCTTACTTTACACTTTTACTACCTCTGTCGTGCAAAAATGCTGCGAAGGTGTAGGCATGGCTTGTGTTCAAGCACAAACTCTGCAAATCACGGGTCTAATCAGGTTAAGCCTTATTGTAAGTCACTGTCAAACTCGTGAAGGCATCAACACATAGGACAGCACAGTAAAGCTTGGATGTATTATGTGGGGTACTGCACAAACTTGTACAGGACCATTCAGTTATCTCTTGCCTCAAATGATTCTACTGGCTCCACCAATGGTCAAAAGTCAAAACAAGGCAGTGAAAACAAGCTGATTGGCATGGCATCAGTAGCAAGTCTGCTTATAACACAAGTCAGCAAGTGTTAGTTGGTATGGTCAATCGAGTGCCCATCATGAAGCCCATGAGCCCTGTACAATCTTCCTGGCAAAACTGACGGGAGTTTTTTTTTCAAAAAAAACTGACGGGAGAAGAATTGGGAATAACCGCACAGTCACCTATGAGCATCTGTGGCCTAATGTGCTTGGTTTACATGGCTACAAATTCAGTAAAACAAAGAGGAGATTATGTTTTGTCCTAATGGGCCCACTGACTGCTAACATAGTAGCAGTAATTGGCTGGTACCGTAAGTGGTAACTGGTAGTAACTACTAGTAGTTAGCACAGGAGTGAGTTGTTGTTTATTGCTGACTTTTACATCCGCGCATGCACGCTGCAGTTATCTTTACTCTTTACAGCGAAGAGAGAGGACGCCGAATGTGCTGGCTTTGGGCATCCACAGTTTGCACGTACCATAGGATAGGAGTCCCCAGCTTCCTGAACACAAGTTAAGCAAGAAAGTATACATGTTAAAGATACGTGGTTACCAAGGCTCAAAAGGAAATACGTTCTTACCGACTTTTGTTTAGAAGGCATAAACTTTAACTTCTTTTTTGCTAAACTTTTTGTTTAGGAACAAGGCGTTGACTGCAAATTAAGCCCAAGGATGGAGTGCCCACTGAAGGACTTGTTGGTTCATTGGTTGGCAAATGACTAGATTACTTTCATTTGCATGTCATTTCCTTGATGTGAACTGTACTTTCCACACATATATATCCACCTCATTCACAAGTTGCAAGTCGAACCAGTTTGTACTAGCCCATCTCCCAGCCGCACCTTTTTGTGCATGCTCATGCTTCTTTGTTGGACATGATCCAAATTCAGTCCATATCTAAAGGTCAACTTCTGACGGAGTGTAGCGGAGGCCCGTCGTCGGGAGGCTTGGGTCCGAACGGAGCGGATCATGATATATCCCGTTTAGATTTTTCCATTGGAGACTTGATTCATTCATTTTTGTAAGCCGCCGCCGTTGGCGTTGTACTCGAACCCCGACATAGTGAAGTTCTTGCTAGCTGGCGCCCGTGGTTTTTCCCTCTCACATTGAAAGGGTTTCACGTTAAATCTCGTGTCCCTTTACTGTTTAGATCGTTACTTTCATCGTTTATTTATCGACGCGTATAACATTCTTGACACCTGCAACAGAAGATACATTCTAATCCATAGATGGGAGCAAGTATCAAGCAAAACAATGATGGGAACCACAACAACCTCCAAATAGCATCACCTTTTCTCTTCACCTTCGCTGGCCACGTTGCCATACAGATACTCTTCTTTTAGCAGAGCACACGAATTGTTGCCTTTCCTAGAAAGACATCACGCCAACCGTCTCATCACTAGCCCAATGCTACCACCAAGCACTGGTTGGATAGACTCTAATGATTTTTTGTGTGGATTTTCTACTATGATTCTTTGATTTGGTCCCTAACCTAGGGGGACATGGGTCATGAGCATTAAGTTGACACTGCTAGCCAATAGTCTCACTTTCTTCCTCAAGAGAAGATCACATGGCCAAGAGCGTGCTTGAATGTTACCCGGTGCAGTCGACGAGCCTATTTTAACGTCTTCCCTCTATCATACTCCAGTCGCTAACACGTGGGCCCAAACGGTTGTGGGGCCACATGCGAGTGACCACTGGACCGGTTCCGGCGCAGTCAAGCACTTCACCCGACTGGGGGCTTGAACCAAGTGAAGGTCAGTGTTTCTGTCACCATTTTTTTTCAAGAGAATAGTGCTCCGTAGGAGACAATGAACGTAGTTATAGTGTGACTGCTGACTAGTAGGGCTTAAACAACTGAGTTAATCTAATGGGCCTCGAAACTCTACTGGGAGACAAAATCAGTAACTAGCAATGGAGTGATTCATGATTGCCCTGCCCCATCAGCACCAACACAAGCCTGCACAAGACACACCGGCCCGTGCCTGCACAGTCCATATCTGCATGGGGGTTTTGGCTTTTTTTTTTTGCATATGATTCTGGCGAGAATCCTAACTGTATGTTCATCATTGCAAATGAAGACTAGATGTCGTTGAGTTCATGAATCATGATGCTGGCCTCCATTTTTATTGTTGGAGGCATATTGCAAGATACACTGGCCCTGTTTAGATGAAACGTGAAATTTTTTTGAAGTATGTCGGGCACACATTTAAAATATTAAATATAGACTAATTACAAAACTAATTACAGATTCTGTCAGTAAATCGCAAGACGAACCTAATGAGTCTAATTAATCCGTCATTAGCACATGTTTACTGTAGCAATTTATTGTCTAATCACGACCTAACTAGGCTCATTAGATTCGTCTCGCGAAGTACACTCCATCCATATAATGGGTTATTTTTTCGATTATATTTAATATGCCATGTGAGGAAACATACTCGAAAAAAATTTCGCGAAACATCTAAACGGGCCCACTAGCAACTAGCCAGTTGCATACTAGCACTTGCTTGCAGCTCCAACCAACCATTTCGTTGCACGTGGGAGGAGGCTGCCCATACTACGCTACAATCATTTCGTGGATCTTCAGTTGGGCCTAGTGATGAATGGTTCAGGCCCAGTTCTAGCCCAATAACACTTGTGATTGCATCGCACTATTTTTTTTTCATGCATAATTAAACCTGTGTCATACTATGGCCGCGTTTGGATTGTTTCGCGAAAAAATTTACAGCATGTCGGGCACACATTTGAAGTATTAAATATAGACTAATTACAAAACTAATTACATAGTATGTCAGTTCATCGCAAGACGAACCTAATGAGTCCAATTAATCCGTCATTAGCACATGTTTACTGTAGCAATTTATGAGTCCATCCATATAATGAGTTATTTTTTCGACTACATTTAATATGCCATGCATGTGAGAGAACATACTCGAAAAAAATTTCGCGAAACATCTAAACAGGGCCTATAAAACAAACGGTTTGGTTCTGCCATGGCTCTGAAAACTGAAATGCCTGCCTAATGTCAGTACAAATAAATAATCACAAGTCCAGAGACCATCCTTCTCTTTAAGCTAACACAAACCATTTACTTTTCACTGCATTACAGCCCAACATGTACATCGGAACGTCAAAAGAACATTCTTCCCTCGATGAGGAACTGGATTGCTTCACGAAGATTCAGGATCTGATCCTGCAGGCTGCGAGCCTACGAGAACGTAACGGAACTGGAGACTGTAAACCGTTGAAATGAATATATGAAAATGTTTCTTATGGTATAAATATTCAGAAAACTTGCAGTAGCAAAACTGATTACAAAAGAACAAATACCATTTCCCAATCAATGGAGAAACCAGGAAGAGTCTCAGGATTATCCGATCACCAGCTAGATGTTTCCTTCAGATTCCACCATCTTCAGTCAGTCACGGGTCCACGGCACCACACAGAAACTGAGTACTGACACTTGTCAGATTGAGCTTCGTCACTAGTCACTCGCTGCAACCTCTAACCTGCCTTCTTGCTGTATTTTTAAAGCAAGAACTGCACAAAAGTTAGCCAGCAAATAGAGAGAGACTGACAGCAAAAGGGAGAGAGTGATCGTTGAGTCATACAGCATGGCGACCTCTGTCATGGCCTCTTTGGCTCTGAAACCTTCTCCATCTCCATTCTTGGATCGATCGAGGTTTCCAGGCTTCAAGTCATCATCAAAATTTTCAACCTTCAGAGTAATGGCCAAGAAAACAAAGAAGATCCAAACTTCTCAGCCTTTCGGTCAGTACATGCATGAAACAGAGTCTAGCATTTGAAACTACTAGTACATATGTTAACCTGAAGTGTCTGGCAGTCCCTTGACATATGTGCTGTTCCTTGTTTCATGCATGAATACCATTTTTAGAAGTCAAACTTCAAAGAATCTTTACAGAATGAGCCAAGAAATTTGTACTAGTGCCTTGGATGGCATTCTCCGTGTAGTGGAATTGAATATTAATAAGCCTTTTCTTGTTAACATGCAGGGCCGGCAGGAGGACTGAACTTGAAGGATGGTGTTGATGCATCTGGCAGGCCAGCAAAGGTAAGTGATGAGGTTGCAAGGAAAAAAAACAGAGAGAGAGAGAGAAAATTACTAGAAAAGGCGTCACTGCTACTGCTACTTAATATTGTTCCAATTTTGATCAGGGGAAGGGTGTCTACCAGTTCGCAAGCAAATACGGAGCAAATGTTGATGGGTACAGGTAAAATTCACAACCCTGATGTCAGTGCTAGACAATTACTCTTGTTTTAGATAAAGCTAGAAAATTACTCAACAAAAACTAGTAGAAAGACAAGATCTAGTAATAAGGGAACTGTACTTTTCTGTAAGAACTAGTGACCAAAATAACATTGAAATGAATAAAAATTCATGTTCATCTATTGCCTTCGAGTTTAACGAGACTAATCTTTTCCCTGCAGCCCAATATACAACCCAGAAGAATGGTCTCCAAGCGGTGACGTTTATGTTGGAGGTATGCACAGAAAACCCTCCCAAAGTAACAGCATTGAAATGTAGAACTTTCAGATGTTTCAGTTCTCTAGGCACTTTTTTTTATTCCTTGATTTCTGCAGGAAAGACAGGGTTGTTGCTCTGGGCAATCACTCTTGCTGGAATTTTGCTTCTTGGTGCTCTTCTTGTCTACAATACTAGTGCCTTGGCTTCTTGAAGCCTGGCTGCAGAATATATCTGTATAGTTTAGGTATATCTGTATAATTATGGGCCATGCAGTGCTTCATAGTTTAGGTATATCTGTATCCAGCTATGCCCCTAGAACCCGTAGGAGATGTGAATAAAAAGTCATTGAATAAGTAATGTTGTTATGTGTTGTCCAATGCGATAATCTGAGGAAATTCAATAAATGAATGCACCCTATGGCTTCGTGTTCCTGTGGCCAAGAAAATAGCTGACACTTATTCGAAACTCGATTGATGAAAGAACAGAATGATTAATTCGATGCACAAGTCTCCAAAGCAATACTTAGCATTGCATTTCTTTCCGGAGTGTTACAAAAGAATCAATCAAATTGACATAATTTAGCACTTTCTACATCAGCACAAGAACAAGTGAAAAGAAAAGAAAGAAAGAATTAACCCCACTGAACAAAAAAGAATTTCAGTATGTTGTTTGGGGCAACCATATTTGGTTTTACAATACTGAAGATGGCAGTGGAGCTGAGCATGTTGTTAATTGGACGCTCATGACTCACCCTATTCAGTTGATTGAGAAACCAATTCAAACAGCCCCTGGCACCTCAATTTTGACATCAACTGCTTCCCCATCTGCATCCTGACAGTCTGAATGAGCAGATTCGTCTACTTCTTCGATGCACCGTATGTTAGTAGATGCATCAGAGAGCTTCAGTTCATGTCCTGATAGACTGTCAGTACTTGCACTTTGCGAATGCGCTTGGTGCAGCTGCAAAGCACTCTCTAGGTGCCACAGTACTTCACCCATTGACGGCCGGCTCCTCCCCTCATCTGCGAGGCATTTTTCTGCTATCTCACTGAATTGCTTGATGGACTCCAGCGTGTAATTTCCATCCAATCGAGGATCGATTATGGTCTCAAGTAAGTTCTGCTTTTTCCAGTTAAGAGCCCACTCAGGAAGGTTTATCTGATCTCTTGGCAAGGTTGGGTTGATGACTGGTCGAGCGCAAAGCACTTCAAACAGCACAACACCAAAGGAGTACACATCTGAACTCTGAGTTAACTGTTGTCTCATAAAGTATTCTGGATCAAGGTAACCAAAACTCCCTTTCACAGCAGTACTAACATGAGTATGATCCAATGGTGGACCATCTTTAGAGATACCAAAATCTGCCATCTTTGCGACAAAATTGTCATCCAGCAAAATATTGGTAGTCTTGACATCCCTGTGAATTATGCCCCTGTCAAGTCCAGTGTGAAGGTAGTGAAGCCCCCTTGCTGCACCGATGCAGATCTCAAGCCTTTGCTTCCAAGTAAGAGCAGGAAGGTCACTTCCATAAAGGTGGCTCCTCAAGGTGCCATTTGCCATGTGCTCATAAACTAAGATCATCTCATTTTGTTCATCACAATAGCCAATCAAGGATACGAGGTGCCGGTGTCGCAGCCTTGAGAGCATCTCAATCTCAGTTTCAAATTCCTTGACACCCTGCTGAGATTGTGTGTGGCCCCTCTTAATTGCCACTGGTGTGCCATTTTCAGTTTCACCCTTGTATACCTTGCCAAAACCTCCAACTCCAATCACCAAAGACTCGTCAAAGTTCATGGTGGCTGCTTTGATTTCTGCAATACTGAATTGCCTGCCCATCCTGCAGCTACCAAATGTTCCAGTTGTGCGAAGAGTCGGGGAGGCTCGAGCGTTTGTAGCCGTTGGTGTAGCTGGAGGGTTGTGCTTGGTTTTGTTAGCTGGAATATTTTTCTTCCGCGGCAGATAAAAACAGAAATAAACAGCAGCAGCAATTGAGATAAAAATCACCAAACCAGCAGCAGCACCAATTAGTACCCACTTGGGGCTACGCTTTGGCTTCGCCATGCCACCACTCATATCCCCAATTCTTATAGTTGGATGGCCAAGATTTCCATCCCGGCTGACCTTAAAGATTTCCATGCCATTCAAAAGTGCATCACTAGCTGCAGCGCTTGTTGCAGAGGACTCGGAACCCAACTGGACCCAAAGGGTGTCCGTCTGCGACCAGGCATCATCAAGAAAGTCCTCATGAAAAGCCTTGTTCTTGCCCCCAGCTTTAGCAAACACATCATAGTTCTCTGCAGCAGTCTTGCTATTGATGTAGATCTTAAACTTGCGCTGCTCCGCCCTTTCATACTCCAGCTCACAGAAATGCAGCCGGACCAAGTAATCAAAGCCAGGGTCTATATTGAATCTCCAAGACACATTGAACTTCTTATCCACCACGAACGTCTCCTCGGTCACCCTGGCCGTCTCATAGAGCCTTAGAGGCGCAGACGTTGAATCATCACTTGACACATAGCTTATGTTGGATGTGTTTTTGATGCTATGAGCAGCATTCAGAGAGAATATGTAATGCTCATCTGAATCCCACTTCCTCCACAAGCGAGGATCCTCCTTCCTCTCAATTTTGCCGCCTCCCACACACACCCTGTACATGGTCTCAATCCCACTCTCTCCAAGGCTGAAAGGGCCCTTCACCCCAACACCACCCACCTTGTTAACCGAATCAAAGATCGAGTTGCCGGGCACAGGCACAAGCTCCATGGCATTGATAAAGGCAAACGACTCACCATCAGGAGCAAACTCAACCTCCAGCTTCCCAGAGGTGACATTCAGAAGGTACTCCTTCACAATGACATTGCTGGTGGAGTTGGTCTTGGAGTTCCTCTGGTAGACCTCTCCAGGGACACTGAACTTGGACAGCAGCTTCAGGCCATTGGCCGTGACATCGAACACCGATTCCTTGGCACTGAGATTACTGAACACCTGACTGAAATGGAGCCGGAGGAAGTGGCTTCCGGGAGCAACACTGAACTTGTAGCTGGAGGACGCGTTGAAGACGCGAGCTGTCTTGTACAGATCCCCATACACATCTTCTCTATCAGCAGTTTTGGGAGCCGGGGCAATGGCTCCTGGCAAGGTGACAGTGAAGTTGCCGCCGTCAGTAGGACGGGAATCCCCCACCCATGTCCTGCCGTCTGCATCGGTGCTGGAATCCGAGCCGCAGTTGATCAGAAGTGGCTTGGATTGTGCTTGCGCGCTATCCAGAATCAAGAACACCGCGAGAATCAGCAGCAGATGCGGAAAAGATCTCATCTTTCTCCCCAATTTTGAGAGATTAAACCCTGGCGGAATCGGAACCTGTGAAAGTAAAGCAGATGAGCATTCTCCTCTTGGGGAAGAAAGATCGAAGAAATGGGAGAACTGATACCAATCATGAAAGAAAAAGATCAATAGCAGGGCATGAGAGAAGAGGGCGAAGAACAGGGACAAATGTGGGGGGAAAACAACAAAATGTCCTCTGAATCAAACTAGAAGAGTGAAATAAAAGAAAGAGATTCCCACTGACCTGACGGATTCTGGAGAGGCGCTGCCAACAACCCCTGCACGATTGGAGGAGCTTCCTGTGATCCTCTCTCGACGGGAACCGGGATTGAACAATGGCGCCGCCGCCACCCACCAAGGAAGGACACAAGTAGAAGCAGTAAGGAAACACCAAGGCCGTTCGCCGCTGCACAACACAGGAGTCCAGCGAGAGAACTTCGGAGCAGGGGATTGCGGTAGCCGGTAGGTTGTGGTTGAGGTTGAGGCTCAACAAATGGCAGCTCGGTGGCGAGCTTCAGAGTTGTTCTTGTTCGGTTCAGACTGGAGGGAGAATGGAGATGGACCAGAGGGAGGACGAAAAACTGATACGGCTACTAATAAAAGCAAAGCAATAATTCAGGAGCGCCACGCCCACGCCCACGTTGCGGCGCCGGCAGGCCCGCGGCCGATTGATTTGATTAAAATTGGGCGAGGGGCGGACAGCGAGAGATATCTGCAGCGGTGGGGGGAATGGAGAGCTCAGAGATCCGCGATTCCGGCGGGCTCGATCCTGCAATCTCCCCACATGAGGTGCGGGCTCTTCCTGCGGCTGTGTGTGTGAAACGAGAGGAGATGATGATCAGATGAGCTAATGAGCAGCTGGTAGCTGGGTGATGGACTGGGATTTTGATTTCTATCAGCAGCAACGCCCGGCTGATTGGATTGGTTGCATTGCAGCTGTCCGACGGAGGAATGGGAGGGAGAAAGGGGCTTAAAAAATTGTAGAGCTGGAAAGTGTGGGTCGGGAGAGCACATGGCGCTGTCTCAGGGGGCCTGCCCTGGGCTGGACGCGGCGGCGCCGACCGCCGGACGGGGACGAGACGCTTGCGGTTGGACGCTAGCAAGTTTGCTACAGTAGGGATGCAGTCCCGTCGGCAGGTCCGTGGGTCCGAACCACGATCGGCGGCGATGGGAATCTCGATAATTCAGGAAATCCTGCCCGGCTAGGGGAGAATGGGAACAGAAACGTGAACAGTGGCAATGATTGGATCGTAGCGACAATGGCGTGTGTGTGAACTCCGAAGAAGCAAAAGCAACCGAGAAAATGATTCGTGAGAGAACGGGAGCATGGGCCGGTTTGTCCTTTGGCAGAGGCTAGCACACGGCAGCGATCTGGAAAGGGATGAGGCAAACGGCTAGCCTTCCGAGGTCGATCCATCCAGCAACTCAAGCACGTTGCATTGCGTGTGGAGTGGACGGTATTCATGCTTTGGGTCGCAACAGACAAGCGCGGATGCTGTCGTCGTCTCGAGCGCTGGGCAGGCAAGCAAAGGTTGCACAGAAATCCGGCTAGAACTACATCAGATAATAATACTACTCATATTAGCAGCTGTGAATGTGTTTAGAAGATTTATTTTTTTTAAAAAATGTGTTTAGAACTGTACTCCGTAGAAGAGGATATTAAAAGGACAAGATTAGCAGGTTGGAATCCCATGGGAGTCGCCGTCGGACACGGGAGCGGCGCGAGGTTACCCCGGGAAACGACAGGCGGCATCTTGGGTGTACGAGAAGCCGGAAGCGGGAGCGCGTGCGGTGTGTCAGGGAGCGCGTGTGCTGAGCCGATGACGCGGCGGCCGGGGAGAGCATGAGGATTTGGAGCAATTGAGCAGAGCATCCCAGGGCACTGATCAGAGAGCGGAGCGGAGTGGGGGCAAAGCTTCCACGCGAAACTGCCGGCGAGGTGCGGCCGTGGCGGTGACCGGTGGTGACTGTGAGGGCCGCCGGCCAGCTGGGCCGTGGACTCTGGGTGGACTTGTGGGTGACCAAAGAGCCCAGAGCCAGAGGAGGGGAACGAAGCAGGACGAAGCGCTGGCTGGCTCCTCCTTTTCCCGCGGCGGTGCAAGCGCGTCAACACGGCGTACGGTACGGCACGCACGGATGCGGCGGCCGCCGGTCCATGTCAGAGACTGAGCTGTCATGCAGTGCAGTGCAGCAGCTGCGACGACTGACTGCACTTTACTGCCAAAAGGCTACCAGCTGCGGTCCTGCACGGCTGCAGTCTGTGAGAGGGATCCAAGCCAGCAGCGCCAACGAAAACCAATCGAGGCTGCATTGTTTTTGTTTTTTTTTTTGGCAGACTAAAACCAAAATCGGTTGTGGATCGAACACTGTTTTTTCTTTAGACGATGAAAAAAAGGTTCATGTCACGGGACCTTTTTTAATTGCTTATACAAGAACATTGTTGCTAAGAAAAAAACAACATTTTTTTTTAAACAAAGAAGTATCATAAAGTCACTCCGTGTAGAAGAAAGTAGAGCCTCTAGGCTCTAGCAGCCAGCCTAACGAGGGCTCTCTCTAATCAACCGAGCCAGCAGCAGCGAGGGAGCGGCAAGCAGAGGCATCATCAAGCAAGCAAGGTTTCTCGCATTGCCTTGTCCAAACCAAGCAGTGATTTCATCCTTCTCAGAGCAGTGTCTTGAAAGGCGTGCTTACAATAGCGAGTACATGTACAATACTCCCTCCGTCCCAGAAAAAATGCACTTCTCGCTTCCTGAGAAATTTTAGAATCTCAAGTTTGACCAATTATAAATAAAAAATTTAAATATTTTATGATATGAAATATATATCATTAGATTCGTTTTTAAATGTAGTTTTTTACAAAATTTATTTAAAGTCATAAATATGAATACAATTCACTAAAAACTTGATCAAACGTGAACAATTTTAACGGGCACGCAACCCAAACAAGCATTCTTTTTGGGACGGAGGCAAAACATGTTTAAATTTGAACTTTAGAATCAATAAATGAGCATGCACGAGTGTCATTCTCGAAATATACCGGTCTAATTATCTTGAAGGTGTTCGCAATTATATACGATATTTGAACTTTGGATTCGATTCAATGGATGAGTCAAGAAAACAAGAGACAGGTCCACCGCGCATGTGCATCAGTCATGTACGAGCGGAGCGGGTGGGCGCTGGTGCACGGCTGCTTGCTGCTGGTGTCAGCTCTCTGCTCCACGCATGCATGCATGATGCATCGCGCCGCCATGGACTGGGCGTACACGTACGTACAAATGCATGAATGCCGCCACCAAGTCAATTAGTCAAGTCATACCTGGGCAGCTGAGCTGTGCTGCAGCAACGAGCGTGTGTGTGTGGCTGTGTGCGCGCTCCGGCCTCCTTTCATGCGTTGGATGATCATAAGAGTGATCTTTCTTCCTTTTAAAAAAGAAGTCCCCTATTTATTTTTTTGGAGAGACGAAAACTTACTTCTCGCCGCTTCAGAAGAAGAAGATCGAGTTTCTTCTCGGAACATTTACTACACTCTAAAAAAAGATTACCACGTTACTATAAAGGCTCTCGAGATTTTTACTAGCAAATTGCAACTTGGTGACAAATCGAGGACAGCATATCCGATCCGATCCTCTGCAATTTTTACGCCGGTGCGTGTGCATGCTTGGATGGACGCATTGCATGTGCAGTGGCGCACAAGCAGCAGCCAGCGACTGGGGGTGCTAGTGCTAGTGATGCTAAACTTTTGCTCCGGCGAAAACCAAAGCCGGCACCGCGTTAGACCATGAGAGAGGAAAAGTAGAGTTTTATTTTATTTCTTTTCTTCTGTTTTCATAGTAAAAGTTTGTTTCCCTACCAAAATGTTCCGTGCACTCCTAGGAGGAAACATGTATTTTTTTCCGGTGAAAAAACATATATAATTGAAAGACACATAGTTTGTAAAAGCTAATAAATATGCTATATGAATATATCATTTCAATAAGTTTATGCATAAACTTTGTAAATAGATTTTTTTAAGAAATAATGTCGATTTAAGTTTCTCAAATCGGTGGATCGAGTGTGAAAAGACTGTCGATATATAAACTATTTAATATGCAATGCGAAATTATTGGATTTTGTCTAATATTTTTAATCTGGTATATTTTATTTTCTATAGCGAGTCTATATAATGGGTGGGCACAAAGGCGTCCGTGGGTCGAGGCTTCCCTCTCGGGCTCCTGTTGCGAAAAATTGGGCAGTTAGTGGGCTCTTGACAGGCCGTACGACGACATAGGTGCGGAGTGCAAAATCCGGTACTTGATTGTTTCGAAAGATGATGGCAGCAACGACTGCACAACAGCACAAGCATAAGAGCGGCTGAGGAATCCTGTGTTAACGATGGAGCCATTTGGATGGACATCACTACATCAGGTCGTCAACACCTATCCAAAACAATTGCAAAAAAATTCAGATCAACTACCACTTCAGATTGCCAAGATACGTTCTCTCTCTCTTTCCCTCTTGATTGCTTGGGAGCAAACAAACCAACCAGAGTACCCCGATGTCATCAGTCCACTGTCGGCTTCTGAACGTCGCGTAGCTCTCCCTTCGCCAGAATTCAGACATATGGCATTAGAAGAGGCCTTCAAGGGATCAAATCAAACAAACGATCAAATCAAACAAACAAAGGGGGCAACAACGACCAAAGTTTAATTATATTATTGTAGTGCGTATCAAAGTATCCTTCGTAGATAATTGCGATGAAAGGGGTGGGTGGTTTGTCCTTCGCCCATGGCAGCGTGTGCCGGACGACCCGACCCCATGGCGTGACCAAAAAGGAGTAAACGAGCGTTGAACCCACCTGCAAACGCTCGACATTTGGAGCGCAAATGGGTTTACTTTATGATGGTAACCCACGTTATCTCGACCTAATCAGAGTGCAGTAGTTTTTTTTCCCCCCCCAACTTGGGATTCTGAACATGCTGTTCGAATGCAGATGAAGGCAGAAGCCGCACTGAAACTGTCATCTGTGTCAGCAAGAACCGCAACAAGGACAAGTTTCAGAGAAGGGGAGCCCTGCACAATTCCATGTGAAAGTCCACACGAGCTGGGAATATACTGAGCTTTGATGCAAGATGAAGCTAACACTACACCAAGATAGAATTTAACCTGTCTTGCATTGACGTCCGTTTTTTTTACCAAGGGACGAAGTCATTGTGATATCTCCACACGTGTGATCAAGTGAGCGCAGCTGCCAACGCACAAGGTACAAGACCTGCACCAGATACACACAAGAGTGCTCAGTAAATTAAGATCCCAGAGTTCCAACCCGTTACGTTACGTGACTGACCGAGTTCTTACCAGTGCTGTCAGTAACACCAGCACGTACGTACGTACGTACTGTAGCCCCGAAGGAACGGCAGTAACACGAGCGGCAGCCGTAAAACTCCAAACTAACGCAAAAACAAGTGACAGCCTGACAGGCAAGCAAAAACAAGCGCAAGCAGAGCACAGGGACCTCCGGCCACAAGCCGAGTAAACAACTCGGCCGTCTCGCCATTGGACGCGCGTTCGGACAGCCGCCCTCCGAATCCCCCCCGTCGTCTTCCTCCGCGTCCCTTTCGCCTCGACTAGACATCCACGGCGATCGAGCAACCAAATACGTACATATATATGCAGCAAAGCTCGCCTCAGCTGCAGACTAGCAGTTGGTGGCCGGACCGGAGAAGATCCCCCTGCTTCTTCTTCTTCTTCTTCTTCTACCTCAGGCAGGGTCCTGCTCCCTCGAGTGTTGGTTGAGGATGCAGCGGCACACGGGGCGGGACATGTGGGACATGGACGAGTGCCAGAGCCCGCGCATGGGCAGCGTCATCCTCGGCGTCGACTGGCGGCGCCAGCAACACCGTCTGCGTCTGCATCCCCGCCGCCATGCCCTTCAACGACCCGCTCCCGGTTCTCGCCCGCACCGTCGCAGGCTGCTCCAACCAGAACTCCGTCGGAGGTAGGTGATCAGAGCTGCTTCTGCACAAGTTAATTTTCCTGCAGTCATGAACTAGTAGACAGCTCTGTAGAAGTTTCTTGCTGGTTAAAAAAAAGTAGTGAAAAAGGTTGCTGTTTCCCTTTTTTTTTTTGTTCCGATTGTTCAGAGGACAGGGCGAGGGAGACTCTGGAGAGAGTGATGTCGCAGGCGCTACTCAAGGCGCGCCGAAGGAGATCAAACGTTTGCGCCGTCTGCTTGGCCGTAGCAGGCGTCAACCACCCAATCGATCAGCAGAGAATGCTGGATTGGCTCAGGTCTGTGTCCAGGTCCATCATGTTCATACACATCCAATGCAATCTAACGAAAGCTAATTCAGTCCAGTTTCAAAAAAAAAAAACTCATTCAGTCAGCTGAAAAACTGCAGTCTTCTTCAGTAGTAGAGGAACTCTGAAACTGAATGCAACCAAACACTTCTCTGTTTTTTTTTTTTTTTCAGGGAGATCTTTCCAAGCCATGTCAAGCTGTTTGTCGAGAACGACGCGGTGGCAGCACTAGCAAGTGGAACCATGGGCAAGCTCCACGGATGCGTGCTGATCGCAGGGACAGGGACGATAGCTTATGGCTTCACCAGTGACGGCAGGGAGGCCCGAGCAGCAGGTGCAGGGCCGGTTCTAGGTGACTGGGGCAGGTTAGTCAAAAGGACTACGTTTTCTAGTGTATGACAGTAACATTAATACAAGAGAACTGAATTAGTTTGTGGAGGCCGGCTCGTATCTATCCACTCCGTGTGGCTGCCATTGGTGAATTTGTTTGACCGGTCTCTGTGGCATTTCATATGCAGCGGGTATGGGATTTCTGCACAGGCAATGACAGCAGTGGTCAGAGCTTATGATGGCAGGGGTCCTGAAACAGTGCTTACGAACAACATCCTTGACTTCCTTGGACTGGCATCACCAGACGAATTGATAGGGTAATCCAGTTCGGCTTAGTGGACTTATAACTTTCACTTTTTATGTTGAAACAGCATACTTGGCTCGCACAGTTCAGTAAACTGAGGGTCAACTTAAACTAAAGCATTTTGCAATGATTCGGTAACAAACCTAAACACTGCTTGAATAACGGAATTAGATCATCTAGGGCAATTTCAAAAGATGAATTATCAGGTTAGTTTATTTTGACTAGTTACTGGTCCTACTTTATTTAAAGGAGCATATTCATAAACAAGTGAGGTGATTCGGTAGCTTAGGTTTGGTCAAGTCAATAGAAACTTATCAAGTTACAAAGCGTCTAAGCATAAATGATAACTTCCTTTTCATTCTTGCAATGACAGATGGACATACGAAGACCAATCGTGGGCTCGCATTGCTGACCTTCTTCCAGTTGTGGTAGAATCTGCTGAGAGTGGTGATGAGGTGGCAAACAAGATCCTACACAATTCAGTTGGTGAACTAGCTTCCAGTGTGAAGGCTGTAGTGCAAAGACTTGAACTTGGTGGAGAAGGTAACACAAAATCCTCTCTGATTATCTTCCTGGATACATGTATGATATGCATTTATAGAGGTGTAAAAAATGAATTATATGAAAGAAAGCAGTGCTCATATAAAACTAAACAAGGCCCTTGAATTTAGCCATTTATGGACTACTCATGGAAGAATTTCTTAAGATGTTTCTCTCTCGCAGATGGCAAACATCCATTTCCACTTGTTATGGTTGGTAAAGTCCTTGAGGCAAACAAGAGATGGGACATTGGGAAAGAAGTGATAGACTGTGTTACCAAAAATTACCCAGGTGCCTATCCTATACACCCCAAGGTGAGCAGAATCTCAGAAATATTCTTCAGATTATGCCATCTTCAACAAATAATTAGCTGAACACTGGGAACATATATCAAATATGTATAAGACTTTATTGACTTGAGGAAGCAAAGTTTGAGCTGTGTATATGGCTATATGCTTGAAAAGTACCGAATAAACACATTTTACAAACTGACACATCTTCAGATCCTACTAAGGAATTTTCTAAATCAATATTCATGAACTCGTATCTGATTGTACCTGCAGGTGGAGCCAGCAGTTGGTGCAGCATTATTAGCATGGAATGCTATAGCAAGTGAATTAGATGGCGATATTAGAAATGTTCAATAATGAAATCTCCTACACATAATTGTATATTATGTTAGTGCCAAACGTTCACCTAGCCTTTTTTTCCACATTTGCTGTAACAGATTGCTTGAAAAGGTTGTAATCTTGCCAAGAAAAGAAAGGTTTATCAAGAAATCTCGTTTAATGGAAGCTTCTTTGATGAAAGAAGAGTGACAGAAAGAACATGTGTGCTCATGGGAGACTTTGCTCCATTAAATTTAAAATTATCAGAACTGTGATAGCAAGCACGCACAGAAACATAGATGCTCATGAAAACAGCAGTAAGCAAAGCAAGTGTACTTACCAAAGTTTCATCTGTTGCTCATGCAAACAACCAAGCAATGACCATAAAGAGATGATAATAAAATCTGTATTAAATGGTCACCACTCCTTTTGATTTCCTCAAAGATAAGTTATGTACTGATGCTGTGAGATGAATAAATAGAATCTAACATCACAATAATTTGTAATGGACATTTAGCAAAAGAAGAGTTATAAAGTTGTGATGTGATATATGAAAATATAGGAATAAAATCCCAATATTTCTTAATGAAGATTTAGCAATATTAGAAACTCAACCAACTGTGTTGGGGCCTTTTTTTTCCCATGTTGTGTATATAGCCCATGTTGTGTAAAGGCTCATCTAGAGGCCCATGTGCTTCATGTATATAGCCCACCCTTCTAGGGTTGGAGGAATACACACAATCATTCACTCTAGCAGTCAGCAATACATACATCACTCAGATGCTCGATCATCAAGGAATTTCAATATTTCTTGAGAAACAAATATAATTTCAGTAGTAAATTTGAGATAACTCTGTATCCAAAACAAAACATTATTCCCCTGGAAAGGTTTGCTTCCTTGAAAATGATGAAGTGTTTATAAGACCATTAGTACAAACCAGGACCACTTATAACTATAATCTAGTTAAGGTACCTTGAAGTAATAAATGTTTACATATGACTATAGTTTGTATAAGAGTGAAATCGTTTCTATACATGCTGCTGACAAAAAATGCTATCACTCTCGCACATTATGAACTGAGCTATCATAATTTGTACATTAGAAGGTGTATTCACTTCTATATACACCATTCAAGCCGTGAATCTACAAATCCTTTGTAGAGTGAGAAGCAAAGGCACAACTGCATCCATTACCAAATAGTAATGTTTAGACAAATGCGTTACTAGAATTTAGAAATATATTGCAGTGACATTGTCTGGACATTCATACCCTAAGGTTTCAGAATTCAGTCCAATTGACCACCTCAAGTTCATCGTGGTTGCAGATTTGCTGAGTCCATTTGGCCATGGATTGATCTCAATATTGTGACAGTATGTTGTTCCTCCACCAGGAAATTAATACCTCTCTAGTGGCTCTTAAGCTACTCTCAACTAATTCTGGACCTAAATTTCTGTAAAAGGGACAAATCTTAATCAGCAGTAAGCACCACAAGGCAAACAACCATTCAACACAATTCATAAAAAATAATATGTTCTAATTGACAACATACAAATTTCAACAAAGCATAGTCTTGAAGATTGATAAGGTGCAGGTCATACGTGCACATATGTTGTGTTTGTGTAACAAATGCATATTTCTGATGGAGAATTCCAATAAAGAGATGATTATAAAATCTGTATTAAGTGGTTACCACTCCTTTTGTTTTCCTCAAAGATAAGTTATGTAGTGATGCTGTGAGAATGATGTGAGATGAATAAATGGAATCTAACATCACAATAATTTGTAATGGACATTTAGCAAAAAGAAGAGTTATAAAGTTGTGACATGATATATGAAAATATAGGAGTAAAATCCCAATATTTCTTAATGAAGATTTAACAATATTAGAAACTCAACCAACTGTGTTGGGGCCTTTTTTTCTATGATTGATAAACAAAATTCCAGCTTACCTAGCTGCTCTAAGTTATGTTGTATCTTGTAATTCCTCTTTTTGCCTGCTTCTTATGCCTGCAACAAGCTTGCATGTCTTCAAGAAAGCATCCAGTAGCTGCATGCATAGCATTAAATATGAATTACCCTTCTAGCTATCAATAATTCATTGTATGGGACCATGTACAAGCATTTCATTATGAGCAGAAAAATCATATTGTGAGTTCTCACGTATAGTAGACAAAACACAAAGCAAAGCACATGTACCAAAGTTTCAAAAAAAAACAATTCACATATAAAGAAGCACCAGCTCAAGGTGTAGAATGATTAAGAACTAGGCGATAGGAAAAAAATAATATTGGGCACTTGAGATAATTACCACGGGATGATGCTGGAAAACAGAAGAGTAGTGCTCAAGAGTTACATATATCTTTTGAACAAGACTTAAGAGTGCATTGACCTTGTTTCCCAAAATGTCAACCTGAATAAAACAGAAAAGAAAACATTTAAAGTTGTAAGATGGATCTGGTGTTATATGTGAGCGTACTAAAACAAAAACTTATCATGAATGAATACTAAAGCAGAAAGGGTTCATATCAGAAATTCAGCAGTGCCTCACTTTCATGCTATCAGAGATGATTAATTAACAATATTTTGCTTGCCAGTTAGTAATTTTAAAGCTCATTGAAAATATAAAAGATGAAGCATTCACATTCTGAACAGAGATCTATAAGAATTATTTTATTTTGAACAGAATGGCTCAGAAAGAACCAAATCAGTTCTACGCACCTAACAGATCACTCAAATTGATCTGACCTGTTTTTGGAAAATGAACAGAGCTGACAGTATTCTATCTTTCTCAAACTTGATTATCTGCAGTCCTGAGTCCTAACTACTCCTAAATGCAGTTATTTGAAACATAAATGAACACAAATATGAATGCTTGTGTGCATCATTACAACAGATATAAATCACTTTGAGCTGAACTGTAAGCAAAAAATTAAGCGCAAAGAAGTATCTGGTTTCAGCAGACTCAGAAAACATACCTCAGATTCAGCTTTTTGAAGCTCAGAACGTCTTGTGTCAAGCATTTGCTTGTACCATAGGCCTTTCTTTGTCAGTATAATGGCCTGTTGTACCATATGGTTGCATCGATCGTTCAGGATTTCTGTCCTGAATTCAACAAGTCTTATAAGTTTGTGCTAGCATCAATGGGATGATAATTCCACAAACAAATCGTCATGGACAAGGACAATATATCAAAGATATATTATATTACAAATTATAGTCATAGAAAAGATTTTACAGGCATTACTTTGCATCCAATTTTCCACAAACAAGTGCTGTTGGGTTCTAAAAAAATCATTAAGCATACCACACAATCATAAAAAAATGTTGAAATGTAGAGAGATAGATAGATGTACATACTTTTTCTCATTTCCTTTTATATCTTCTGACATTTTATGTTCAATCTCCACAAACTCTTTTGATAAATCCATGATTGATACCAGAATGCAGTCTAGCTGCTCTTGCTGCTCTCTTTTACCTAGGATATCAGTGTAATCTAACTTTTTTGTTTCAACTTCTTTTAAGGTGGTTGAGGCAACCTCTAAAGTCTGATTCAGCTTGATAAGCTCCTCATACTGCATATCCTGATCAGAAATTTGATATGGTCTTTGTGGCACCACATGAGGCTCCATCTCAATATCACGTAGTATCATTTCCTCACTCTCTTCCTTGTTTACCTCTACATCTTGCTGGTTACATTGGATAAAATGCTCCTTTTCTAGTAATGACAACTTTTCCTTGAGCTTCTGATTTTCTTCATTAGATAAACACAACGCCTTGTCCTTTTCTGAGAGTGCAGCTTCAAGTGAGAACAGTTTTGCATCAAAATTTTGGGCAGTATCCTCCAAGATGTTCCTATGACTATCAACTAATTTTCTTATAACAGTTTGGTAAATTTCATCTCTGATTGTGCTTTCAACATAAATATCCTCATACTCTTCTTTACTGTTGTTGACTTGTGTCAAAAGTTGTTTTTCTAGAGAATATTGAAGTGATGTTTTCCTACGGGCATCAGATACCTGGCGTGATAATTCCTGGACATTCTTTGTCTTCTCTGCAAGCAAACACCGAAGATGCTGGTTGTCACGGTATAATGATTCAATTCTACCATTCAATTTCCTCCTTTCATCAAGTTCATCAATAGTACTGCAGATTGTAGGTGCTTCCATTCCATTCGACATGATTTGGTCAAATCTTGAAATGACCTCAGGGAATTTCTTCCTTAAGGGCTCGAATTCTACATCATACTTAAGAGCCAATGACCATTTCTCTCGTTTGAATTTGAATAGCTCCTCTGTTTTCTCTTGCAAATCCAACTCATGCAGCCTTCTTAATTTACTGATCTCAGATCTGAAATAGTTAAGCATGTCTTGTCTACTCATACCTTTCAGATGCCGGAAGTCAGATTTTTCTGAAATAACTTCACTGGGACTTATAGATTTTTGTGTAGCAGAATTCTGGTTTTCCTCAGAGGAAGATAGAGAGTGATCCTGATATGTTTTCTTTCTGAAAAAGCTGAACTTCCATCTGTCACTCCAGCTACCCAAACTTTCATGCCTACAAAGAGGAATATGTGGTTCCTCTTCTGAAGGTAATAGTATATCAGAAATAGCAATCAGGTCTTCACGGATGGAAGCACACCGAGCCACAGTTTCCTGCCAATTTTTTCTTAGGCTATTCACTATGGAACTTTGCTCATACAACTTCCTCTCTAGCTCATCCTGAAGACCTCTAATGCAGTCTCCAATAACGATGCCAGTAACCTCTAACTGTAATTCATGCTCCCACTTAATACCATGAATTGAAGCACTGACCAATGTGAGCATCTCTCTAATCTGTTGGAACACCACAACCAGCAGCACCTTCAAGCTGTTGAACCCCTCATCTATCTCAGTCAGCTTCCCAACATGGCAAGCCGTAGTCCAGGGACCAGTTGCATTATATTTATGAGTCAAGCTGTAGCTTTTGAAGACCCTTATATCCTCGGTGAGCTTATTAAGCTGCTGATCAACTTCTACTTTCATCAAATCTACGTATTCTGTGCAAGTAACTTCAACATTTGCATCCAGAAGGTGTTGATGCAACCTTGACACTACAGTTTCAAATGGTTCGAAGTTATTTGCAACATTTGATGGCGCAGTCGTATCCTTGAACTCGATAAGAGCATTATTAAGCTCTGCAGGAGAAATCCTAGTGTCACAGAAAGGCTTGTTGAACAAGGACGGGCCACTCTGAGCAGTACACCAAGATTGGTCAATGGTGGCTGGTCTAGTCAATCTACCAAGAAATTGGTCCATTCTTTCATCCAGAACCTGCAGTATTTGTTGTATAAGATTAGGTAGTTGATGGCAAACTCAGAACGCCAATTAGCTGCTGCAGCAGAAATGTAGAATTGATACAAATAAACTCGATGCCTTTCATGAAAACGAAAGAGACTCAATTTCTAGGAAATGAGACTATATAGTAACTTAACCAATAACCATGCAAGCTTCTGTCTTGGTTAAAAATTTAGTTCCTGATAGTACACATACAGTAGATCTGCCAGAGAGGTAATTTGCAACCAACATTGCAAGGGGAAAAAAGTATTCATTATGATTGTGTCCACACAATAATTCACAAAAAGTCAAATGGGCTTAGAAAAATGTCAATGATGGAATGATGCCCCAGCTGATCTTAACAAGATGCAGGTGCCAGATAGGCAGGTTACCCGTTACCCTCCCCTAGCAGCTAGCATGTACTAAGGTACTGAAACCAAAGAAAAAAACACAAGAAACCTCATTTATGCTACACGCTTCAGCATAACACCCAAAATGTACAGTCGAACCCTGAAGGTTTAACATAGAATTCTAGTCGTTAAAATATCCAAATGCGCTGCGCCCCCGTTCTCAAATTTATTAACCCAGGGCGTCAATCCTTTGGCTATCAAGTACCCAGTAATTTACTACCCATGTAGTAAATTAAAGTAATAAGCAAAGAAGACGGAACTCTGGTGAAGGATGCGAATTGCGAAGCAATAGCCAAGTAGCCAACAGTGGCAGTAGCAGGACGGGAGCAGCAGAGCAGTGTACTATTGACAAGTGTTCCATTCCATTCCCCTCCGCGCTCAGCGACACACACCAACAACCAGCTCCGGTAAAAATGTGGCGGAGTAACCAGCATCAGTGAATTACAGGACATCACAAGCTGAGTAGAGCAATTCATCCCCCCTGCCCTGCTCGCCCCCCGCACCAAAAGCAGAGCACGCACTGGAGCAGAGCAACGAAGCCAGTGGATTCGCGCATCGACTTCGATTCCCCCAAACCAGCAAAACCCTAGCAAAAGTACCCACGAAGCGTCCCCCAACTGCAGCCACAAACCACGCCCGCCACCATGAAACCATGGAGTCATCAGCCCTCCCGGCTCCGAACCACGCCCACCAATTCGAGCAACCCGAGCCCCAGAGCGGCGGCAGAAACCACCACATGAATCCGAACATGCAGGCGCAACGGCGATGGAGTCACTTACAGGCTGGATCCGCGCCATTGGCAGGAGCCGGAGCGGCCGCTTCCTAGGCGCGGGGGAGCTCTCGGTTATTCCCCCCTGCCCCTCCGTGGGTGCCCGGCACTGCTCCCCCACTAGGGCTTGGGGATAAGGAGTAGGGGTGGCGGTGAATCGGAGCGCGGCCGGCCGCGACGAATTGGTTTGGAATTTGGACTTATTTGATCGGGCGATCGCGACGAGGGAGAGAGGAGGAAGGGCGACGACGCGGCCGCTCTCGCGCTCCACTCGCGGCCAAAAGCAAGCGAGCGAAACAGAACGGGTCGTCACCACCTCACCGCGCGTCCGCGCGTCGGGAAGAGAGGAGGGAGGGTAAAAAATGGCATCGGGCCGGAAGCGCCGCGCGCGGGGAGTAACGGACGGCCACGTAAGCGGCGCGGCGGGGCCTACGTGGAGCGGTCGCTGGTCAGCGGGCCCACCGGAGCATGGTCTTCCTGGGCCCACTAGGCGGTGGGGGTGGTTGGGAAGACGGGACGTGTGAGAGTAATGCGTGGTGTGGGCGGGGGATGGGAGTGAGGTGGGGCCCGGGCGTCGGCGGTAGTGGGAGCGCGTGGGGCGCTGAGCTGGATGGGTCAGTCATCAGTGGGGGTATGGGGGAGTGAGGGCGAGGCGCGTGCTCATGCCTCAAGATGCGTGCGGGATTTGAGGGTGGCCGTAGGATCGGTTGGGTCCTGATGGGGGCAGGGCCGCTGGTCCCGCTGCAGCGGCCGCCGAGTCCGGCTTTGCCTCGAGCCCTCGACAAGTGGGCAGCTGGTTTTTGTTGCTTCTCACTCTCTTTTTTTTTCTTTCGAAAAGTCTTCACATGGCTTTTTTTTACATGGCATAAGATTTTCATCAATATAACAAAATCAATTTCAAGAGATTGAATTTTTAGGGTAAAAATGTTGATGTTGGGGGTGTAAGTGTAAATGGAGCTGAGCAACACAGATCTCAATCACCACTAGACTAGTTGGCAAGCAGGCAAACAGGTTTGCAGGCTTGGAGCATGGGAGTACAATGGATTTTCAATGCGATACGGGACTTGGGATCTGATTTATTTGCTATTGTAGTATCAGCAGATCGCTAGATCTAGAGATTTTGGCACTTACTAGCATGTTCGCAGAGGCTGATTGACCGTCGAGCGAGATAGAGCAGATGTGACAGGGGACCCAACCGGCCAACCATGTGGCGTCCTTTAATAACGCATAACTAATTGTGTACGCGATTTTGTCATCAAGTGAGAGGTAATGAGTTTGATTCCAATTTGCAAGGTAAAAAATGCTTCACTCCCAAGAAATACTTGAGAGTTAGAGATGAACAGGAAATGACAATTGAAGCGCGGTAACAATGAGTGTTACATTCTTTGAGTACTCACAGCGGTGTTGTACTGATGTTCACAAGCTTTGCATGAAAATGCCAGCAAATGCAGGCCACCATTGTATTTACCACCGCAACACCTGAAACCTGTTGCAAGATTGGCTATACTTCTAACTGGACAGAGCCTTTACAGGTCAGATCATGGAACTTTACAGACCATGGAGACCACGAGATGTGTGCAAGCACCAGGTGAACCCAGCTCTTCTTTTTGTCACACCTCCTGTGCCGCATCCTAACTTCAGTTGCATGTCGTCCATGACAGCAGCGGAAAAGGTTATGGAAAAGGCAGGAAGTTCGCTGAACGTTTCATTTTTCCTTAATTTTACCTGGAACCGCTGCTGGTGACCTGGGAAGGACCAGACACGCAACCATAAAATAAATCGGCAATCATGCAGGAATGCAGGGCCATAAGATTAGCATTTGTGGAATATTAATTAATTCTTTTCCGAAGCAGAATAAAGCGAGGTCCAGTGGAGATGGTAGCCTTTGCTTTTCTGGAAAACAATTCTGTCCTCTAATGTGGTGGCCAAAGTTGACTGGGCTGAAGATTGTTAATAAACCACAATGGATAGTACAATTCAATAATGCATCACAGGTAGACAGTCAAAACATGCATACAGCATGAAGAGATACCCTTGAAAATAGCTTACCAATACCAACTGATCTGAAATGAGCAAGAACTCGTACCGGTACAGACTCCAAATAGTGACACCAACTCAAAAGCATGTGCTTCATTTTATTCACCATTATGAGCAGAAGCTTATGAATAAAATCCACAATTTTACATTGCGACAAGAATCATTCAATCATATGTCCAGTTTCTCACCTCGTCGTGAAACAATCAGTCTGGCATTTCATAACCTAGTAAACCTCCACGTGCCACTGCTTGTTCTTTTTCAGCTGTGACAGCTTCTGCTCCCAGCTCTCACCTCTCTGCTCAGCCACCCTCTTGAGCGTGTCCTGGATCCCCGGCATCATCCCCTTCAAACCGCAGAAGTAGATGTGCGCGCCGCCGTCCAGGAGCTTGAAGATTTCGTCGCTGTACTCCTCAATCTTGTCCTGCACGTACATCTTGCCACCATTCTTGTTCTTCTGCTCTCTGCTTAGTGCTTTGTCATACCTGCAACATCACCAGCACTTGGGTCAGCTCAACATTTCAGCTTTACTTTAGCCAGACATTGAACTATGGAAATGGAAATAAGTGACCACTATGGTTGAATAAACACATCACTAGATTGTAGAATTCTCAATTATATCATTAGAATAGAACGAAAGAAGATGATCAAGCTTGAAGAAGTCCCCAAACCTGAAATTGTCTGGATACTGCTGAAGGTAGTTAGTGAACTCTTCATCATAGAGAAGGCTGTCAGAGTTAGCAACACCAAGGAAGAGCCATGCCAGACCACCAAATTTGTAAGTTGGGACATCTTCCATGAACATACGACGTAGGTAGCCACGGTAAGGAGCAACACCAGTGCCAGTAGCAATCATGATATGAGTTGCATTTGGATCATCCTCTGGAAGAAGCATAATTTTGCCTGAGGGGCCTGCATGGTATGAGATGCTTAAGACAGGAACAACCAGCATAAGCTTTGATTATACAAGGGGAACAAGTGGCAATTATAAAAGAAATAAAAAAATAAAAGATAATCAAGCTAAGTATACCCTCTATATGTGATTATATCGAACAGATTTCAGTAACATATTTTATGACTCCCGTGAACTCAAGGACATGTTGAAAGGGCTATTTAGTATTTAGTGGTTAGAGGCTACGATTTATTGTGGGAAAACACACGGCGATGCTCATATACATGGCATCCAAGATAAAGTTCCATACCTGTGATCTGAACTTTGTCCCCTGGTTTTGAGTCACACAGGAAGTTACTGCAGATACCTTTCTTTGAGGGGTCTTCCCTTCCAGTTTCAGGATCATAATAAACAGCACGGCGAACACATAAGCTTGCTGTCTTTCCATCAAAAGAATCACCATACCTAGTAGAAGCAATAGAATAGAGCCTAACAGTATTTGGAGACCCAGGTTTCTTCGGATTCTCTCCCTGGCAACAAATATATGAGAGGCCGTATGAGCAACAGTCATATTAGATGTAGGAATGCTAGTTCAGAAAAGAAAGCAGATGCAGACAACCATGGAATTAGATTACATTTGGGATGTTAACTAGGCATTTGCACAAAAGGCCTAAATTATCAGTCTTGTTAACAGGAAGTGAGCTAGGATTTCCCAACAATATTTTAAAAGGTTTTACAAGTAATTTTTAAGTTTTAACATCATATATCGTTATCAGCAGTTGGAGAATTGAAAAAATACTGGATACAGATTCTAAGAATAATTTTCTGGCAGGAGATTTAAGCAAAATATTAACAATATTTACTTGAATAACATCTGATTTTGTAGCAACAATGAATAATAAATAATCATTTGGAAATCCAAAGAGGCTATTCAGTGACCACTACATGTTGGCAAACAATGGAAAAAGTGTATAATCCGTAAAGGAAACAAAATTACAGAAGCATTGCATTATGCTTAGCAGAAGATGGAAGGAAGTACTCACCGGAGGAATGACACCATAACTCTGTCCTTCCCAGTATGGAACATTGCCGCCATGGTCAATGACAATGTGGCATGTTTCACCAGGAGCTTTAGGGCCTACAAGCCTCTCAACTGAGACAATTGTCGCCGTGTAAGGTTCCTTTGGTTTGTATAAGTTGAGTGGCGGCTCATTTGCATTCTCCAATTCGACAGGTTTAACAGCAACTTTGCTTTTGCTTGCTTGTTGAACGGACATGCAGAAGACCTTGTTTAAATGCCTTGATTGCTGGGTCTTTTCCCATGCTAAAGTCTGCCCGATCCATGGTTTGCTCCGAAACTTTAGGTTATTGTTACCCTGAATATGGCAATCGAATCCTGTAAGGCCAATATCAGTGGGAAAAGCCAAAAATGCAGGAAATTCACCATCCGCTAGACCACTACCTACTCAAGCAGGAACATCGCAATAATAAATGTGTGCCTATAAGTATAATGTTCATCCTCCACACATCCCATGGAGGGTCCTAGTCATGCTCTGGGAGAAAATGCAGTGGTTTCTACCCTGACTTATGCTCAAACTCAACATCCCGTCCCCAGATGATTTGAACAATTAGTACACTTGTGCAAAAGGGAACTTAGTAGGCATTAGCTCCATCCATAAGTTGGCAGTGGCAGAAAACAACTAAATACACACTCCATCCAAACTCTTCAGCACCTAGTAAAGCTACTTGACTAGGTAACAGTATGGCAGGTAATCTGGGTGCTGGTTGTAAATCAAACTAACAGAGTAACAGTGTCGACAAAATCCAACCAAATTCTAGCAAACTGCATGTCTCTAGCAATCAAAGAAGGCAATCCCGACATGCATCTTACTTCAAGTCGTATGTTAGTATGTTACTGCTTTCCAGAAGTATAGAATTAGAAACATAATCTTGAAATTTTGCTTCTCTGAACTACCTACAGTGCCAGACTACCAGCCACAAGACCCATCCACGAGATTCCCCAACAGACATCCAAAAATGAGAACAAGTCTTAGCCTCAGTATGCAACCAATCCGTCAAGTACCTTAAGCGACGAGCCCTTGAGGAAACCGTCCGAGCCGACGGGCGCCAAGGCCGCTGCAGCAACCTGCATGGGAACCACAGCCCAATCAGCGCTGCACGCGGCAAACGATGGAGCCCGGCATCTCGCGCGGTGCGCGGCGGGGATGCAACAAAGTACCTGAGTTCCGAGCGCGGCGGAAGCCATCGCCGGTCGACCGGGCCGCGACGGAGGAGGGGTTTGCTAGGGTTTTGATCTGCGGGAGGGGATGCGAGCGACGGGGAGGAGAGGGACGGGTTTGGCCGTTTGGAGGAGAGAATGCTGAAGAAAGGAGGTGAAGGCTCTTCAGTCCTCTGATCTCTGACAGTGACTGCCGAATTTGTGGTGCTCCGCTGCTGACAGCTAAAGCATTGCCACTTTCCCTACTTGCATTATTCGTTAGCTTCAGTATCTTTCAAGGGGCTACCCGTTTTGTTCAAAATTATGGTTCTTCTTCCGGTTAAAATTTGCGGGTAGTTTATGTCAATTCGAGTTCATACATTTCGAACAGTCACTGTGACCAGCAAACATCTTGGAATTTGTTTGTTCAGAAGAGATAATGGCACAGCAGAATTGAAAAGGAAAAAAAAAAAGCATCAACAAATGGATGGAGCATAAGTTTTGGTTCAGGCGCACAAGAACTGCAGCCACCATTCCTTCCATGGTCACCAGCATGTGCACGGGATGGTCCAAAGGAACAAACATGTGCAAGATGATTGTGCTCAGAATGTCAAAATTCCTGGACACGCTCCACGACCTGGAACTTGGCAGTGCGGGCATCAGGACTGGAGCCACTTCTCTCGCAGTTTTCTCAACCTGCTTGCATACCACCCAGAAAAACTCGGTCCAATCAAAAGTCAAACCAACATTATACTACATTTCTGCAAGTTAAGCCGGTCAGCAGCAGATTACCATAGGCTTCTCTCAAGCCATGCAGAATTCCACATTTCACATGTTACCTGCAGAAGCTGAACGAAAACTACAGTATGCTCTGCATGTAAATCATACAAAACATCCAAAACGGCAACCAATTCATGAGATGAGGAGCTTCATATAAAATGGCTCTTTTCCTAGCAGATTTCTGTTTTCATTTAGGTGTCGAAAATACCAAATGGATAAAGCAGTACTGGTGAAGGTGCTGCAAACGTTTGCAGCACTAATTATTACAAACACACAGGGGTTCAGGGTTTTTTTTTTTGAAACAGTAATAAACTGCAGCATAGAGCTTTGTTCCAGATATACGGAGGGTCTTCTGCGAGCTGCAATTCGCGGAAATATATTGCATCGTTGTAGTGAAATCTGAATTGCAGCGACCAGATCGGTTACATCAACGGCGCCTGCGGCTCGGCCCTGCCTGAGAGGATCCTCCACGGCTTCCACCCGCCACAGGGCCTGGGCCAGGATGTGGCGAACCAGTTGCCGTGGGGGCTGAGCCTGGCTGAGTTACCTCAGCTACTGCTGCAGGACCTGGGGATGGAGGAGGTGCACCGTGCGCAGGCATAGCCAGATTATCAAGCAGTTGTTGGAGGTAGCGCTTTGCAACAGCATCATCCTGTGTTTGCAGTAACGAGATATGGTTAGTACTTGATCGAAACCTTCAATCTGGTGTAAGTGGTGTAATGGTTGATTAGGTACAGCTGATGAATCGAGAGCAAGACTCACCCCAAGTAAGTTGTTGAATGTCCCATCTCTCAGAGCATCAGGAAGATTCGTTTGCAGTGCAGTACGGGCCCTGCACCAGAGGGGAAGAGATGAGTGTCATTGCTCGGGAAGAGTTTGAATGGTCATTAAGTGCAGGCCTTAGGACGATTAGTTTGCTGCTTAGTTAGATAACAGTATGGTAGGTACCCAAGGCGCCACGCCTTGTCGCTTAAGAACCATGGTTGCATTGTTATAAAGTTCCTAGTACGCAGATGACAGCACAGACCTGGGATCATCTGTCAGCCTGAGGTAGCAGCGGACAATGTGCTTTAGCAACCTAGTGGAGGGCGGGGGCTGTTCAGCCACCATGATTGCTAAAACACTGGCTATCCCAAAAAAACGCTCCGGGGTGGCACAGACGTACTGTAACCCAGCTTCATCTGTAATGATCTTTTGAACAATGAAAGTAGCCACCTGCATATGCATTCGACTATTAGTGAATCAAAGCGAAAGCTGACAGATTAGTAGAATTTACATTAACTCCACCTGCAAAGATTGAACTAGGTTCCTACTCAACTTCTTGTGGTTTATGCAGAAGAGATGTTATAAAGAGGTTAGCAGCACTTATCTACCAACCAATATAGCAGGAGTCATCTCCTGTTGTTCTCCTTAGAAAATACATACAAATTGGTTGGCAAATATATGCACTACTGAAATTAGTAGCAAAGGTAGTTCCTTAAACAATTAACAACATGCAAACTATATGATACATTGGAAGAGGTAGCATAGCATACCATGTGAAATAAGCTACTCAAGATCTGGGCAGCGCATGGCTAGCAAAACCAGTAGATGGACATGACAGTGAAGGATCATCTCAATTAACAAATCCTTAATTATATATACCATGTCAAAATCTACATGACCGTTTGGGAACTGTGAAATTATGCAAGGTGATTGCAAGATTGGGTTGCATGCAAACTTTAGGTAGCCTAGCATACTAAGGAATACAATATGGCATGGATGAGCAGAGGCAAAAGACAACGACATTTCACGCAAAGATGATATGACATACCGTTTTTGAAAGCTCAGTGCCTGTCTCCATGATTCGCAAGCATAGAGGAATGATGTCACTATTTAGCAGGGAATTGACAACTTCACTATCATCTGCCTGCATGTATCATAAGACAAAGGAGCTTCTTTCTCACTTGCAGAATTAGTATTTGATAAAAACAACAATGGACCTTGGTGAAGCTTCACAAGACAAAGAAGCTTCCTCTATGTATAAATTACCTTAACCAGAGCACCAAACACACCAAGAGTGGTGAGGCGCAGGTACTCAAAAGATTTGGTGTTGCTAGTAGTGTTCAAGAGTGGGTATAAGTATTCAGTAATTGCAGCTGCAAAAGCAAAGGATGAAATGAGAGGGAGCGAAAAACTAGTGACAACATAACCAGGAAACAGAGTTCCATAATAAAGTAAAAAAAATCCGAATACTTCAGAATATTTACTACAGCAGCTAACATAAACCAAACTTGTGTCAACCACTACATGTCAATGTGACAGAACCTTGAGACACAACATAGGATAACTAGCGAAGCATGGCTTCAGTTATTTCAGCTTTGACATACAAGGCTCATGATAATTAGTCATTACCTTCTAAAAGGAGGCTCCTTGTCTCAGGGTGTGATGCCAGAGACTGCAACAAGTTTATGAGAGCGGATGAATAGAACATACAATATGAAATATAAAGGCAGTACCTTAAAATGATCAACAAGAAACAGAAGAAAAGACCCCTTTGCAGTAAATTATTGCTATGTGATGGAATGGTAATGGCTGCAACCAGCAGCCAACTGTTCTGCTACTAACCCATTTTTTTCCCCTAAAACCATACCTGAAGGAGTGCGAGGACGCTGCAGGCTCTGTTTGATACACTAGCAGATAACGTAGGAGGTGAAAGTGCAGGATAGATTGACAGAATTTCCTGTTTTTTTAAGTAGCCAAACATATCAAGTGAGACCAAAAGGCTGACCTATAGGATTGGTTTAAACTTCAGAAATGACTGACCTCACAGACCGATCATGGAAACAGGACATGATAGAATATACTCAAAACTCCTATTAAGCTTGACCATACTATAAGTAAGCATAGAAGAGCACAAGGGTTGCTACATACCTGCAGCAGCACAGCAATTGTGCCAAAAGAGCACCACATCAGTGGAGCCAAATCCGGAAACATCTCCCTTTCCTGAAAAAATAATTGCAAAAGGATCATTACATACTAAAATTGTTGCCTTATAAACGTGGTGCCATGCTAATGACTGAACATGCAGCTACTACAATCATTACTGAATTGATACCCTTCGACCATAGAAAAGAATAAAAGCATGTAACTCAGGCATTGTGCATGTTGATATGCAAGTAAAGGTATTTTGTACATAATAAAACACATCCATTCTGCGAGCGAACTCTTAAGCTGCAACTGAAATGATGTTCAGCAGATGCAATGAACCACCAGCAATTCAAGATTTTCCATCATTGTCATTTGCAGTAAGCTACAGACATCTGAACAAAAAGGTATCAAATAACACTCTCGAGCTTTCTACTTACAAAATACACAACTTCTGTTCAAAGTACAAATATTACTCCTTCGAGACCTGATCATAGACGGGTCGGGCCGAGTTTGGGCCGGGTCAAAGAAAACCCGACGTTTTTCAGAACTGGCCTAACGCCTCACCCGCGCGCAGCGCGCTGCCGCTGACGCCCCCCTTCCTTCCTCTGCTTCGCACCGGCGGGCGCGTCGCCCGCATCCTGTGCTCCGCGATCTCACCTCCAGCCAACGCAGGCGATCTCACCTCCAGCCACGCGAGCGGCCTCGCCGCCAACCACAGCTGGAGAGGATGCGCGTGCGGCGGATCTCGCCGCCGTCTCCCATCGATTTGTGACCGCAGGGGAGCTGGAACATGGAGGAATCGCAGGAATCTGGTAGCCGTCCGTCGATTTGGGGCTCCGCACCGCCGCTGAGTTTCTACTGTGCGGCTGTGCCTGGCTGTGAAAAAAAGACAGGGAACGAAAGGGTGCGCTGGGCCTGGTGGGGACGTGGGTGGGGTTTAGTGGGCTGCTGATGTGCTGGGCCGTGAGGACGTTCAAGCCTGTAGTAGAAGGAAAACACTGGCCCGTGCCCGACCCGGGTTTCTTCTCGGTCCAAAAAACTCCGCCCGTGCCCACCCGATACACTTGTCGGGCCGGGTCAGATTGGATGTTTTTCAGGTTGGGTCTGCTCGGATTCATCAGAATGTAGCAACTTGCTCTACTAATCGTCACACAAACAACTAAATACAAGAGGAAAACATTTTCGATCTTAATATAACATAATGTCATATTCCACACCATAAGACCATTGACAAAGATTAAATCGGCAACTGCAATAAAAATGATTAAGACAACAAACATCACATATATGCAACAACTGGTGTATGCACAACAACCCACGTTTTATAAACTTACAAAATTAGACAAAAAATAAACTCTAGATGAAACAACACATACACCGAAATATAGCGATGTACCAAAATTAAGACATCGCACATAGAAAATACCTAAATTCTTGCGATTTCCAAATGTAGCAGTCGTAATGAATTGAAAGTTGGAGCTAATGGATCCTCTCATGATAAAATCCACAATAGATCAAACAAACAGTATATCATTTGCAAACCAAGAACATATCGGAAAGAAATACTGCTAAATCGCCACAGTTATATGCTAACTCCAATACCAATCGTTAAAATTGAACCAACCTAATCTTGGAAAACCATGCAACATCATGAGACGCGAACTTTTACTACTGCAACAACAAAAGTTCCTAGCCAGAAACCTCACTAGAGATCGATAAGACTATATCTTTAATCATGGGGATGTATAAGATGCAGATAAGAAAAGGACACAGGAGCGACCTTGGAGAGCTCAGCGAGGGCATTTCCGCGCAAGTCAGGGTTGATGAGGTTGAGCACAAGCTCCTCCTCCAACTTCATCTTGATGTCAGACGCCACGGATTCGGAGTCTCCTGCCATGGAAGGAGACAGAGGAAAGGCCTTGGTGGGGAGGAATGGGGTGTGTACAAAGAAGGTAGAAGATTTTCGGTTTCAAAGAGGCGAAGAAAATAGAGAAGACTATCATTACAAGATTCGACGCTATACTTATAGACCCTTATGCCCGTTTCCCCTTATTCTTATAACGTAAAAATAAATGCACCCTTTATATTTACCCTTTCCTTTTGGGTTAGTTTCTCTAATAACCTATCATTTTTTTGAGCTTTTGTATGTTTTGGATTTGGAATGCTCTATACACTACCTATTTTAATGATATGGTGTTTTTAGTATTTATGATTGCCCTTAGTGCAAAAAAATATTTTATGTGATTTTGGATGCAATCAAGTCTACATTATGTAGGTTGTCTTTACAACAGCAGCAATACACCATTGACATCTTCTAAGATAGTACAACAGTGATGTTTCTTGAGTATGGATTCGAGATGATAAGATTGACATCTTCTAAAATACACCAGTTCACTAACTCCTTAATAAAAAATGAAAGATATATCATTGCATCACAATTTATAATAGATATATATTACAAAAAAACATCATTTAATTTAGTAAGAGACGACATCTAACTAAATCATGCTATGATAAGCAATCTAAGTTGGATACAAATTAGTGCCCATTATACTATTTTTCAGATATTATGCCAAGTTAATGGCATAGACAGTCTAGAGGACAAACACGATTGACTAACTAGGAAAGGGCAAGTGATGTTTTGGATCTAACAAATCAAGGAGAAGATATGCCACAAGTTTAGGGTCTTCGCAATTAGAAGCCTCACTGTTCAACACTGTGAACATGGATCCAAACAATCATAAATTGCTTCTAAAACAATGGAAAACCACTGGGCAGTGGGTTTCAAATAACTGGAAGGATAGATGTCATGCACGAAATATAACACTAGGAAAGTCCACAAGTTTCTCCAACGACATCCAAAACAACCGATGGGCATTACAAACTCACACTGCTATTCCATCAATAAGTGTTGATTCTACTGCAGACCGCCACTTTAATAAGGTGTGCGCACATGGTATTAGCTTCAAGATGAAGACCAGGGTCTGGTTTTTCTTGCAAGGAAGTTAACCCTTTGTGCAAAGTAAACAAATAACTCTTCAGTTGCTCCGCGAACCTTGCTGAAAAGATAGAACTGCCGAAGGCTAGTAACGCGGTCAGGTTCGGAAAAATGAATCGGTGCTAGATGCATACGCAAGACGAAAACATTAATCAATTGGTATAGTGATAACCGACAACAAGTAATTTGGTAATTTTGAGACGGGTCGGTCACATGGCCCCTGGAGAAGACTTGCCTAGAGTGAAGCATCCTCGGAAGCTGCCAAGGTGGTGGAGGCAGCAGGGTCCACGCCACCTGGCTCCTCCTTCCCGCCAGTTATCGATCCATCCACTCGTTGCCACGGCATGGCTAGCTCAACGGTCCCTCTGCGTCGCATGACACGCATCCCGCGCTTGCCGAAATGGACGAGGCCGCGCAGGCCGTGCGTGACACGCCTGACGTAGAAGTGGAACTAGACGAGGTGACCCTCCTCCCCCAAATTATTATTAGTTCATCGAAGGCTCAGATCGGCCGCCGGTATTGGGATGCCACGCCTCGCTCGAGCCACCGACCACCTGCCGGCCGCCGAACTGGGACACCGCCGCTCGCCATCCGCGGGAGGTAGTGGGGTTTCAGACTTTGCCAACATGTCTCCATGATATACCTGATCATGGGCTGCCCAACCCGATAAACTCAACCCAACCCGCCTGAAAAAACCCGAACCAAGGCAAAGTCCATTCTTTTCCAGCCTGCTTACAAATCACTGAAAAAATTATATGCTGTTCTTCGTCCAAAAAATCGACATGATACCCATCACCGTCTCTTAAACCATCCAAAATCCCGCACTTCATCATCCCAAATATGAAATTAAAATTGTCCTGCAAAACAGAAAGCTCTACACGGCATGATCCGTGAGTTATTTATCATATTATTAAAGTACTAGACCAAATGCACCTCAAGAAATCTTTCACCCAATGACCCAAATGCACCTCACAAGAACTCCGGCACACATTGACCCAACATCAATATCTGAATATCTGATCGTGGCCTTTGGTATGGTTCAAGTACGTAAAGCAACGGTCGGACAGTGACAGTTGACGATGATGGGGTTCATGAGCGTGGAACAGTGAGTCAGCGAGGGAGTAACGCCTCCGTTGACCGATCCATATCGTCTGACGTCCTCTGGGTAGGATGGTAATGGGGCTAACTTTTTATACTAACAAATTTAAGGATCGAACCCTAAACGGATCAGGCTGAAATTATATACAAATTTAGCGTAAATTTAGCCTAATAAGGGCCCTCGAGCGAACCAATGTTATGGGCCCTTTCGACTAAATAACCATACCAAATAGAAATTTAAAAAATTCTCAAGCCCACTAACCAAAGATTGAGCATCACTTACTCTTGTTGCATCCGCATCATTAGCACAAATCTCCTCCACTTTTTCTCATGCTCATTTTCCTCCTGCCTGTGATCATGCTCCTCCTCCACGTGATCAGGTTTCTGCCCACGATCAACATTACATGCTCCAAAAAACATAAGCGAGTTTAGAATCGAAGACTTAACGTGTTAGATAGACGATTAATGAAATAAGGACCTGCCGAGTAGGAGTAGCCGATCAAGAAATTAAACAATTCAAGATCAGAACAAAAAGGATTGCAGGCGGTCAGGCGAGCGGCGGCGCCGGCGTCCCTAGACTGGGAGCGTGGAGCGTCCAATGTCTAGCAGAGACCGGCGCCAGCGAGGAAAACTAATTCTGCAGTGCCGAGGCGGCCTCCTCGTCTCCTCGGATGGTGACTCGCCGACTCGATGCCTCACGCCGGCAGCGGCCTCCTCGGATGGCGACTCGATGGCCGGTGCCTCTCATGCAGGATTGGAAGCGTCAAGCGTGCTGGGGGGCTGTTGGTTGACATCGGTACATACTTCATGTTAGGGCCCCCCTCAGCTATGGGCCCCCGGCCCTCGCCTCGGGTGCATGGCCCAAGAGACGGCCCTGAGACCGAGTTGGATCCTGAAGAGGGCATAAGGGCCATGGTCAATTACCACACCTATCTCTGTGTCGATGGCCTTTGTGCGCCATCTCGATCCGTCTGTGTCTTACAGAGACAGCGCCCCCAGTATAAATTAATTCCGACCAACCTACGGGCATGGGGCATGGCAAACTGGCACGGGCTTACGTGCTCCTTTCGAGTGACAAACCATAAGAGCAAGACTTATAGTCTCGCCTGCTTGCGGGCTACAACGACGCCAGCGCGATGTGCAATCATGGCGGACCCACTAGAATTTATGGTACACCAGCCAATTGAATCCGCATGCTGCAAATGGAAGAGCTCTACGCCGGCTCCGGACGGGCGAGTGCCCAACTGCCCGTTCCCTTCTCTCCTCTTTTATCTCTCCTCCATGTAGGATATAGTCTGCTCTACCCATCATAATACTTCGCCGTTGAGATTCATCTAATTCGCATCTCATCGTAAGCTCATGCATTGAAGGTTGGAGAGAAGAAGTTACACGGGTCAGATTAGCTCGGCTGCATTGGATGATGGGCCAGATTAGACTTGAAACTTGGGCCCCCACACCTTGGCGGTTGAAACCAAAACAGTGGCCCACTCGACCATTCCCATGTGAATTGAAAGAGCAGCCACGCGTGATTTGAAAGAGCGCCGACGTTAGTCCTGCTGTTTACGTGTTGTTCGTTTTGTATTTTCTGTATTTTTTATTCATTTTATTAAAATATAAATGCATGCCATGGTGCAGGGCCTCTCTCCTTCCTGGAGCGCGCGTTTCAGAACAAACAAAGGAGGGGCTCGAGTGGACAACCATATACAGTTTTTTTTTCCGAAAAAGGAAGCACCTTGATTCATCAGTCGCAGTGCTGCTAATACAAGAGTATTATGCTGCACCCATAGAACAAATAACCGGACCGGAGATCGAACCGGTCAGGCTACTGGTTCAATGGTTTGCCGGTCCAACCAGTGGTTCACTGGTCCAACCAGTGGTTCATTATTTATTAGTAAAATATTTATTTCTTATGATTTGTATGAGAAATATATATGTTTTCTTACCTAAACATCAAACTAATCACTGGTTCACTGGTTTGATACAAAAAACCACCGGTTCAACCGGTCGCTGGTTCACTGGTTCAACACAAAACCGGCCGGTTCGACATAAAACCGGCCGGTTCAACCGGTTCAATTGCATGGCCGGTCTTTTAACTGAACCGAACCAGTCCGGTCATCGGTTCACGGTTTTTTCCGGTCGGACGACTGGTCCGGTCCGGTTTTTTGTTCTAGGGCTGCACCACTTTGCAATTTGCATGACAACAGTGTACCACGAACTCTCATGAGTTGGCCACCTATAAATAAAAGCGAAGGATAAAAAAGAACGAAAAGATTTCGCAGCTACATTTTTCTTTGGTGCACGTACGGGTGGATTAGAACATTGTTCAACGGCCGCTGCGACGTCAAACTCACGAGGCCCCCATCTAGAAACAATATCTCTTTTTGGGCCCTGTGAAGGAAGCGGGCTACTAGTTGATTGATGTGTGTGCGCTTGATAGTTACCAGCGTCCTACCGGGCACCGGCCGGGGCCTTTTGCAGTTTGCACCGTCCTTTCACCTTTGCCCACTTTATTTCTCGCTGCTAATAGAAAGGATAATCGATTAAGTAATCGTACTTTCTCTTTCTCATCCTCCACCTTTTGTCTCCCTCTTTGTTGCTTCTCGAGCCTCCCAGTATCTCTCATGATCTTTTTTTAAAGGGAGAAATCTTGTGAGTAGATTTATCTGACTCCTCTCTTTTCCCTCTGTTCTGGGCCCTCCGGCCCTCCTTTTTTTAGGGTCAACGGGGGGAGAGGCTCCCCACCTGATTTCATTACTTACGGGGCTTCAGTGGCAAGCCAAATGCCAGTACATCAAAGTTTTAGAGAGTGAAGTAGAAAACTAAAACATGCTAGCTAGTTTGTTACATGGAAGAGAGGAGAGAACACCAGGTCTCAGCAATCATTCGATCATCCTCCGGCCCTCCTTATTGCCTTTTTACGCTTGTTGATGCTTCTGCATTTGTTCTGGGCTAATGATCAGTGGATTCCTGCACTTGGCGGGCAACTTTAGCCCCTTTCGTCATCATGAGGCACTGCCTAGTTGGATTCGTCAAAAATAATAATCACAACTCACAAGCCATGCCTGCCGGTCCCGGGGTTTCCATTCCAAGCTGGAGACCTGGAGCGTAGCAGAGAGTTTTGCTTCAAGGCTCCCGGGATAGTTGGACACTCCGCATCGTGACAGCGACGGCTGCCTCGGCCGTACTCGGAAAATTGCATTGCAGCAGCTCGCCGCGCCACATTCGTACAGTAACAGCTACAGCGTGCCACCCTGTGGTCTGCTACGACATGCATACACGCACAAGTTTCGGGCTTGGCTGGACGATCGAGTTGGACCATTGGAGCGATCTGCAGCTTCCAACAACTAAGCAATCATATACTTATTCGTTCAATTCTGAGTTCAAATGGGAATAATGATTTTTTTTTGTTGGCTCGCACTTAATAATCTGAAAGAAAGTATGTATATCTCGTCTCGCGCGCGCAGCTGGAAGTTGCAGATGAGTAGCATCATATACGTTGCCATGTACTAGAAACTATCATTGTCCTTCAATCCCTCCTCCCATGTCCCAACCGCCGAAACGAGGATGATGACCAATCAGAGGAAATTGCTACAGATACCAGCGTATGATTCTCCAGCTAGAGACACGAGACAGCAGAGGAAATCGGTGCTCTGATCGAACTTCTGATACTATTATTAACAGCCATGATGATGCACGATTAGTGCCCTAATCAGGGGCCATTAGCCCATGCAACAAGTGGTTATATATGTTCAGGAAGTACAAAGATTGGTTGGGCAGTCGACCCTTATCCTGATCCAGCGCAACACTCTGCCAAAGTGCCAACAGCGCCGTGTCGGCGGCAAGGTTAAAAAACCGTTTCAAACAGGTCCGGTAACTAAATAGGGCCGGTTACCATTCAAAACCGACCTATCAAACCGTTTTTACTGATTAACCGGTCGGTTTCACCGGTTTACAGGACCGGTTTTTATTAAAAAAACCGCTCCAAACCGTGGGGAACCCACTCGGCGGCGTTTCCCACATATTTACGGATTTTTTTCCTTTCCCTACCCGCTCGCACGCGCCGCAGAGCCGCCGATGACACGCGGGCCCGGGCCCCACGAGTCATGGAGCGGGTGGCTGATGGAGGGGGGCCTCGTTCATTCAATTGAGACGGGGAGAGGAGCGGGGTGGCGCGGTCGCGTCGGCCGCCGGCACGTCCTGCCCTCCTCCGAGGTCGTTTTGGTCTTACCGGCCGACCAACCACCCCCTCCGATGATTCGATATCGGTATATCCATATGATTGCAAAGAGGAAAGAGCTCGCAGCGTAAGCCCGTGTTTAGTTCGCGAAAACATTTCGTGAAAAGATTTCGGGTTTTGATTTTATCAATTTAGAAGTAGTAAATGTAGACGAAAAAGTGGAAAATTATATGGATAGGTTGGAAATCTCGAGACGAATCTAACGATGGTAATTAGAGAGTAATTAATCCATAATTAGCGGATGATTACTGTAGCACTACTGTTGCAAATCATGGATTAAGTAGACTCATTAGATTTGTCTCGCGATTTACAGTCTATCCATATAACTTTTCACCTTTTTCATTTACATTTAATACTTCATGCATCAAAGATTCTCCTTTGATGTGATGGATGAAAATATTTCGGATGGGAACTAAACATGGCCTAAGCCGTAAGGTTGTTGCTATTACGTACTGTACGTACGTACGGCTCGGGGAAGGGGGTTTTATTGCCGGCGGCGGCCCGCCGGCCGGTTCGGAGAGTATCTGAGTGTGGGGTATATATGCTGGAACGCTCGCATCATCAAGATCTCCGATATTTTCTTTGTTCGAGCGAGCGTGTCACGTACGCACAGCGACACGTGAGTAATGAACACGATGGAAACCGCAACGTACAGCGCACCAACCGGCCATTGACATTAACCGTCGACCGGCCGATCTCCCCACCACAGCTCTGCTTGCAAGCTTCAACTATCCATGCTAGATTGCTACAGTACAGACCAGGAGTACCACCGTAATTTAGAGCACACACACAGGTGAGGTGAGCGAGTGTGGTTCAATTCGGTAAATTCGGCCCGCTACGTTTGGAAAGCACGAACGCAGCGGACGTACGTCATCGACCAATGCAAATACGCATCAGTAATTAACTACTTAACCAAGAAACTGCCGGGTGGGCCACCAGCGCCCACAGTGAAATGACGAGGCTACGATGCCACTGAGACACTGTGCTGCGAGCTCATGCGTCGTCACTCATCAGGCTTGCTCGTCTGTCATGCTCGGACTTTTATTTGCTTCCGTGACCGGGGAGGCTCTATTTTTCTCACACGAAACCCGGACATCATGCCAGCACTGAAAGCGACGGCAACAAGAGCACAAGCACTACGCGGGCCGGCCGGCTGGCTTGGCCCCCACGATGACAACAATAAACACAAGCACTACACGGGCAGAATGCTTTGGCTACTACGATGAGTATATGCATGAAAAACGGTTCGAAAAATACAGGACTAAGCCACAATCTTTGCACAATTTCGAAAAATACAAGGGCATATACGTGAAACGCAGTTCTTTACACCGGACTAAGACAATATTCCAGCCAGACCTGACCCGTTTGGGTTCACTGCAGAAGGCACTTCTTGCGGCACCAAAATTCGATATCACACCAACGATAAAAAAAAAATTGGCCTACTTCAAGAAAGTTGAGGCATGCCGGCAGTGCTGGAAAATTTTAACTTTTATATACTATGTATTGAATGTGCGTATCAATTGCAATGCGAAATTAATTAGAGCTACTAGAAATGGTTACCGACGCTAATTAATTTACAGGACGTTTCAACAACTCACATTACAACGAGCGCTATTCGCGTAATTTTAGCAAATACGTGGACATATATGTAAAAAATAGTTCTTAAACCGGAGTACCGGACCAAGACAATGGTCCAGCCACAGATGACCTGTTCGGTTCCCCGTCCAAGGTCGCGCACACGACATCCCTGTTAGGCGACAAAATTCGATATCACACTCACCACAGAGAAATAAATTGGCCTACGTTGGGAAGCTGTGGCATGCCGAGCAGCGTTGGAAAAATTTGACTTTTATACTACATGTTGAATGTGTGTGTATCAATGGCATGCCAGACTAGAACTACCATAAACCTTTGTAGACGTCTAATTTTGAGATGTTTCAACTTACTTACAATAAGCGCTAAGTGTCTATAATTAGTTTTTGTTGAATAAACTTAAATTTTCATGACACATAAAATGCTCGTATTTTAAATGAGGAGATGTCGATATCACTCGTCTCTGAGTCTATATTCGTCGGAGTTTTTCTTCCCCTAGATTTGAGAGTATCTCAAGGGAGAAAAAAAACCCCTACAAAATGGTTCAACGATAATAAAGACCATAAAGACTAAACCCGATTGCCATGTGGGTTATCATGGTTCATGGGCAACAAAAGAAAAAGACTGAACTCGATTGTCATGTCGGAGTGGATAAGACGCCAAGCAGGCAGCCGAGAAGGCTTTGACATGGATGACAGTCGGTTTCTTGTCGCCGACGGCCGTGGGGGAAGAAGACCGAGGACGGCCGTGCCGGAGCGACACGACGAGCAGAAAGGGGCAAATGCGTACTTTACACCGTGCATCAAGCTTGGGCGCGGCGGCGGGCCCAAATCAAACCGCGAAAGGCGGGGCGGGACCTCATGGGCGGTCTTTTCGCGTTTATGCGGCCACCCCCCTGAAACACCAAGCTATTACGCTCACACCCCTTGCCCTTGGATACTTCTCCCCCCGTGCGTTTTCGTTTCCATTTTCCTCCCCCCGCTCTCTCCTGTCTGTCCGGTTGGCTTCCCCACTCTGCTGCCGCTCCTCCCTCCCTCACGCCACCCGCGCGCTCTCGGTGGCCGCCTGCATTGCTGCTCGCCGAGGAGGCGGAGGCGGGCTAGCCGAGGACCGAGAGGAGCTGGGATCCGCCGCCACCTGATTCGGAGAGGTGAGTCCTCCCGCGTGGCCGCCGCGCTTGCCGTCTCGTTGGGCGTCTTATTCTCTCTCTCTGGCCTCCCCTCTTCCTGAATTTTTCGGAGGTCTAGTTCCTGGTTGGGGTTTGGCGCCGGCGTTTCCTGAGCGACTGGCGCCCGGCGAAATAGCAACGTCGGTTTCGCGGAGTTCCTCCCCGGGTTTTTGGGTCCTCGCCGTGGTGGCTCCGCCGCGGATTTCGGTTTTCGCTCCCGCGAAATGCTGGGGGGTTTGTGCGGCCGGTGGGCGGGCTAGGGTTTTAGAGGCGCCGGGGACTCGGTTTTTGGGGGAGTGATTCGAGCTTGCTTTCGACGCCTCTCGGTTTCGTGTGGGATTTCAATCGGCACGCTGGAGTTTGGCTTGGTTCGTTTTGAATTCTGACCATAAACTTACGGTCACTGCACTGTTGTTTTTTTTGTCCCTCCATGTACAAATTGATTTCGGGCATATTTCTGGCAACTTTAATGTTTCGCATGTTTATGTACGGGCCATGGCTAGTGACATCGTGCCTGCACGGTTCCATCGTTCAGTCCAATCGGCAATAATTTCAATCGAGGCGTTGACGATTCCGCGGGTAGTTTCATGTTACATGCAAGTGTTGATTGCTGCGAGTTTGTGGTTGTTGCATAATTATTGAGTGGATGAGCAATTATTCGTCCGTGTCACTAACTCAGGTGTTCTATTTGTTTTTATTTTTTTGGCAGTCAGGTCACTTATGCTTCTATCATTGAGAGATTCCGGGCTTGACTAGGACGCATTTGGGTGGATCTGTTGAGGTTTCCTTTGTTGTTGGAGGGGAATGGAAGCTCCATCAGAAGCCTCAAAGGTGGCGGATGCTAAACCGGTGAAATCACGGCCTGTGGCACCCACTGGTAGGTTCGCATTGGGGACTGCCTCGTCAATTAAAAAGCGGACTGATGGTGCAGCTTCAACGGAGGTGGCCGTGTCCCGGTCTTCCATGGTGAAGTCTACTTCATCGGTGAATGCCAGTTCCGTGCAGAGAAGAAGCAGTACAGGAGCGGTTGGGAAGCAACAGGACAATGGGAGTTCAGTTGTCGCTAAGAAGGCTAGTCCTACGCTGTCGGATGGGGCGAAGAAGAGTAAGCCAGTGTCTGCCGCGGCTGCCAGCTCAAAGCTGGCACTGGAAAAGAAAACATCCTTGACAGAGAGGGCAACGGCAGATTTGGTGAGAAAACCTGCTGCTAAGGCATCCCCAACTTCAACACTGAAGAAGGTCCAGTCAAAGACAGAGAACTCCAATGGCAGCAGTGGCAGCACGAGGAGAGTGGCCTCCTCCAACACTTCTCTGCAATCACCGCGTTCTGTTACAAGCACAGCCACAAAGAAATCGGGTTCTCAGATATCATCGTCTGTGCCTAGTCAGAGAAAGAGTTCAACTGCAGATAGTCGTGATTCAAGGTTCATGATGCTGCCTCAGGTGGATTTCAAGGCTAGTGACGAAGTGGTTAGTGCCGTTCTTCTGCTTTTTTTTTTTGAACAATACAGATAACAGCATGATTTGGTGGTATTTGTCTGCTTAACACCTTTTCCCCTACTGTAGAGACTGGATTCAAGAGGCCATAGAGTTCGTAGTCTGAAGCAGTTGAGATTATCACCTGCTCTTGAGGTAAACTTATCTAGCTTCCTGTCTTCTCTTCTGTTTCCCACTTTTCTCAGCTTTCTGTTCTTGGTTATAAATGAACAACATAAGGCTGCTGATTTTATATAAGTTTGCAAGTATGCATGAAGTAGACAACCTGCATAAATTATGTATCCGAAACAGCATGAACATCTGCTGAATAGCATTATTTTTCTTGGTTTCCAGTTCGTGTATCTGAGGGACAACCGTTTATCAAGTTTGGAGGGCATTGAGATCCTCAAGGGCGTAAAGGTATGCCCTGAGTTTATCTTTTTACTGTTTTTTCCACAATGTGTCATGCTATATATAGGCTAATCACTTGTTTGATTCGGGGCTACTAGCTTATGTCTGTCATAACACTTGCAGGTTCTTGATTTGAGCTTTAATGATTTTAAGCTCCCTGGGTTCGAGCCTCTCAGGAATTGCATTGTCCTCCAGGTTTGTGCTATTTCCATCATATTGATTGAGATTATAGATGGCTTACATGCACTTATTTTTTTATGTATACCATACCATGTAGCAACTTTATCTTGCTGGAAATCAAATAACTTCGCTTGCTAGCCTTCCTGAACTTCCTAACTTGGAGGTATGCCACTATTGCCGACTTGATCTTAGCAGTTAATCTTTACTTTCTTTGACATAGATTATCGCCTTCCACTTATCTCTCTTTTTGCACCAGTTCCTTTCTGTTGCTCAAAACAGGCTAAAGTCACTCTGTATGGCTCATCAGCCTCGACTTCAAGTGAGTATGCTGATTATTTTTAATTCTCCATTTTGCCTTGAACGCATCAGAATCTTCCATGATGGCCTTAACTGGTGTTTTCTCTTTGTACAGGTGTTAGCGGCTAGCAGAAACAAAATATCAACTCTGAAGGGATTTCCACATTTGCCTTCTCTGGAGGTGTGAATTGTCCTCATTGAGTTTGTCTAGTCGTGAACAAGTCGTGAACAATCTACATCCTTATGTTGTTTTCGAACTACTATTTCCAAAGATATGGAAATCTCTTTGATGCTGGCATTTAACTAAAGGCTATTTATCCCTCTGTTATGTAGCAAGGTGACACATGAAGTTGTTGTGTAACAGTGCATGGAATTTTGAATACAGTTGTTAGGTAGTCCACTAATTAAAATGGCCCTGTTATTCTTGAAATGTTATGTTATGGACAACTTATGCATGAAAGTGGCAACTCATTATCCATGAGCACATCTTTCCAGTCTGTTATGGGGGTTCAAACACTTTGAATCTTAATTTTCTGTATAAGAATTATGTGATTAAATCATTGTTACCAATATACCTAGATGCTCCAGGAACAGTATGCTCACCTTGGTTGTTGAACTACTGCAGCATTTACGTGTTGAGGAGAATCCACTGCTTGAGATGCCACACTTGGAAGTTGCTTCTATTCTGCTTATAGGTCCTACTTTGAAGAAGTTCAATGACCGAGGTATGCTAATACATCTTGTCATGGTTATCTCCACTTTACTTGATTGCCTTAATTAGTAGTGAGAAATATTCATCCTGATGCCCTAACAGCTCTGGGTTAATGCATATAATCCATTTAGATTGGTACTAGTGGGGATAAAGGACGATAATTGAGATATTCCATTGTTTTATATATCCAGATAATCCAGCTTTATGTTTGCATAAGAAAGGTTGCACATCATTATTGTGTTTTTTTTCTTCCGAAAAGCTGAGAAAAGAGGTTGCTCAATTTCAGTGATTCATGTGCATATAACCATATCTATGAGCATGAGCATCGGTAATGTCTAATATAAAGCTCCAACTATCAAAATTGGTATTATGCTACATGTTCTAATAGAGGCATGCACTAAGTTGTTTGGGGGCAACTCGAATGTTATATCTAATTACTTTGATACATTTTATATTTCTGAAGTGGGCATCTGATGCAGATCTAAACCCCAATGAGGCTGAGGTAGCGAAGCAATATCCTGCTCATGCAGCCATCTGCATTCGTGATGGCTGGGAATTTTGCTCCCCTGAACTTGCTGCTGGTATGGTTTTCCTGGAAAAGAAAGACTGTTTGCTGATATTTCTTTTTTATCATCAAGATTTCAAGACTGTCCTGCTATTTTCTCCTTCAAAACTGTGTTGTTGGTTAGATCCATCTTTATTCTGACACAAATGGTTTGAGGCAGGCAGTAGTTAGCCATTTTTTCCCTTCTCAATGCATGAAGACAGCTGTATTGTGCAGACAAGAACTTAATGTTCATGTAGAGATTAGCAAGAATGCTTGCTGTTTTTTTTTCCTTCTAAAGTTAATGATTCTTGTATTCCTTTACTTTTTTCCTTCAAGAATCAAAACAAATTTGTTTCATGTCAAATCTTGAAGTCATTGCATGGACTAAAGTTGTGAATATATGTCGACCTAGTTTCTCTGTGTCCTTGGTAGTTCTAAGTGCAAAATTATACTGCCTGGACAGATTCAACATTTTCCTTCCTACTCGAGCAATGGAAGAATAAGCTCCCTCAAGATTACATGGTGAATAAAGCTTATGTTGACCATCCATTTGAAGAGGATCCATGCCATAGCCATTTTAGCTTCACAAATCTTGGTGGTGAGGGCGAGCTAGTCCTCAAATACCAATGGTTTCTGGGTGGCAAAACACCAACTGATTTTGTGCCTATTCCTGAAGCACTGAGTGAGGTATGGTACTCCTTTAATTTATCTGCATCAGACAAAACCACGCTTTAGACTTTAATCTATCTGCATGCAAGCTCTAAAGTCTAGACCCTTGTTATATGTAAATATAAGGTGTACTGGCCGAAGCACGAGGATGTTGGAAGATGTTTGAAAGTTGAATGCACTCCGATACTGAATGGTTCTGAATTTCCGCCCATCTTTGCCGTATCTTTACCTGTTTCTCCAGGTACGCTAAACACTCATCTTGTTCAGCATTATTTGTTAAACCAGATTTGTCAGGCTAGCTGTTCAATAATCATTAGAGGATTAGAGGCGAGGTTTGCATGCTGAATTGTAGATAGTAGTATAATACTCCAGTTGTAAACTTTTGAAACCCTTTCAGTAAAAGTACTCAGACACTTCATTTGCTGTTCCACAATATTTTGGGTTCTTGTTAGGGAGGTGATTTGGCATTCTTAATTTCTTATGGCTGATAATTGTTATACCCCTTTTAGTATAATTGATGCACCTACTCACTTAAATGAAAAAAAACCTTAGACTGGGGCTATATGTTCCTGTCCTCAATCAGTTTTTGTTTACCAGGTACTGGATGTCCAAAGGTCATCAATTTGACAGTCAATGGTGAACTAGTGGAAGGAAATGTCCTAAGTGGAGTTCCTGAAATTGCTTGGTGTGGTGGGACACCAGGAAAAGGTGTTGTAAGGTTTGTTTTATCCTATTTTCTCTGTATCTATCTTGGCCACATGAACATTCTAAATGTGCTCAGTTCTAAAAATTTCATATCTAAGAAATGTCACTGATTTTGTTAACCCTCCTTTGAGTCTAGTTGGTTAAGGCGAAGGTGGGACGGCAATGCTGTAGTAATTGATGGAGCAGAGGGGATGGAATATCAGCTGACAGTCAATGATATCAATTCAAGTTTGGTATTTATGTACACCCCTATTACAGATGAAGGTGTCAAGGGGGAGCCACAATGTACAATGACAGATTTTGTAAAGGCTGGTATAGTACCTTGTCCCTGCAATTATCCTATTAATACTCTCGTGCTCTTTTAACATTCTAGAATTTCCCCTCTAAACTAAACACGTATGCTACATGCTTGGTTGGGTTGAAAGTTTCTCTTCCATTATGTTTGTAAAAGGGCAGCAGTGCATTTTAATTTAGCCCAGAAGTAATGGGCTGCTTAAATATTTTCACATGACATATGCTTGAAATCTTGTTGATTGAAGAATTAGGCCCTTTTTCTTAGGAAATTCTCTAGAAACTAACTGATGATGGTTCATCTGGTACAGTTGTCATATCTTCAATTCTTCATAGAACTGTTTGCTTCTTTTGATATTTGAAGTATTTTTTTATTTGAGTAGTCATGTCAGTCTCAATTTGAAAGTTCAAGAAAGTTGTTCCTAGGCCTGTAGAGAGCCAGTACCAATGTTTATCCCTTTTTCTAATGTTTATAGCTGTTTGCCTATGACATTGTTTCAGCAACACCATCAGTGAGCGATGTACATGTTCTGGGAGACACTGTTGAAGATAATGTTATCATAGGAAAGGGAAAATACTTTGGTGGCCGAGAGGGCCTAAGCAAACTCCGGTGGTTTAGAGAGAAGGAAAATGGGTATGCGCCACTAGTTGCCATATATAAGTATTGAATTGAGGAAAAACTTGTGTGTTGGCTAGATTTTTCATATTTAGCAAGCATCAGAATTCTTAAAATCATTGGCATTATGATACACGAGGATAACCTGTTGTGCGCCATTGATAGCACACGTTTCCATGCTTCTTGAAGCATTGATCCTGCTTAGTGCTTATACAGTGAAGTATTTCCTATGTATATTTTACACAATTCTTGAAAGTCTGTAATAGTCCAACAATTACATGCTAACAACTAAGAGCACTTGAACAAAATATTGCAGCTTAATACTTTTAATATAAAGATATCTCCTTCTGAGATTTTGGTGCTGCCAAACCAATTCATCTCATGTTTGAAAGGAGCCACTCTTATGATTTCACTAGAAATAATTACTTGTCACACCTATTGTTGTAGTTGTTCAAATAGATTGATAGACACATCAAGCAGTGTCTGTTAACTGAACCTTTTTATCTATATGATTTTAGGTCGCAACTTTTTTTTTTTGAGTAAAATTTTAGATCGCAATTTTTGACAACTAAAGTCAACTTTGATCTGCTGACTACTGATTTATAATTTAAAGAGGAAAAGAACACCATGCACATAAGTGGATTGGATACCATGTAATCAACATGTCATGTAATCTAAACTGCCAGAGAGCTGGACGGACTCAATTGCAGAACCATAAGTAATCCATATAACTGAATTGAATGATCGTGGGCACATGTTTTGTGCTAATGTGAAAGTATTTGTTTGTATGCAGTGAATTTCTTCTTGTGCTGTCAGACAGCATGGAGTATACACTCACTAAGGAGGACGTGGGCAGACACCTCAAATTTGTATATACTCCAGTCAACCTTGAAGGTCTGTTGAACTGGCAGACGTTAGCTGTTACATGTTTACTACTTGTTTGCACAAATGTTATTTTGCACTAACATATACTGATGATTTCTCCAGGAGAGGAAGGTGAATCTGCTTGCGCACTAACAGATGTAGTTAAGAAAGGTACTAATGTTTGACATTTGTGCTAATTGTGACATTGTTCCTTTATGGATAAGACTGAACATATGTGTGATTACTTTGCTTTGTGCTCCTCATTTGGTCAGCCCCCCCAAAAGTCTTCAATTTAAAGATAATTGGAGAGGCAAGGGAAGGAAGCAAGGTATCTGCTAGTGCTACTGTTACAGGCGGAACTGAAGGGTCCAGTAGGGTTCAATGGTACAAGGCATTTTCCTGTGAATTTAAGAATGAACATGAGCTGCAAACCCTCAGTACATCCAAAGTTTCTAAGGTAAGATCAGTTTCGTTCTATACTATTGTCATTGATTCATGGCACAAAGTTCTAGGCATTTTTATTTTGTTTATGTGAATAAATATAACTAAATTGCGATCTTCTTTTGATTCTACATTAGACATTCCGCATTCCTCTCAGTGCTGTTGGATATTATATTGTCGCAAAGTTTACACCTGTGGCGCCTGATGGTGAAATCGGTGAACCGGCATATGCTGTATCAGACGGCATTGTGGAAAGTAAGTGCATGTCAGTTAACGTTGTTATTTGTGCCAAAATGCTTCTTTTGAGTGTCCATTCTGGCAATTATGTTATTATGTTCAGTTGCCCACATGTCATGGCAATTCAGTCTGTCCACCTGTTCCTGGGAGGGCCCACGCTCTATTGCTTATTTGTGCTAAATTCCTTTTGAGTGTCCATTCTGGTAATCATGTGCACAAACTTGTGGTTTATCCAGTTGTGCTGTGATATCTATATTTAAATAGCATCCTTACCTTTCTTTGTTGCAGAATTGCCACCCAGCCTGAACTTCTTAACAGTGACTGGTGAATTCTCTGAGGGTCAGATATTAACAGCATCATACGGGTATATTGGGGGGCTTGAAGGAAATAGTTTATATAGTTGGCATCTTCATGAGGTATGCATTGTATCTTCTTTGTCACTACTCAGTCATGAGCAGCAGTGCTTTTTCTTTAGCCACTTTGTTTCACTGATATGAAATTTGACAGAGTGAAGATGATGAAGGCACTCCAGTGTCGGAGGCATCTGATTTGCTACAATACCGTGTTTCAAAGGAAGCTGTTGGAAAGTTTGTTTCTTTTAAATGCACGCCTATCAGGGATGATGGTATTGTTGGTGAGGCAAGAGTATTCATAGGAAAGGACAGGGTTACTCCAGGTGCTTCTCTTTTCTATTTCTGCCTTGGAACAATTTTTTGAAATGGATGACATGATTTCTATGTCATGAAAGATCTCTCTTTATTTGCTTGCTTGGCCTGGATGACAGGAAATATATCTAGAAACTAACTAGTGAATGAACCTGGATTCTCTATTGAATAAGTACAACACATGCTTTTGCAATATGGTCCTTTATCTGACAGACTCAAAGATGTGAAAAATAAAAAGAAATAGAAGAACTGTTGTACACTATTAAATTGTTTGTAGTTTCCTGCTTACTTTAGCTGTTTTTTATGTTCAAGAAAAATAATTTAGCTATTCTTTTTGTACATACGAATCCATATATCTTTCCTTGCTTGCTGTTGTGATACGTTCTAGACACCTATGACTATGATTGAAGAGAAATTCTTCATACGTGACAACTTTGTTTCAATTTCTTTGCACTGTTGACAGGAATGCCGACGTTGCTTTCTCTTGAAGTAACTGGTGAGGCCATTGAAGGAACAACTCTGGTTGCCAGCAAAAGATATTGGGGAGGAGAAGAAGGGGACACAATATTCTGCTGGATATTGGTAGGTTGCTGTTATCAAGTACATAGTACTGCTTTTCCTTTTTAGGTGGTAATGTATGAAGTGCTAATAACCAGATTATACCTTGACCAATTACTTTTCCTTTTTATGTTGTTGTAGGCAAGTTCAGATGGAACTGAGAAAGAAATTGAAGGTGCAACAAGTTCATCGTATACCTTGAAATGCGATGACATTGGCTTCTACATATCTGTCTTGTGCAAGCCTGTTAGGAATGACGGAGTTCATGGTTCTTTGGTGTCAACAGAAATGATTGGTCCTATTATACCAGGTAGATAAATTGACAACTATTACCTCTTTGGAAAGTAATCATTTTTCTTTACCGTGTTGCTTTGAGCACACGTGCACTTGCATGTGTGGGGGCATTTATTTTAACTAACAGTTACCTTTGTGTAATTTACTTATTTACAGGGCCACCAACATGCCAATCACTTGAGCTAGCTGGCTCTATGGTCGAAGGTGGCCGCTTGACCTTCCATGCTGAGTACACTGGAGGGTGAGATATCCACTACTGGTGTTCCAGGTTATCATCAATGTTACTTGCTAAATTCTTTCCTTCTCATTCTAGTTTAAGGGGAAGTTGCATCCAAGAATGGTTCAGATTACATGGTGATGGTCGCAAAGAAAAGTTGACTGCTGATGGTCAGTTCGTAGTCTTTTCTGGACACATGTTATCACATACAACTCCAACATTTGCTGTATTTTCTTTCTTTTCAGAACTAACTGTGAATTGTTTTCTCGTAATAGAATGTCTAGATCTTGATCTAGCTGATGTCGATTGCCGGATCGAACTTATATACATACCTGTACGAGAAGATGGATTACAGGGCTCATCCAGGAGTGTTATTTCTGATACAATCTTACCTGGTTTGTGTTTCTTCACAAATTGCCTTATTTTAGCTCTAAAACATGGCTTGTAACTTTGTACTGTTTGCTACAAAAGGCTTGACATCTAGTATTGATTTTATTTTATCTTATTTTACTTTTAATTTCTTGGGGTAGGGCCACCACAAGATTATGGCATAAGCAACCATTTTATGTGATACAATGATACACATTCTGTTTTGTGTAGATACATGATATAAGAATATAAAATAAAAACAATGTGAACCAATATCCTACTAATCTAACCCATCCTTTCATGCAGGGGAGCCCAAGGGTGTTGATCTTATTCTACCTGAGTGTTTTGAGGACAATGAAATTTCTCCCATCAAAACCTACTTTGGTGGCAAGGAAGGCACTGGGAAATATAAATGGTTTCGAAACAAAGAGAAACCTGATAATTTGGAATTTGATCTGGTCACTGCATCTTCAGAAATTGTTGGAGAAACCTTGTGCGCTCTTTTGCTTGCTGTATCAAATTTTTTAGTGTTGGGTAATGCATATAAGGAACTGATCCCTTGAAAATGGAATGTTTAACAGAAAATACAAGGTTTCATTGGATGATGTTGGTTCCTACCTGGTTCTTTATTGGGTTCCTACACGATATGATGGAAAGACTGGTGATCCAATGATGGCTATCACTGACGACCCAGTCATGGCAGGTTGCCCCTTGATGCATTCCTGCTTGGCATTTTTGTATGTTCATTCACTGCCCTCAGATCCTTACTCTTTTCATAATACTTGCAGCTTTTCCATCTGTTTCGGATGTTCACTTGGAACAGAAAAATTCAGATGTATATTGTGGACTAGGCATCTATTATGGTGGGTACGAGGGATCAAGCTTGTATAGGTGGTACAGGGAATCTAGTGATGGAACCAGGACTCGTATAGATGGTGCCAATTCAGTCATATATGAAGTGACAGATGCAGATTACAGCTGCCGTCTATTGTTTGGGTAAACTACTATATTCTATGTTTTTGAGTTAATACTTTAGTCTATGTATTATAGTATTTACACGCCTTTGATATGGCTCAGTTGCATTGCACCTAGACATACGTTATAAGTTATAAGTGCATAGCAAATACTTTATGTAGGTCGTTTTGGCTTTCCTAGGTTCATTGCTTTTGCTATGCACCTAGTCATACGTTATATCTAAGTGCATAGCAAATACTATGAACCTATAAATGCCAAAACGACCTACATTTTGGAACAGAGGGAGTAGTAAGGTAAACCTATTAATATACCCTAGACCCTTGCCTATATATGTGTAACCATTGTTCACCTCTATAATCAATCTACTGATTCCTGGCCATACCTTCCTTCACATTGCAATGATATACTACAGATATACTTGAAAGTATTCATTATATGATGAATATTTGGGCCGAGAAAACAGCAGAACATTCCTACCGGGTTGCTTAATGAGCAATTTTGTCATTGGCAGATATACTCCTGTTCGTTCAGATGGGATAACTGGTCAAGAAAAGCTGTCTGAACCATCTGATGTAATTTTGCCAGGCAAGTGTCTGAATCTATTGGAATGTTGCTTTATGTCACCATCATGCTTACGCTCTACCTGTTTTCTCTGCCCTGGGTCCTCCCACATCTTTGCAGTTTTGTTTAACTACATGTATTCCTTATCACTTTTCTTTCAGAACCACTCAAAATCGAGACACTTGTTTTCAAGGGAAATCAGGTTGAAAGAGAAACACTAACTGTTGTTGAACAAATTCCAAGCAATGAGATCCAACAACATATCTGGAATAACTATAAGAATGAGATGAAATATCAATGGTAAGAAAAGTGGATCTCTCCACTCTTTAACTTTGTTTAATGTGTACGTAGCACTTACTGTGGATCCCTGGATGCAGGTTTGTTTCCAGTGGATCAGGAGAGGATCAATCCTTTGAACCAATGACAACCCAGTGCTCTCGCTCATACAAAGTACGCTTTGAGGATATTGGTCGTTGCCTGAAATGCGAATGCTTTGTCACTGATGTATTTGGACGATCTAGTGAGCTGGTATCTGTTGTGACTGCTCCTATTTCGTCAGGTCTTTTGTCTTCCACCTATGCCTCTTTTTTCTTAATACCAAAATATAGCTTGCATTGTACAATTCAGAAAGTCATTTTCTGTAATGAGCAAACATTCTACCTTTGTAAAGCATTTTGCAATTCAAAAAAGTTATTTTCATTGTAAAGAAAGACTTTCATTTTTCTAGACTAGTATGATTTGAATTCTAAAGAAGTATAACTGACTCCAAATAGGAGCTGTTATCTGGCTGATACCTCTGCATCCTTGACTGAAGTTCGTTGGTCCTGTCATCTTCACTGAAGTTCTAGTTACTAGGGCTTTCTTTTGCACTTTTACTTTTTGTTGGTTCAGCACAGTCATCTTTATTGATGTTGTGCCGCATACTGCATACTAAACAAATTACTTGGCTTAGCATCTAATGCAACGTTGAACTCTGACTTGAAAGTCAAATTACATTAGTTGTTGTGTTGTGCCGCTATTTGTTTTATCAAGGAATGATGGAATATGCAATATCGTTAATCATTTTGCTATTTGATTTTAATAGGAAGGCCTAAAATTGAAAAACTGGAGATTGAAGGAAGAGGTTTTCACACTAACCTATATGCTGTTCGGGGTACCTATAGCGGAGGCAAAGAAGGCAAGAGTAAAATACAGTGGCTCAGATCGATGGTTGGAAGCCCTGATCTTATCTCTATACCTGGTATGGTTTGCTGTGAGTTTGTAACACTGTATACGTGGACTGCATTGTAATATTTAACTTTTAATGTGCATGAATGTTTGCTCAATTTTTGGCGCATCTTTGGAATATGCATGTAGTTTTAAGTTATAATATAACTGAACCAACTTCTTGTGCAGGCGAAATTGGAAGAATGTATGAAGCTAATGTTGACGATGTAGGATATAGACTTGTTGCAATTTATACACCTGTCAGAGAGGATGGAGTTGAGGGACAACCTATTTCAGTTTCAACAGAGCCGATTGCAGTTGGTACATTCCATTCATCTATTGTATCGTTTTCTGTTCCTGTGCATCTATTGTTGATCCCTGCAATTTTATCTGGTTTTAAGCTCTAACCACCAACTGCTGCTATTATCTTATGCAGAGCCTGAAATTTACAAGGAAGTGAAACAGAAGCTGGATGATGGTTCAGTCAAATTTGAGGTGACACTGACTTAATTTATAATGGTTTATTTGCTGATATTTAGAGCCATCATAGTGAGCTACTTGCGCTGCTGTTGTCTATTGCTGAGAATGGGTGGTTCTTAATAGGATATTTCCCGTCCAAAAATGGTTTAGTTGCTGATATTTAGAGCCATCATAGTGGGCTACTTGCAATGCTGTTGTCTATTGCTGAGAATGAGCGTTTCTTAGTAGGCTATTTCCCATCCAAATCCAACTATCCAAGTTCTGATAAACCCCTCATAAGAGTGACCATCTCTTTTAAAAGCAACAATTTCAAGCCTAATACTGTCCATTTATGCTATTTATCTTCAACGCAATTTATTCTTTGCTTTTGCCTGAGCAGGTTCTGTGTGACAAGGATCGAACACCCAAAAAGGTACCCCATGCCATAGCATGCCTGCTCACCCTGGACTTTAGCAATTCCTCAGCATAATACAGTAGCTAACAGTTGCTTTTCGCAAATACCACAGGCACAAGTGATGGGTCATTTGGAGCGGAGAGTTTTGGAAGTGAACCGAAAGAGGATTAAAGTAGTAAAGCCTGGATCCAAGACGTCATTCCCGAGTACTGAAGTACGAGGAACATATGCTCCACCCTTCCATGTGAGTTATTCCTGCAAATCGAGCTGATTGAATTTGCTGTTAATGAATCTATAACATGCAGATATTTTCTCTTCCATTATCGGACCTTGCAGGTTGAGCTGTATCGCAACGATCAGCACCGCTTCAAGATTGTCGTCGACAGTGACAACGAGGCCGACTTGATGGTGCAGACGCGGCACATGAGAGACGTCGTCATCCTCACGATCAGAGGCCTTGCTCAGAAGTTCAACAGCACTTCCCTGAACACCCTTCTCAAGATCGAGGCATGATGATTAGGGATACCTGACAGTGCAAAACCAAGTAGTGCTAGGGAAGCTCCATACTACAGTTGCTGGCTAGAGTGCGTGTATTTAGTAGGATTTGTAGCATGGCAGATTGTGTGTATGGGCGTGCGATGGCCGTGCGTGTTGCATTACAGGTCTTTTTTTCTGATTGATTTCTCAAAATCAGGAGCAGCATCCGCTGGTTGCTCCTCTGACTCGTCATGAAATGTACATAGGAGCGTCAGAGTGAGAGAGTGGTGTTGCTTGGGGGCTGTATTTTTTGCACAGGTTGTTTGTCAACTGATATTCTCAGGTTAAGAATGCTGATAAGGTAGTTTTGCTTAATTGTCAACTGACCGTCGGCTACTGGCAAATGCTTGTCACACTTTTCCTGTACGAGTAGCAGACTAGTAGTACTCTACGAAGCTGTATTGGCGTACGTTTCCGTTGGGTAATGAGAAAAGGAGAAGGGAACCAACGATCATGCGAATTTATTTGTTCCTTACGTTGTATACAGCCAGGCTCACTTTCCGTGGATGGAAATGTGAAAAGTGTCACACACCTTTTACAGCTCCATGCATTCCCTTCTGTTTTGCCCCATTTTTGCTCACCAAGCTTGTAAACCACCAACTCAGCTGCATCTGCAGCTGTATCCCTCAGGGCTCGCTCAGCAAACAACATGAGAGAGCAGTATCTTATCCCGTCCAACGTGGCAGCTCCTCCACTCTAACCAGGGCGCGCCACGTCAGCGCCGAGGATCCGGAACCTATCCAAGAGTGGCCGCTGCAGGCCACAAGCTGCCCCTTGTGGCTCCCATCCCACATCTCCCATGTCCAAGTTTTAAGACACGCGCACTCCATAAACCGCCACGCCTGACAATACCAGTGAACGAAGCCGCACGCACACAGACGACACACACAGGCGACGCGGACCTAGACTCTCCGGCAGCCGCCATGGCGCCGTCCAGCAGGTTCCGCGCCTGTCTGGCTGACGAGGACGACCGGCACTCTGACGGCCATCTGACCGCAGTCAAGGGACAATCCGGGCCGTACGTTTCGGATCATGCGGTTAGAAGATACCCAGGGGTGGACGTCTTGCAATTTGCAAGCACGCCGCCATGGCTGCTCTCCGTGGCTCACCAGAGCACCGCCGCGTCGCGGAGGTTTCTACCGGTCATCTCCTTCCTGTTGGCGGCCTGCTTTCGCGCTTGCTTGCAGCGGCGCGACCATGGCAATGAAGCGCCTCTTCCGATCCGCGTCTCGCTCTAGAAGGAACCCAAGACATCATGTCCTTGCACGTCTCGTGCGCGTTCGAGCTTGACGACGATGGCGTAGCTCCGACGGCACGCCGGAACCACACCTCCTCACCACAGGTTGGCGAGCACCAAGACACGGAATCATAAGACCAAGCCATTGGTCACGATCCGCGGCGCGCGGCCATCATGCCTGAGTGCGCCGCGCCGCGCTCTGGCTGCCACGATAACCGCGCTCGCCGGCAGTGGCGACTACGCCGCGCCAAACTCCGGCTCCGAGGCGGGGATGCCGACACCGCGGCGGCGGCGGCGGCAAAGGGCGATCTCGGCAACCTCAAGGGCGCGGACGCGGAGGCCGACGAATCTGCCCACGAGGTGGCGAGAAGCCTGATGCTATCGCCCACCCCAGACGACCGCAAGGTGTTTGTGGAAATGTTTCTGAAGCAAATCGAACGGGGACTGCTGACCGTCGGCCGCTGCTCCCTTCTCGTCGGAATTCTGAACCGTGATTGATCAGAGTAGACGGTGGTTCACTCGCCAGATTTCTCACTGTCTCTGTTTTTGTTCGCATCCAGTTTTTGCTTTGCACCAATATATGACTCTTATCTGATTGAGGAAACCCTGCAGGTGTAAATTTCTGAATCATTTCGTTGTCACACGTTTTGCTCAACTGAAGAGCAGAATGACCGGAGGGATTGTGTTGTGCTGCTGCCGTATGGGCCAAGTATGGCTGTGGCTTCAGTCTGCTCTGTCTTTGCCTTGCTGTTATATCACTCTTCTAGATATGTACTCGACATACATACATCAAATAATCCAAGGATTATGATTTTTTTTCCATTTAAAATAAGGGTGGTGATTTTGTGAGGTTCTGAAAAAACTCTGCTGCATATGAGACGAGCTATCATATCAGCAGATGGATTTTAGTGAAGTGTGGCGTTGATGAATTTACGAAGACACCGTGAAACCAGGAATGGTGAAAAAACTGCAGAAACCTGATTTGCATTGGGGGAATGAGAGGCTGTTTCTCACTGAAACTCTACCCTCTCACAGTTGACCAGGATTTGCATGTTCAGCACAATAGACCAGGATTTTTTAAGATTTTTAGTTAGTTTATAGCTAGGTTCGTACACTAGACATGGAGTCAGAGCATGCCAGGAAAAAAAAATCAGCCACTTGGTGCAAGTGCAATGCATAATCACAGGGGGAACTCACATCCATTCATAAATCACAACCAGACACTCGGGTCGTGCTGGAATCAATACTTGTTGAAACACGTATCAGAGGTTATTGAAATGTCAAATACAAAGGAATCGATCAAATACACTGCATTTGCCACACCCTAGCTGATGTATGGGCGCACTGTCTGCTTAGAGAAAAAAAAAACATCAGAAATGAGGCCGTTGTTTCTGACACACACAGCAATTTGCATAGCAGCAAAAAGTATCATCAAACAAAGGCCACCAGACATGACCAAACAGCACCATCAGCTCAAAGTAAAATTCGAAACGACAGCCACTGAGGACCTCTATGGAGGACAGAGTTTCCCACCATATTAAGATCTCCTAAGATCATACAAAATAAGCACTACGTGCACAGAAGCATAGAATAAGATGCCAACGCGAGTGTACAATCTGGTTCAGTTTGGATGAGAGGGATGGATAACCTTATCTTTCGTGATGACCGTTGAACACCGCGATTATATGACTTCAACATCCTAGTCTGTTAGTCTCCATCGTGTATTAAATACCATATTAACTTTTTTGTCACTCAGTTTAACTAACATCAATTTAGCTGAAATCTCAGGTATTTGATTACTGCCGTTTAAATAGCTTGGTGGACATTCCATTGCTAGAGGAAGATGACATTCCACTCACCATATTATGTTTATCTCCAATATCCTACAGAACTTGGAACCTACACTCTGCGCCAATCACTATCAGTTACGCACTCTGTCTATGGAAGATGAGAATGGTGCTGGGGTATTTAAGTAGTTTCATCAGAGAAGCAGACTCTAAGCTTACAGCACTAAATGCATGATTTAGAAAGTCATCCAGATCCAGTGCCATATTCTTTTAACCTTTTACAAAATTGGCATTGGCAGAATTGCATGCAGAACACAACTTTTAGATGATGGCAGTCACAGTGACCTGCTAAGAGAACCCAGCTCTCCCCTCCCCTTCCCCGCGCCGGCGGCCACCTCGGCCCCGGCGACCACCTCCCTCGCGCCGATGGCCACCTCGGCCGCCGCGGCTAGCCCCTCCCCCACCAGCTCACTGCCAACCGCTCCGGGAGCAGCGACCCCCAAAGCCGATTCACCCGCGCCCAGATCTGGATCCCCCCTCTCTCCGATGGCCCGCCCCTTCTTCCCCGCGAGCGGCACGGCTCCGACGCGCTTGCTGGAGGAGGAGGTGGAGGAGCTGGACCAAGTTGACTACGAGTTCTCCCCCTCGCCTTCGCCAACCCCCTCCTCGCCGTCCTACCGCGACGCGGTCTGTGGCGCCGCCGGCAGCTCCTCTGCTGCTTCGGTTCCGGGCGCGTCGCACCTTGTGCAACCGCCGACGGAGACCGGGGCGATGGTGACGGGAGCATTGCCGGGTGCTGGCGCAGCGCGTGGTGGCCAACGGCGACGCCGCCCCTCTCGCCGCAATCGAAAACGCCGGCCGCGGCCGACGCCTGCGAAGGAGACCGCTCCCCATCGCGCGGAAGCCCCCGCAGGGTCTCGTCGGCCAAGGGTCGACGACGACGGCTTCCAGGAGTACCTTTCTCGGTCTACGCGTCGCAGACTCCGGCGTGAGGGCTCCCCGGCCGCTGACCCGGTACGTCGCTTCCCGCCTGCGCTTGATGGACGATGCTTCAACTGCCTCTCGTATTCACATCGGGTTGCAACATGCAAGCTGCCGCGCCGCTGTCTGCGCTGCCACGGGCTTCACCACATCGCCAAGGACTGCCCCAGGCCGCGAGGCTACGACAGGCGTGCCGGCCAGGCTGCCTGCGCCACCAGGGCGGCTACCCAACAGGCGGGCGGCGCCCCCGCCGCGGCGCCAGCCGGCGGCACTGGCACGACACGCCGCGGCGCTCTAGAGCCTACAAGGCGTGACCCGGCCCAGCAACACCGCTTCATCCGCGACCAAGGACCCCCTACACCAACGGGGTCGCAAGCCCCTAGCCGCACTCCATCCCCGCCGCCGACGGCTGCGAACACACCGCCGTCTCCAGGCACACCGACGGGGCCAGCACAGCTGGAACCGGAGTGTTGCTTCGTGCAGTTCAGTGACGACATGGTGGCGGAAGAGTCCAGGTTGAGGTTCGCGCTGGTCGGCCTCATTGCCAACCCTTCTCTGGTGCTCTCGGCCGCGGAGGTGGCGCGTGACATCGCCGCTGCGGTCGACCTGGGGGACGATGACGTGACTGTCAAGCCCTTCCACCCAGATCACTTCCTTGTGGTCTGCGGCCGGCAGGAAACAAGAGACCGGATCCTTGCGGCGAGCCCAATCCCACTGGCTGGTTCGAGCCTTCTACTCCGACCATGGACGCGCCTGGTTAATGCTACATCCCTCACCCTGTACCGCCGGGTCAGATTGGAGCTGCTCGGCATCCCCCCGCATGCCTGGAACGTGAAGACGGTGCGCAAGCTGCTCGCCCCACACTGCTGGGTGGAGAAGCTCGAGCCGGCGACGGAGAGCAAGGCCGACCTCTCTGTGTTCTCGCTCGTCGCCTGGACGGAAGATCCAGCTGCCATTCCACGCTTCAGGAGGTTGGTAATAGCCGAGCAAGAGCTGCCGGTGGTTTACCCCGACCCTGAAAGGCAGCTAATCTTTGGCAGTGTCACCCCCTACCTCCGGCAGAAGCGAACGCTGTTCTACACGGTGGAGATTCACCTCCGCTCCATCGCAGACTTCACATCGCGCTCGCCGTCTACCTCAGGCTCCTCCTCACCGTCTGAGGATGGCGACAGCGGGCCGGATGGCAACCCGGATCGCTCTTACAGGTTTCCGGCAGGGCTCGGCTGGGCCGCGCCTCTCTGGCTTCCCCCGTCGTACGAGCGGCGCTGCCGGTAGGCGCGGCGCTGGAACCAGCCAAGGTGGCACCTACCGCGGCATTGCCGGCGACACAGCCACAGCCGGAAATTGCAGTACCGGCGATGTGGGGACCGGCGCCAGCGAAGGTCGACACGAGGCCCACGGGGCAGCTGTCAATGTCGCAAAAGCTGCACCAAAAGGGAAAGACCAGCTGCCCAATCCTGCAAGCTGCTTTCCCCAAGCGGATTCAAACAAGCAGGTGGCGACAACGGGCGGGGCGGCGGCGTCCCCCACAGCCTGTGAGGCAACGGCAGAACCCTCTCTGACTGGCGAGCCAAGCCTGGTCAAAGCTGTGAAGGCTGCCCCCTCTGAGGCAGAGCTGGCTGAGCTCGTCCAATCTGTCGCCTTCGAGCTGTGCAGGTCCCACGAGACCCCTCCTCCCCGTGATGAGGACCCCATGCTTGTCGAGCTGTGTTGCACTGAGGGGCCAAGCCTGCAGCGGGTGGATAACTATGTGGAAGACACTGGAACCAGCCGTCCCCGTAACGTTGCTGCCTCTGTGGCTGTTGTGCCGACAGGACCTCCTGTGCCGGTTGCGCCATACGCACAAGATAGGGAACGGATGGAGCTTAATGACCAGGCAGACGTGGTGAGTGGGCCACCTACGGCCCATGATGAGCATGATGGGCCAGTCCCTGTTGTCGGGCCGGGCATCAACATCGGACCACAAGCCGCAGAGGGAGAGTGCGAGACCAGGGAAGCAGAAACACCAGAGAGATCAAGGCCGGCTAATGCTGCCACGGCCGATTCCCCGCCAGCAGGACGCGATGCAGAGCCAAGATCCGTCGGCAGCGCCAAGCTCTCCGCGTTTGCCAGGGCAGTGCAATGCAAGGTACGCTCGCCGCTCGCGCCAAGACCACTGAAAACCAGGCGGATGCCGGCGCCGGAAGGACACCTGCCTGAACTTCCAAAGCGCAGTGAGAGGCTCGCAAACCATCCGCTAGCCATGGTTGCTTCCTCCAAGCGCGCTGAAGTCGTGCTGATGCGCCGACTTGGGGTGCCCACAGAAGAACCGAAGAAGCCGGCGGAAGCAGACCAGGCGTTCAAGAAGTACTATGCTGAGGAAGCGCGCAATCGGAATTTTGAGGCATTCAGGGACCTCTTGCCCTCCCTCAAAAGCGTATGCCCGGCCGTAGGCCTCCAGGCCTAGACTGCTGCGGCTGTGCCATTTTTTGGTTGTCCCATTCTCAAATGAATCAAATCAATTTGCTTTCGTGGAATGTCCGCGGGTTAAACACTAAAGCCCGACGAGACGTAGTACGTGTACTGGTGGATGACACAAGAGCATCGGTAGTCTGTTTGCAGGAAACAAAACTAGAAGTAATTGATCGTGGTGCAACTCTCTCCTTGTTGGGAAATCAATTCAGTGACTTAGCTTATTTACCTGCGTCCAGCACGCGGGGTGGTGTACTTGTGGCATGCCGTCGTGACATGGCTGCCATTTCTGATCATCGTATTGACTCTTTCTCTGTAACTGTGAAAATCGCTCCGTGTGCCGGCGAGCCGCCATGGTGGCTCACGACGGTATACGGGCCGCAGGGGGACGACGAGAAAGCTCAGTTTCTGGAAGAACTCCAAGTAATTCGAGACGCATGTGCGGGTCCATGGGTGGTGACCGGTGACTTCAACCTTATTCTTGACCCATCCGACAAGAACAATGCCAGGGTCAATAGAAGGAACATGACTCGCTTTCGTCGTACGGTGAACACTTTGGAGCTGAAAGATGTCTATCTCCATGGACGCACATACACATGGAGTAGTGAACGTGCCAATCCAACCCTAGTAAGCTTGATCGGGTGCTAGTTTCTGTTGATTGGGAGGATATCTACCCGGCGTGCTTCCTGCAGGCCCTGTCATCGGATGACTCTGACCACTGTCCACTGCTGCTACAGACCGATGCATCTATCCGAAGTAAGCCAAGGTTTCATTTTGAAATTTTCTGGCCCAAGTTTGAAGGTTATCTAGAGGCGGTCTCCAGAGGTTGGCAGTGCCCGGACAATGTCACGAATGCGTACAGGCGGCTAGACTGCCTCATACGGAATGTGACGAAAGAGCTGCAGAGTTGGGCAGCGAAGCAAATTGGATCGGTGAAGCAGCAATTGTTGATCGCTAGGAAGCTTATCCTACTGCTTGATCAAGAGCAAGACGCCAGGGTACTGACAGACACAGAACGCGAGTTCCGGGGACAGCTTAAGCGCCTAACCCTTGGATTGGCATCACTGGAGCGCACGACCGCTCGTCAACGGTCCCGTGTTCTGTACATCAGTGAAGGCGATGCAAACACACGCTTCTTCCATCAGGTGGCGTGTGGCCGTCGGCGGAAGAAGCACATCTCCAAACTGCAATCTGCAGAAGGGATCGTCACCTCCACTCAACAGATGGCCGAGGTACTTTATCACTACTTCGAGGATTTATTGGGAAAGGAAGTAGACAGACAGCAAACTCTAAACCTGGAGGCACTGGGGATCGAGCAGCAGAACTTGGCAACCCTGGAGGAGCCGTTTACAGAGGATGAGATTTGGCAGACCGTCAAGGCATTGCCGCCAGACAAGTCGCCAGGACCTGACGGGATGACCGCCTCCTTCTATCAGTCTGCCTGGCCAATAATAAAGCAGGATGTGGTGTTCGCGGTGAACGCCTTCTTCAACATCGACAGAAGAGGCTTCGCTTGCGTCAACGGCGCCCTGCTAACTCTCATTCCTAAAACAGCAGAGGCACTGTCACCCAAGGATTACAGGCCTATTAGCCTTATTCACAGCTTCCCCAAGCTGCTGGCCAAGCTGCTCGCTAACAGGCTAAGCCCGTGCATCGAAAACATGGTCCTATGCAACCAAAGCGCATTTATCAAGGGGAGGTCTATACTGGACAGCTTCAAGTACGTCCAGCGGGCAGCGGTAATGTTGCGGAAGCGTAAGATCCCCAAGCTATTGCTCAAACTAGACATCTCGAAAGCCTTTGACACGGTGTCATGGCAGTTCGTGCTCGAAGTCCTGCAAGCCTGGGGGTTTCGGTCGAGATGGAGGGATTGGATATCACTGCTCTTATCAACGGCAACAACTCGAGTCTCCCTAAATGGACAGCCAGGTGCGCCCATCGAGCATCGACGCGGTTTAAGGCAGGGCGACCCCCTATCCCCCATGTTGTTTGTGCTCGCAATGGATGCCTTGAACAGACTATTTGTCAGGGCGCAGACTGATGGTGTCCTACAGCCTACAGGCATCCCAGCAATCAGACATCATTGCAGTCTATACGCGGACGATGTCATCCTCTTTGCGGCCCCGACAGGAGGCGAGGCCAGGGCGATCAACAGAATACTTGACATCTTTGGCGAGGCCTCGGGGTTGCACACCAACCTGGCGAAGTGCTCGATCACACCGATTTTTGGCTGCGACGAAACAATCGAGGAATTCCAAACCGCCCTGCCTTGTGAGGTGAAGCCGTTCCCAATCACCTACCTTGGTGTCCCACTGTCCGCGCGGGCGCTTCCCAAGTCACAGTTCCGGCCACTGGTGGAGAAAGTCGCCGCTAGGCTTCCTGCATGGCAAGGTCCGCTGATGAACAAGAGTGGACGCCTCACCTTGATGAAATCAACACTGACTGCCTATGCCGATCTATCTGATCATGTCAGACAAGCTGCCGCCATGGGCAATTAAGCAGATGGATAGCATACGAAGAAACTTCTTGTGGACAGGACACGATAAGGCAGTGCGAGGTAAGAACGCAGTGGCATGGCCAACTTGCTGCCGACCCACCGAGTTTGGCGGTTTGGGAATTCTAGATTTCAAACTTGCAGGCATTGCAATGAGAACACGCTGGCTATGGCTGCAGAAGACGGACTCTGAGCGCTCATGGTCGGCGCTGCAGATTCAGGTTGAGCCGGAGGTACGTGCCTTCTTTGAAGCCTCCACTACGGTGCATCTAGGCAACGGGGAGAGGATCCTGTTTTGGGTGGACAAATGGGTTGATGGCCGGTCGATCTCACAGCTTGCACCAAACTTAGTTGAACTTATTCCCAAGAGAGCTAAGAATGCCAGGACAGTGGCTGCAGCACTTGCTGACAGGCGCTGGACACAGGACATCAGAGGAGGCCTCTCCATACCACTACTGCTGGAATATATTGATCTGTGGCACAGGATGGCTGCTGTACAATTGTTGCACACCCCTGACCGCTTCAGGTGGCTATGGTCGGCCAATGGAGACTACACTTCGGCATCGGCATACAAGAAGTTACATGAGGGCAGCACCCACATGCGAGGAGCAGGTAGAATTTGGAGGACTTGGGCACCGCCAAAAGTGAAATTCTTCACTTGGTTGGCATCGAAGAACAGGATTTGGACTGCAGATCGCCGGCGACGACGAGGGATGGATGCACGTGACAATTGTTGGCTGTGCGATCAAGAAGATGAAACTTGCAATCACATGCTTGTCAGCTGCTCTTATGTGAAACAAGTATGGTGGGAGGCCCTGTCGTTCATGGACTGTTCTTGTTCCTTCTCGACGGCACAACTGTCATTGCAAGGTTGGTGGGCACATCTACGGAGGCTGCAGCCCAGGGAAAGGAGGAAAGGCTTCGACACCTTGTTCATGCTCATCATCTGGAACGTTTGGAAGGAGCGCAATGCGCGCCTGTTCAGGCAGTGCACGGCCACTTTGCAGGAGCTGCTCGGCCGAATCAAGCAAGAAGCAAATCTTTGGATTTTGGCAGGAGCTAAGCGTCTAGGTTGTTTAAAGCGCGAGTAATCAACTTTGTAGCGGCCTGTAAGGAAAACAATCCTTGTAAACATTATTTCTCTCTTCTTAATACAATGATGCGCAGCTCTCCTGCGTATTGGAGAAAAAAAAACTTTTAGATGATGAAATAAGTATTTGAGCTTATACATGTTGGATGTGTGCATCCACGATAAATGTAGCCGATATATACACGGATCAGACAAGATTGACAAGGGCAAATATATGGTGCAAATCTTCTTAGGAGTGAATCTTTTCATCTTACTGATCATCACATCATATTAGCATTCATCTTCAGAATCATCACCGAGAAGCCACACAAATTTTATTCTCACCTCACGAGGATAGGATGCATGATTACTCAGTCATTTAAAACGGGTGATCAACCGTCACCATCCCAACTGTTTGCATACTGCCAGATTTCAAGCTTTTGCTTAATATCCGTGTTGATGGACAAGCACAATACCATGAAAAACTGCTGCCGCCAAATTTGGAGTGTTCGTTTTGCATTGGCTCTCCTTTCAGAGAAGATGTGTACAACACCTGCAACTTGCAAATTGCAATGGCTGTGACTCTGATTATCAAAGAACGAGGACGAAACAAAACCCTTGTGAAAATATCATACTTTTGCATCTACTCGATGCTGCCCCTTAATGAAATCAGGTGGGGAGCCTCTCCCCCCCCGTTGACAGTCAAAAAAAAAAAGCCAGAAACAGTCTTCTTGTTGCTTGCTTGGCGTTGATGAATTTACGAAGACACCGTGAAACCAGGAATGGTGAAAAAACTGCACAAACCTGATTTGCATTGGGGGAATGGGAGGCTGTTTCTCACTGAAACTCTACCCTCTCACAGTTGACCAGGATTTGCATGATAAGCGCAATAGACTGAAAATAGCACATCTGGAAACCTGAACGAAAAGTTGGTCAGGTAATAATAGCACCGTGCGTTCAAGAATTCAGCACGGGTACAACACATGGTAACAAAAGTGCCAACAAACGAGCTCGAACGAGATGGTGCTCCAAGCCGCAGCCGCCAACGCCGGCTGGCACACAGACGCGGACGCTCCATAAGGTACTGGGCATGGGCGAGATGGCCTGGCCGGAACACGGCGGCGCTCCAGCGAGTCGCGGCGTGCGACAGAGATGGCGCTTTGGCGACCCCACGGAGACGCCACCTTGCACATCCTCTCCACAATCTCCTCATCATCCCGCCGCCACTGCTGCTCCTCCTCGCCGCCGCCGATCTCCGCCGGCACATCGCCACGGCTGCTCGACACGACGAGGTCCATGAGCTCGCCGGCCTCGTACATTGCCCACGCCAGCCTAGGCACGGCAGCCACTGCTAGCTCTCCGGCGCGGCGTCATCGAAGCTTCGCCGCCGCCCCCACGATATTGAGCAGCAGCATGACGAAGCTGTACACGTGTCACCCTTCCCGGTGACCCCGGCCATCATCCACATCTCCGGCGCGGCGTAGCCCGGCCCGGCGTCCCATGATGGCGGCGGCCACCAGCACGCAGGCACGCCGCGCAGAGGCCGTCGTATCGTATGGCTGCAGCCGGAACGCAGGCTCCGGCGAGGCACGGCGTTCTAGATCGAGACAGCCATCGGGAGAAGGATGAGCGCCAGCAGCGAGCCTCGACGTTCACCGAGCGCGCCGCCTATGGCGCCAGGGGGATTAAGCCCTTTCCGGACGCGCGGTGGCCGTGGACGCTAGAGCGCAGCGCCGCCGGCGAAGGCGAACGTGCCATGGCGGTGCGCGAGAGCGGCGCGGCGCACGCTGGCAGGAGCTTCTTTCTCCGGCGAGCCACGGATGGCAGTGGCGGCGGCGCGTTCGCATCGAACAGGGTGGACGGTATCTCAAATACCGTCCGGGCCGGACGGTATTTCAAATACCGTCCACCCTGGTGGCTTTCTGATCGTAGGATCCAGCACGTGCGGCTCGGATCGTACGTTGACTGCTGTCGTCAGAAGCTGTCAGGGAAGAGCCGTCATCCTCGAGAAGCAGACAGGCGCGGGAGCTGGTGGACACGGCGCCATGGCGGGGAGCCGGAGGGCCTAGGCCCGTAGAGCTCCACCTCCAGTCCTCCACGGCGGAGCCCTGCCGGCGATGGTCGCCGGGGCTCAGCAATGGCATCTTCGTCGCTGCATATCGCGTCCAACAAATACAACGCCAGCTTCAGAGTACCAGCCTGCTGCTTCAGAATTGCACGGGGAGACATCGCGCACCTGAGTCCGGAGGATCGCAGTCGCCGTCTATCTCCTGAATTCTGAATTCCTGATGCAAGCCTGGCAACTGAGGATTTGAGCGGACGGCGACGGATCAGAACGCGTGAGATTGCATCGGGCATGCATCCGTCGACCTGCCACTGCCAGCCTGCCTGCCATGGCGCGGCTTCATGCCATCATCCACGGTGGACGAGGCATGCAGGGTCTATGAGATTGCGCGTGTCGCCGTCGTGCACGTACTGCTGCGGTACGGTGGTCGGTGCCTCCGTGGCGTTCCACGACCGCCGCCGCTTCCGCCGAGCGGTCACGCCACCATCGTAGCTCATGGGGGCCGGGTCTCGGCGTGGTACCCATCGCAGTGGTCCTGGCGCCGGACCATGAGCAACGTGGACGCGGCGGCGCCTTGAACAATCTCGACTGCCCGCTCGGCTTGCACGCCGCCGGCGACGCGGACCGCCCGCGGCAGCACTAGTATTCGTCCTTGGCGCCACCGCCGCCGAGGTGAACTCGGCAAGCGTGGCCGGCGGGGCGCCGCTGCACCGCGCGACCTGCCCGGACTTGCAGGAGAAGCTCGCGCCGCCGGAGACGGCGGCGGCGGCGCAGCGGTACTACTGCGGTAGATGCCTCACACCCGGCGCTACCACGTGGTGCCCACGCCGGGGAAGGAGGTGGAGGCGCACGACGCCTGGACGAAGCCGGTGGTCGGGAACGCAGGACCTGGGGTGGACGGTATTTCAAATACCGTCCACCCCTGGATCCGCTCTGACCGTTGGATGGATCACGTGCAGCGCAGATTTCACATTGACTTCGGTCAAAGGCTATCAGGGACCCGGTCGTCATCGTCCTCGCCAGCCAGACAGACGCTGCCATGGCGGAGAGCCGGTGAGCCTAGGCTCGTGCCCGTAGAGCTCGACGGCGGAGCCCTGCCGGTGGAGGTCGCTGGGGCTGGGCAATGCCATCTTCGTCGCCGCGCCGCATCTCACATTCATCGACAACAACGCTATCTTCAGACCACCGGCCTGCGGCTTCAGAATTGCAGGGGACATGGCGCATCTCAGGATTGAAGCGGACGACGCCGTCGCCGTCGCCGCTGCACGGGCGCAGCCGCCACCTATCTCCTCTGAATTGCAGTTGCAACGGAGGACTGAATGGAACGACGGATCATAACATGTGAGAATACTTTAGCAGGTTCAGATTGCATTGGGCATGCCATCAGTGGACCTGCCTGCCATAGCGCGGCATCATGACATCATCCACGGGCTGATCTTGGCGCAGCACTGTTCAAGCATGAACGAAGCAAAGCACCAGTTGGCGATCGGGCAGGCACTAGGATTGGTGGTGGACTGAAAGCCGATTGGACGGACATCTCTCTGAAATCTGAATCAGGCGGAGCTCAGGAGCTGCATTGAGCCGGTATGCTTGCTGACAGTGTTTCTTGCATCTTTTATCCGACAGCAAGTAAGCAAGAAATGACTTCAGCGGTGCAGCATCGAGTAGATGCAAAAGTATGATAGCATCAGAAGTGGTTTGTTTGTTCTCTCTAACAATCAAACCCTTTGCAAGTGCTGCAGAAATCTTCTCTGAAAAAAAGGGAGGCAATGCAAAATGAGCACTTCCAATTTCGCAGGGTATCCGTGTGTCGTGCGTGGTGTTGGTGCATGTCTATCAACAGCAATGTGAAAGCAAAAGCTTCAAATCTGGCAGTATGCAAACAGCTGGTGACTGTTGATCAGCGGTTTCGGATGACTGAGTAATCATGCATCATGTTCTTGTGGGGTGAAAATCAAATTGTGTGGATATTTGGCTCGCTCCATGCAAGATTTTATTTTTTCTCGTTGATTTTATTCCGGTTTGTTGCCTTTGGTGGATGAGTTGCGTGTTTGTAATACGAGCTACAAGTTATTCAGACGGCAGGAAGTACCTAGACTTTCAGCTGAACCGAGGTTTCGTAAACTGTGTGACAGAGTTCGTATGGTGTCTGGCATTCATCCGGAAAGATATACAAGGGTCAGGTATACACACATTTTCATCTTACTATCTGCTGCAGTGAGAGTCGTGCTTATTGTATATGATCTTAGATGATCCTTAACCCTTCTACATGGGTTGTAATCGGCTAGGAAGATAGGCGGTGATGCAACGCGCTTTTCCTTGTCCATTTTCGTTTTTCGCCCGACCGTGCAAAATGTGAAGTCTTAATGCAAATTCAATTCAAAGAAAACACTTCAGATTAGTTGGACGTTGGCTTGCATTTAATTTCCTTGTCCCTTTGTTTGGTTTGTTGGCTTGCATTCAGGCGTTGTTGTAAGATATACACTCTGAATGAACCCTGCACTATACTGAATTTCTGATTGTTTGGTCACGCATGCACTACTACAGAAAACATAGAGAGCCTGAGCCACAACCAATGCAACATATGTTCACATCCTTTGCAAAATTTAGGCCGAAAAGCTAGGCTGGGCTACAAGGCGTGCAAGGAGGGAGAGGGAGTGGTTGGTGTTGCGGTCCGTTGGACTGGAGAAAGTGAGGTTGGGCCAAAAAGGAGATTGCCTCGGGCCGAGTGGTTGTTTTTTTATTTGTTTTAAAGGATTTCTTGTTTGGGTTTGAATTCGAACAGGATTTGAATTGTAGACTTGGGCATGATATAAAAGAGGGAGTCCTTTGGAAGGAGTTCGAGCTTAGAAGGACTTAGACATGACTTGGCATGATTATATTTCTCTAGGGTTTGATTTTGGAAAGTAATATTCAATAGAGACTTGAATATTAATTCCAAAGGAAAAGAAAATTCTTAAGTGTTGAGGTTTATATTTGGAGTGTAGTAGGGATAAATGGCTATTAGCTTAGAGCATCTCCAAGAGTCTCTCTAAAACTCACTCTCTAAATCATCATTTGAAGAGTCATTTACATAAAAATTAACATGAGAATTAAATTGTCCCTCTGGTTTGAATTTAACATGAGAATTTAATCAATCGCAGCGGAAACTTTAAACATTTCTTTGCTTTTAAGAGCATTTCTTAATCTTTATCAATTCTCTGAAAATTGATCACTTTGATACAAAATTTATCAGAGATTCATACTTTAAACAATGGACTAATAGAATTATAATATTGTTATCATCAACTTTGGTTAGAAAAATAACAATACCATAATTTTAACTTAAATAAATGTATTTCCACTCCTCTAAATATACACAATTTAGAGAATGAAAACTTTACTTTGCGGCGGAAACATTAAAATTATTCAGAAGCAACATTTCAATTAAACTTTACTTCTCTCCAAACAATCTATCCCTTTGGTTCAAGTTTGAAAAGAGATAATACTTCACATAATTCAACATGTAATTGCTTCTGAAAAAAATATATTAAATGCGAACTATCATTGTTCACATCTTTCATTTTGGCCGAGTCGCGCAAAACGGCTCATAGCCCGCTCACGCACTCGTGGCTCACTTTTTCTCGGCACGTCCATGCCTCTGCGCAACTCAGCCCACGAGATGGCCAAACGACCCTAGCTCAACTTGCTTGCTTGGCCTGCACGGCCCAAAAACTCGGCACACGACCGTTTATGCTCTTAAAATTTTAATTCTTACGTAGGTTCCAAATAAAAGAGCAATAATATTTAAACCTTTTTTTTCTGTGAAAAGCAATAATAAACATATTTTATTCAGAAGCAATAACATTTTAACTTTTTTTTGGAAGCAATAACATTTTAACTTTACTTTTATCCCTAGAAACCAGACCGGTCATCCAACCGGTGGAGCTGCTGGTTCATTGGTTCAGTGGTCTGACCACTGGTTTGGCCGGTTCGAACCCGGTTCAATATTAGTCATATTTAATGTAGATTTACACAAAACACAAGCGAAATGAGGGCAAGTTGGTCAGCGAAAGGCGCTTTTAGTCCATCAACTAGGGTTCAAATCCCCTAGACCCTCTTTTTCTCTCATTTTCAGCTATATTTAGGCTTTGGGCTGCTAGGTGGGCCGGCAGTGAGCCCGTTAACACTAGATTGCAGCCCAACAAACGTAGAATATGCCTATTAGATCCGTTTTTTTTGCTAAAACGGTCTTTTGCTCGAACCGAACCGGCCAGGCCACCGGTTCCCGGTTTTTTCCGGTCAAACCAGTGGTCCGGTCCGATTTTTTGTACTAGGCTTTTATCTAAACAAATTATCATTTTGATTCAAATTTGAATAGAGATAAAAACTTTACAAAATACATTAAATAAATGCTTCTGAAATTGCGAAAATTAATTCACAAACTTCACTGTTCTCAACTTCTTTTTCACCCCGGCATGAAAATCAGCCCGTCGGCCTGCTCCCTTGCGCGCATGGGCTTTCAGCCCAACATTGTCGCGCGCGGCCCACTTTCGGCTCGCCTCCGCGTCCGCCTGGGCCTCTGGCCCACTCGTGTGCTCGCCTGGGCCAGCGGCCCATCTAGCGCTGACCCATCTTGGCCGTTCGTGCCAGCGGATGGGGATCCGACGGCCGCCCGCACTCCTCGCGGCAACAAAAACCCAGTGCGCCGGCCTCTCCCTGGAAGCCTAGACCATTTGATACCCCTCGCCCTTTCTTCTCTCGGTCCGAGTAGGCGCCGCCGCCGCCGTGGGCGGTGCTCCGCTCGCCATGCCCGCCTATCCTGGCCGCGGCTCCATGGCCGAGCCAAGCTCGGGCCATTCTCTTATTTCTCTCTCGAGCTAGGCGACTCGCGCGCCGCCGCCGCCGGCGGCCGGCACGGCGCGGCTGCAGCTCCGGCCACATGGCCCTCTCGGAGTGTTGCCACCGCACGCCCAGTGACCCCTGAGCGAGCCTTTTTCCATTCTACCCCTTTCCGTCCATAGCGCCCATGGAGGTGAGCAAGGAGCGGCGACGGCGGCGGCCTGTGACCTTCGGAGCGGTGACTGCGCCGACCGTGGAGCCTCTCGCTGGCGTGTGCGCTCCCCTTCGGGTGGGCGCCCCGCCGTTCAGCTGCCTTGCGGTGGTGCGCGAGCACAAGCCCCCACGCCGTTGAAGCAACGGCGAGCAGCGGATCACCGATTTCTTCCTGCACGGCGTCCCTGCGACGGCCGACAGTGGAGACGACGTGTGATACCCAAGGTCGTTCCCGTCGGCCCTCTCTTGTTGGGTTTAGGGTTTGATGTTCTTCGTTTCTTTCTCGATCTGAGATCGATATTTCTGTCGATTCAAAATGAATCCTATCTGATTTCGTCTTCTCCAACTCGAAACTACTCACTAGACCTAGCTTTGATACCATTGATAGACTTACGGAATCACTAGGAGTAGATCGAGCGGGTATTATCTTTAGAGGACATACCTTGTCCTCCTGTTCGTTCACTGGTTCAGCCGATGAAGGCTGCACACGAGCAGCGACGGGTGGTGTAGAGGCGACGGAGATGACGGCTGTCGGTGGAGCTTCCCGTCGCTTCAGCCCTTCCTCCCAGATCGGGTTAGGGTTAGAGGAGTGAGGGTACTGTGGCAGCGACGAACCTCGTGTCTAGTGCCATAGCACCCACCTCCTCTATATAGGGTTGCGCGACGGGGGCTCACCAGCCTTCTATTGGGCTGGGCGTCTCCGATCAGGACGCGAGTCAAAAGTCTAGTTGGCCTTTGGCTGGAGATCAACCTGACAATTCTGACCTCGGTAGTGTCGCGTGTTCTAATCCGCCATCTTCTCCAATTCAATCCTCTGTTGCAGGCCCGTCTGAGGAGACAGGCGGCGACGGCGAGCTAGGCGTGGAGTAGGATGCGTTGATGCCGGTGGTCTGAACTCTGAAGATCCGTTGTTGTTGATGGATGCGACGACGATCGAGGGATTCGAGGTTGCCAGCCTTTCACTTGGCAGGCGACCTCCACCGGCGGGACTCGCCGTCGTCGAGCTCTACAGACCTAGGCTCTCCGCCATGGCGCCGTCCAGGTCCCGCGCGGCCGCGCCTGCCTGGCTGGCTTCGACGACCGGCTCCCTGACAGCCTCTGACCACAGTCAATGAACACTCTGGTCCACACGTTCCGGATCCTACGGCCAAGAGGTACCCCAGGGGTGGACGGTATTTGAAATATCGTCCACCCCTGTTCGTGGCGACTTGCAAGCGCGTCGCCATGGCTGCTCACCGGAGCACCGCCGCGTCGTGGAGATTTCTCCCGGTCATCCTCCTTCCTCTTGGCGACCTCCATTTGCGCGCGCTTACAGCGGCGCGGCCATGGCCATCAACCGCCGCTTTCGCGTCGCGCTCTGGAAGGAACCCCCAGACATCCTGCTTTTGCACGTCCCAGCGTCGTCCGAGCTTGATGACCGCGTGGCTCGGGCTCCGATGGTCCGCCCGGAAGGTTCGCAAGAAGTTTCCATGAGACCAAGCCATGGCTCATGAACAGCGGCGCACGGCCATCTCGCCCGCGTGCACCTCGACGCGCTCGCGCCGCGCTCCAGGCGACGGAGGTCGTCACGCCGATGCCGGGCGGCGGGCGCCAGGACGACGACCACGTGCCCATCAACGTCGACTTCGAGGGCACATGGGGGCGAGGACCTCTGCGCGGGTGCAGAAGAAGCCTAGGTCGAGCCCGTGGACGCGCTCGTTGCCGATGGCGCTGCGGTGTCCGTGGACGCCGGCCGCGTCGGACGGCGTCGATGGGGGAAGGTCATCAGTGCTCCCGTTCCTCGTCGCATCTGGCTAGTCTGTCGTTTCCATCACAAGTTGACTGCAACCGTTTCGAATGTTTGTTGCCGTGGTTCTGAATTTGAGTTTGAGTTGATGGAGGTGCCGTTTGGCAATGCCTGATGGCTTTTGTTTATGCTGCTTGGCGATACTCCAGGTCCAGAAGCTCATGGACAAGAGTCGATTGCTATGCTATTGCTGCCATGTGTGTCGGAAGCAACGGCCTCATCATTTCTGACCGGTTTTCAGGCCTGGCAGGGCACTATTTGATCCCTCTGTATTTGACATTTCAATAATTTGCTGAGAGCTGATACGTGTTTTTGACAAGAATTGATTTACAGTATGATGACCCAAATGCCTGATTGTGATAGATTTCTCAAGGGATGCGACTTCACATGTGGTTTGCATTGCACCGTTGTTCTGAAAGCCTGAAACACTCCTGCTGTGCTGTTACTGAAGAAAAGAAGAAAAAAAAATCCTCAGTGATGATACTTGCCGTCTGTCGTCCCTGCTACGAGATCAGTAGTTTACCTGATACTTGGGTGTATTTTAGTAGCTGTGCCGCCTGCATGTAAATGGTTCAAGTTAAAATTTGCGGTTGGCGTGCTAGAGACGATGTTTGTCTCCCAGTGCAGTATTGTCAGTCAAGTGCTGTACTAGTTGGCACTCAGAACGCCATGAAAACAAAACATTTTGGGTTTTGAGGAGGCCATGTACAAAATCCACAGCACAAATCCTTGCCAGGCCTCCAGGCAGTGGGTCTTCCAGGAAAATTAAACCTAAATAAAAAATAGGGAAAAGATTGATTTTCAACCTTCAACTATGACAAAAGTTTGATTTTCAACCTACAACTACAAAACCGGGTAGAAAAGACCATCCAACTGTCAAAACCGGGCAAATTTGGCCATTTGGATGGTTTTGCATTTACTACATATTTAAAAAGTGTTGGTTTAATTTGAAAAAAACAAAACTAATCCATTTCATATCATAAAAATATGAAACTGGTACGAAAAATTTCTAAAATTGTACTGTATTTGTTGATGCTCTATTTGACATTATTTGAATCTTATTTGTTCTTTTTTATTTTTAATTTTAAATAATAAAACACCAAGAATAGTGAAAAAATAATGTTTAAAAACTCCAAATAGAATACCAACAAATAATCTACAATTTAATAAAACTTTTGACACCAATTTCATATTTTTATGACTTAAAATGAATTAGTTACAACTTTTTTATTAAACTAGAATTTTTTTAATTTTTAGAAAATGTAAAACCACCTTTAAACCACCAAAGGACTAAATTTATCCGGTTTTGGCAGTTGGATGGCCATTTCTACCCAGTTTTGTAGTTGTAGGTTGAAAATTGGACTTTTCTCATAGTTAGAAGTTGAAAATCAATCTTTTTCCTAAAAGATACTACATCCATTCTTAAAAATGACATCTCTGAAATTGGTATCAGCAAAATTTCCCTAAGATAATGAATGAAACTGAACAGTTTGTATTTTAAACAATGTGTTTAAATAGCTGGCTAAGCCTCTTAGCTGTTGCTATCTAAAAAGGTTAAGGACAGCTATAGCTTAGCTATAGCCGCGGCTAAGCCATTTAGCCACAGCTAAGAATGATACGCTATAAATTTATAAAATAACAGATTATTACTTCATTAGACCACCATCAAGGCACAACAACGCAGTTCATTAGACCACCAACAACAACGACACAATACTACATCCATTCTTAAAAATGGCATCGCTGAAATTGGTATCAGCAAAATTTCCCTAAGATAATGAATGAAACTGAACAGTTTGTATTTTAAAACAGATGTGGAGGCATTACCTTATTATATTCATTGAAATGATCATCACAATTCATGAAACAATCGATATGATTACAGGTTTGTCGTTAAAATCGAGGGCACCCAACCCGCACGAAACAATGAGATCTCGAACGGACGGACGCCATGTTGTGCAAGTACGCAATCGTACAGGCAAGCATGTCACACTGCCTAGGCCCTCCTCTCCTTCACTTGCCACGGTAGGCTGTGCTTTCATCCGCAGCGTGACGGCGGGCACGAGCTCCGGCTGCCCCTCGCCGCCAGCGAACCGGAGGGTGAACCTCTGGAGCACGCAGGCGGCGACGCACTTGATCTGCACGTAGGCCATCTCCCTGCCTAGGCACGCCCTCGGCCTCGCGTGGAAGACCGGCATGGTTTTAAATAGCGGGCTATGGTGTTTAGCGGCAGGGTTGTCGAAACGGCTATAGCGGGCTATAGCTGGCTATAGCGGGCTAAATGCCATAGCGGCTGCCCTTTTTAGAGGCTATAGTGGTAGCTATAGCCGGCTATTTAAAACCATGAGACGGGTACTTAAACGGGCTCCTCGGTGGCCGGAATGCGCCGCCGTCGAGCCACCGCTCCGGCCTGAACTCCTCGCAGTCACCGCCCCACACGCCCGCCACCCTCGCCATGGCGTAGGCCAAGTAGCGCATCCCCCATGAACGTGCCGCCGGAGAGGAACTCGCCACGCTCGCAGCGGCGCGTGTTGATGGCCACCGGCATGGACTCCGTGATGGCCGCGTGAATTAGTGCATGCAGGAGACCACCCAGAAGAAACAGGTCATCCGCAACGACGTCGTGTCGCCGCCGGCGAGGAGGAAATTACTCTGACCTCGATCATCGGTTGTTGTCCCGTCTCAGGAGACAGGAGGTGACAATGATTGCACCGGCGGCGGCGATCGGCGAAGCAGGGAGAAGGACGGTAGAGCTGCCGTCCGCGCGATGGCCGACCCCGCGCAATTCTGAAGCAGCAGGCCGGTGCTCTAAACTCTGAAGATCCGTCTTTCTTCATGGATGTGATGCGACCTCCGCCGGCGGGCTCGCCGTCGAGCTCTGCGGACGCGGACCTAGGCTCTCTGGCAGCCGCCATGGCGCCGTCCAGCAGGTTCCGGGCCTGTCTGGCTGACGAGGACGACCGGCACTCTGACGGCCATCTGACCGTAGTCAATGGACAATCCGGGCCGTACGTTTCGGATCATACGGTTAGAAGATACCCAGGGGTGGACGGTATTTCAAATACGTCCACCCCCTGGGGCCTGGTCGTTGCAAATTTGCAAGCACGCTGCCATGGCTCATGGCTGCTCGCGAGAAAAGCTCCGCTTCCGCGTTGCTCTAGCTCTGGAAGGAACCCCCATAACACATCATGCTTGCACCTCCCGACGTGTCCGAGCTTGACGACGGCGCAGCTCAGATGGCCCGCCCGGAACCTCTCATTAGCACCTCCTCTCCGGCGGCGCCTCTTGGCAAGCAGCAAGACACGGAACCATGAGACCGATCCATGGCCCACGAACAGCGGCGCGCCGCCGCCATCCTGCTGCCCGCTCACGCTCTGTCCACCACACCGTGGACGCGCTCGTTTCCGATGGCACCGCGGTGTCCGTTGACGGCCTCGTCCCACGACCGGCTCCCTGACGGCCTCTGACCACAGTCAACGCGCAATCTGAGCCGCACGTTGCTGATCCTACGACGAGAAGGTACCCCAGGGGTGGACGGTGTTTGAAATACCGTCCGCCCCATGGTCGCTGAAACTTGCACGCGCACCGCCATGACTGCTCCCCGTGGCTCACCGGAGCACCGGCGCGTAGCGGAGATTCCTCCCGGCCATCTCCTTCCTCTTCGCGACCTCCTCCATTCGCGCTTGCAGCTAGCGGCGCCTGCTTGGCACGCCGGAGCGCCGCTGCGTGCGGCGTGCCTGAGTGCTCCCAGCGCCAACGCCGATGCTCATATGGCTCGGCGACGAACACTGCCACGGGCACCACGCCGTGCCCAGACCAATGAGCTGCGGTGGCGACGACGCGGCGGCGGGGGGGCGCCGTCGAAATCCTCCGGCTCCGACGCACGGAGGCCGACGCCGCCGGCCCGCGGCGGTGGCAGAGCGCGTTCTCGGCAACATCCAGGGCGCGGAGGATGGCCATGCTGGTAACGCAGCGGCAGCGGGTGTCCTCGGCGAGCTTGAGGAGGCGGAGGCCATGGAGCCCCTTCGTGCCGATGCCGGGCGCCAGGACGACGAACACCTGGCCGTCGAAGTCAACTACGAGGGCGCAGGGGAGCGTGGACCTCTGCTGCGCTGATGCAGAACAGGCCGTGGACACGCTCGTTGCCGATGGCTCGGCGGTGTCCGTGAACGCCGTTGCCGACCATGCCGTGGCGCACCGGACGGCGTCGATGAGGAGGTCAGTGCTGCCGTTCCTTCTTTGCTTCCCTTGTTGGATTTGGGTAGCCTGTCCCTGTCGTTTCCATGACAAGTTGACTGCAAGCACTGGAATGTTTGGGGTCCTCAGTGAGTCAGTGGCCGTGATTCTGATTTTTAATTTGACAACGGGGCTCATCTCTGATGTTTTTTCTAAGCAGTCACTACTCACTACGCTACGCCTATGCACCAGCATATGGCAAACGCAGTGGTTTCGTCACCTCATTTGTGATCGGTTTCCAGGCCTAGCACAGCAGGGCATTGTTCGAGCCCTATGTACTTGACATTTCAATAATTGCTGAATGCTGATACATGTGTTTTGACAAGGATTGATTCCAGACTCCAGTTCCAGCACGACCCAATCACCCAAATGCCTGACTGTGATTTTGTGAAGGGATGCGAGTTCACGTGTGATTTGGGATTGCACCATGGTTCTGAAAGCCTGCAACACTCTTATTGTGCTGTTACTGAAGGAAAAAAAAAAATCCTCACTAATGTAATGATACTTGCCATCTGTTGTCCCTGTAACTAGATCAGTAGTTTACCTGATCTTGGGTGTATTCAGTAGTTGTGCCGTCCGGATGTAAATAGTTCAAGTTAAAATTTGGAATATATTTTACCTGTCTCCCAGTGCAGGTAGTGTCAGTCAAGTGCTGTACTAGTTGGCAGTCATGTCGCCATGACACGAAACATTTTGGGGTTTGAGGAGGCCACGTACAAAATCCAGGTTCACGCTAGCGACAGGATCCTTGTTAGCGTTGATAAAATTTTCTCCCTGACACTCTCTTTTGATAAACTGGCACGTGCAGCTTGTGTTCGAAAGAAAAGTTTTTTTTTTTTTTTTAACTGTGGTTTGATCGCATGCTCGAGAGGCCGATTTGACAGGAGTTCAGTGCAAATTCGAGATGGGCTCGTCGTGACCGTAAGCCCAAACTTAACGGCCCACAATTTGTTTTGTAATCGAGGCCCACTAGACGGCAGACGCTAACGCGCAGCTAAAGTCTGGCCCAATGATTGGCCCTCCAGCGATCCCCTGCTAGGGTTAGCCCATTTGCTCTTTATATAGAACCTCGGCTAGAAAGAACTCTCTCCGCCGCCGCTAGCCTCCCTTTATCCAGCCGCCCTGTTCTCCCTCCCAGGGAGGGAGATCGAGAGGGGCCGCGCCGGCAAGCAAGCTCCCCCGCCGCGATGAGGGCCAAGGTGAGCAGACTCCCCCCTTTCTCTCTCCCTGAATCCCCTTGGCGCCGATTCTGTGCTAGCCTGTTGTGCTCTGTTTCGTGTCGTTGCGTGGTGTGGTTCTCCGTGATGAGCAAACAAACAGATGACGAGTCCGATCTAATCCATTCCATAAATCATGGGGACAATCGAGGCATTTGTCTGAGAGAACACACCATTTTTTTAATGTAATGATGCTAGGTTTCCCCCCTTTTCTAGTGGTTTTCGATTGCTTGGTTTGCTGTTCTTTGGTTGGGCATGATGAGGAAAGAAATAGATTGCGTCTGATCTACTAGATGAGAAATTCCTCCTACTCATTCTGAATGCCAGCGTCCCATCTATGTCATCTGTGACACGTTTTTACATATGCTAGGGCTGGATGTAAAAAGTTTCGTAGCTTACATTGAGCGGGCAGTGCAAATGAATCCAGAACTGGTTGCTATGGCCAACTGTACCTTTCATTTGACTCGAAGAACCATCAATTTAAGTCCTGCACATCCAACCATTAAATTGCTTGTATTTTCAGCAGTAGCTTGCGAGATGTAGAATATTCTGTGTTCTCTGTGATGATTAAACAAGATGACGAGTCCGATCTAATCCATTCCATTAACCATGGGGACAATCGAGGCATTTGTCTGAGAGAGCACCGATTTTATATAGAGATGCTAGTTATTTTGTGGGTTCTGTTTTATTAATTTTTTTGATTGCTTGCTTTGTTGTTCTTCAGTTGGCATGGTGCGGAAAGAAATAGATTGCGTCTGATCTACTAGATGAGAAATTCCTCCTACTCATTCTGAATGCCAACGCTTAATCGTCATGTTTTGTTATTATGGCTAGGTGTAAAAATTTCCTAGTTGACAAGGAAACAATTGGGTTCAATGTTAGGATAGCGCAAATGAATCCAAAACTAGTTGCATATCATTGGACTCTAAGAATCTCCAAGTTAGGGCACAACTTCTAATTATTTAAATGCTCCGGAATGTGTTATGTTCTCTGTGATGATCAAACAAAGATGACGAGTCCGATCTAATCCATTCCATTAACCATGGGGACAATCGAGGCATTTGTCTGAGAGAACACACCAATCTTTCTATTGCGTTTCTAGTAGTTTTCTATTGTAATTTTGTTTTTTCTTTAGTTGGCATGATGAGGAAAGTAATAGTTGTCTGATCCACTGGATGAGAAATTCCTCCTACTCATTCTGAATGCACATATGTTTATTACTTCTATTGTGTATTCAGTGATGAGGGCTGGTTGGTAAATTTGTCTAGAAGCTCATTGTTGGGCGATAGGGTAAAGCAATAAACCAAGTAACCAACAATGACTGGTAATGCGGTAAAATTGTAATACCTTGCAGCATGGGAACAAGTGGAATATGTTGTCTTGCAGATAGGTTGCTGAAATGTTGTATCTGATTTGTCCTAGGCTGCTGCTCCACGTTTGCCATCTTTTCCAGCCTCAGAGCTACAGCTTGCATCGTCTTTGCCTACTTAGCTATGTCACCTGGGAGCTTTTGCAGCATTGGTATCCCTGGTCTGTAGCTCGTATTTGAAGGGGCTGGGAACATTGACTTGGTTGAATATGGACCTTGCATTGAGCTGATTGTCGTGGTTTGTGTTAACATTTTGCCTTTTGTTTTGTGGTGCTGAGTTATCTGTGATGAACAATGAAAGATGACGAGTCCGATCTAATCCATTCCATTAAACCATGGGGACAATCGAGGCATTTGTCTGAGAGAGCTCATGCTGATGTTTTTGTTTGTTTGTTTGCCTTTGGTGTCCTTGGGTTCATGCTGTAATTTGCTGTAGGTGTCCTTTAGTTTCTTTGGATGTACTGTATGTTTGAGGATTTGTTTGTTTCATTGGTCCCATTTTCTGACAATCTAATGATGCAAGAAACTCTCATTTACTTCTGATCCTGGTGTCTCGACAATGTAATGATGCAATACATGAATATGAAAACCGTGATTCTGATTTTGCTGACTTGTATTTTTTGTTGGTCTGATATGCAGTGGAAGAAGAAGCGGATGAGGCGGCTCAAGAGGAAGCGCCGAAAGATGAGGCAGAGATCCAAGTAGACACAGATCTGCAGACGAGGGTTGCTGTGCTCTGAGCGTGCAGTTCGGTTGCAGTTTACTGATCTGTTTTAGTTTTCATTAGCATAAAAATGGGTCGTAATGTATCTGAAACCATTTTTATCATTCTGTCTAATGAATACCATGACCATATGATATTCTGAATGTGGTTCCAAAACGTTTTCAGAGAATAATCTTCGCATGGATTGGTTGGTTATCTTTTTGGGCAAATCTTAACCTGTTGGTGATTCTTGCAATGCTTGATGTTATTAATGATTATTTTCATGTGACTTGCGCTCGCTCAAGATTTACCAGGCTCTATTGTAGTCTTTTTTCCGGGTGAAAAAGACCTTTTTAAAAAATTGCTATCTCGCTTGGGCTTCTCTTTCGTGTTAGGAATTGTGGAACAATGGTCCTTTTTATTATCGGTCGGCCCAGTCCCAACTCATAGAATTGGGCCTGCTAGCCTTCTTTTCCGTCCTCGACTTGCTCCTTGTCTGACAACTATAACCGCTAAAACGATTGTAACCGCCAACTTCGACGACTAACCGCCGAATTGACTATGCAATGTAAAACGATTGTAACCGCCAACTTCGACGACTAACCGCCGAATTGACTATGCAACGGCCGTCCAAATAACCAAATTTTGTGATTTAAAACTTGTCCCATAAAGTAAGTCATTACACAAACCACAGCTAATCCATTAACTCAAGGTCCACGAAGGGAGTATAACAAATGTTGAAAGAGAAGAAATTAATCTAGCCTATTAGATTCTTTACGTATAAATGTTGAAAGAGGAGAGAAGAAATTAATATAGCCCATTAGATTCTTTACGTATATAAATATTGAAGTATCTAGAGAAAGGATTCATATCTAACCCATGCATACAAAAATTCCTCTAGAAAGAAAATTATTTGGCATGTGGCATGAAAAATGAGTAAAGGGGAAATATTCCCGTATTGCTTGCTGCGTGCAAGGTTTACAAGCATATAAACCCTACTGAAAAATGTTTCCTAGTTTCCAAATTAACCCTTTTGCACGTATGGAAACGAAATCGTGAGCTATCTTCGATCTCGGAAGGGGAAAAGGAGAGAGAAAATAAGCGTACGGTACCTGGAATAAAAACACAACGTAAAATCGAGTCTTTGCGAGGGACCAATTTGGAAAGCGATCCCCTGCAAAACCGACACGCCCGTTTCGAGCCTTCCGCTTCCGCCCCCGAGCCGCCTCTTTCCTCTCTCCCCTCCCCACCACCCCTCCTCCCCTGTTCTCGCGGAAGATTCAAATCCCCTTCACCGCCGCTGCCTCAGCAAGCGAGAGAGCCTCACATCCCTAGCCACACCACCCCCGCCGCGCCGCTACCACACGAAATTGCTTCCCGCGCGGCGAAACCCTAAACCCCACCGCCGCCAATTCGGCGGCGATGGACTTCTACTCCGACGACTCGGACCCGGACATCGACGAGGACCTGCGGGAGGACCTCGACGCGCTGCGCCGCTCCTGCATCCTCTCCGGGGCCGACCCGGACGCCGCGGTCGCGCAGGTCTCCTCCGGCCTCGCCGGGCCCTCCACCCCCGCCCTCGACGCCGCGGCGGCGGGGGGTAGCAATGGCGGCTTCTCCTCGGACGACGAGGAGGAGGAGGACGAGGACCTGGCCCTCGTCCGCTCCATCCGCGAGAACCTCCACCGCCTCAATAACAAGGCCTCACCGCCGCCGCCGTCCTGCAGCGGCGGCGGCGAGGGTGGCGACTCGCCGCGCCCGATCTGCACGTGGCCGCCGTCCGACACGGACGAGGATGAGGACGACCTCGAGACGCTCCGCGCCATCCAGCGCCGCTTCTCGCACTACCAGTCCAGTGAGTTCCCCTGTGATCCGCTTTCAATTTCCTGTCTGATTTGCAGAATTGCAGCGCTTACAGTCTCAGAGCAGAAATTCGATTGGCTCGTTGTGGGTCACTATGTCAGTACCGAATCATTTGTTAGTAAAATTCGTCCTAGACTGACACCTGAAACTAGGAATGTGACAAACCAGCGAGCTAAATTTTGATCAATACGCACAATGCTCTGAATCTTGACACCTATTTTCTGAATTAATGAGACCAGTGTAGATTTTATATGATGCATGTTGACTCTGTTAAATTGTGAACTATGGAATTACAGTGTGCTTCCCAGTGTGTGGTGTTGTCCTGTTACCTGGGTTCCTGGGTGTGAGATCAAATTAGCCATTATTTTCATGCTCGTTCTATTGGAATCCCAAAGACTGGTGTATGATAGAAAAATTGTATGCAATGCACGATTCATTTTGTTGTACATGCCAGAGGATAGTTGTGACATGCATTTCTATGTCTGTTCTTTTGAAGCTTGTGATATACTAGTACTAAATTGATTCATCATGTGCAATGTCTCTGTAATTTTCTTAAAACTGGCAAATGTGCATACCACACGTTTGGTGAAATGGTCCTTAAGGTTTTGATTTACCTGTTGTAGGTACCTCTACTGCGTCACCGAAGACCATGAAACCTGAGGCGTCACAGGGAATGCACAGCGAACTTTTTGCGGACAGGAATGATGACGAGTTTTCTGCGCAGAAGCAGAATGCAAAGGCTCCTAGTCGAACTGGGTTTCCAAAAGCTGCGCTACTGTTAGTGGATGCTCTCAAGAAGAACAGAGCATGCCAGAAATTAATTAGAAGAAAACTGATAAACATTGAAGCAAAAATCGAAGAAAATAAGGATCTTAGAGACCGTGTAAAATGTCTTATGGGTTATCAGTTAAGCTGTCGAAGATCAGCCGGTAGATCCTTATCACAGAAGGAGGATCCTCGTATCAGATTGATTTCTTCTCGGAAGCAAACTCAGCTGTCTGAAAAGGTATTGCATATGTGTATATGTCTATGCATTGGATGTTGCATAATGTACATTACTGCAGTCTGCATTAGGATATACAAAATACACCTCCTATTGCTGTCCGCAATTAGTACCCACCCTCCAAAATCTACCTGAAGTAAGGTTAACTTAGACTAAATAATGTGTGTTCCTTTTTCTGTATTGACTTCCCTAGGTACTTATGGAATTGCAATTTTATTCAGATAAAATGCTAGTCTTAGTAATGTTGGCAAATTTCTTATGATTTGTATTTTTCATGGCCACTTATTATACTTTTATCAATTATTTTTACAAGTCAACTTTGTAGACGTGACAAGTTATTTTTTGAAATATGCATTTGTTTTATGTTGTCCGAAAAACAACTTATCCCATTCGTAATGAAGAGAATGTTATTCTTATCAAAATGAAGACTATGTCAAATCTAAGCTCTTGAACCATGGAATGTTTTATTTTTGTACTATGTGTTACCATCCTGTGTGCAAGCATTGTTGTATTCAAATGTCTGCATTTAATCTTTTGGATTTACTTGAAATATACAATGCAACTACTTATGAAAGAGAAATCTATTTGGTGCAGAATAATAACAGAAAGATGCCTGCACTATTTCTTGGCCCAGCTGAGAACCCCCATGTTTCAAAGTATAGAATGGTGCTGGAGCAATTCCCGATGTCATTTAAGAAGCAACCATGGTCAGACGCGGAAAAGGATAAACTTGCCAGAGGAATAAAGCAGCAATATCAAGAAACATTGATTTTGGACTCGCTGAATAATGGAAGGTAATATCAAATTTATTAATTCTTGACCCAACAGGACATTACCACATTTATTTTGGTCAGGGAATTTGGTTTGCAAACTATATAGTTCAAATTTTGATAAAAAAAATTTTTAGTGCAGAGACAAGAAATATTTTGATAACATTTATGTTGATAATATTTTCTTATTAAGTCTATCATATCAAAGACAAAAAAAAAACTATGATGCTTTTGTTTAAGTTACTAATAGTCATCTTGCTTTTCAATAATGTAGCCTGTTAAACAACAATAGTGTGTTCTGTTCGCGCATGGGACGGAATATCTACCAGCTAATGAGTTCAAATGTTTTTGGCTCTAGTAATTTTTAGTATTGAAGTATTTGTTTTCTATAAAAATAAATGTAATTTTGCGTCATTCTTGTGATTTTGAATGTCATTTTAGTATTTTACTGTGTTTGCTTATGATAAAATTATTTTGCTGCAGTGCCATTGGTGACTTCAATGCTGTTGATATGGCATATGCACTGACAAATGGTGCTGGTAATTTTGAGGTGACTCCGGAAAATCTTAGATCGGTTCTACCATTAATAAACTGGGATAAAATTTCTGCTATGTACCTGCCTAGTCGATCTGGCGCAGAATGCGAATCGAGGTACTTTTGTTCTCAATACTTTTCTTTCTTCATGTTCACAGCATGCTTTATCCCTTTTTCTCTTTCCGTATCACGCTACTTGTATGCTTATGATGTGATTTCTATAGTTTCTACAACCTGTATGCATCTTTGTGACAAATATTTGTTCCTAAATAATTCTGTTTGCATTTGATCAGGTGGTTAAACTGTGATGATCCATTGATTAACCGTGAGGCCTGGACTGCTCAGGAGGAAACAAAACTTCTACTAATTGTTCAAGAAAAGGGACTGTACAACTGGATTAACATTGCATCTACGTTGGGTACGCAACGGACTCCTTTCCAGTGTCTTGTTCGTTATCAACGAAGTCTTAATCCCCACATAATTAACAAGGCCTGGACAAAAGAGGAAGACCTTCGACTTCAAGCTGCTGTTCAGACCTTTGGTGAGAAGTGGCAACTTGTATCAGCCAGCCTGGATGGCCGCACTGGCAGTCAGTGCTCTAATAGGTATTTTGGAATTCTTTTGTTCCTTCCGTTCTCAACTGTTTTTTGCCAAAAATATTTACTTTGTTTCTATTTTGATATTGATTTTGCTTTCATTGATCAGGTTTATCTTTTGCTTTCCTTGATCTGTGGTTTTTTACTTGGCAAATTTTTTACATTTGACTTTGCTAGGTGGAGGAAAACCTTGCACCCTACAAGGACTAGAGTGGGAAGATGGCATCTGGATGAGGACAAACGTCTTATGGTTTGTGTCAAACTAATTGGATCTGGCAGCTGGAGTAGGATTGCTCCGTTTATTCCTGGCCGCACACAAACGCAATGCCATGAGAGGTAATTATTAACACAATGTCAAACTAATGTTGTGATATGAACATATTAGCTCAAAATTTGATGGTGATGCTAATTATTTATGCTTTTAAAACAGGTGGCGTAATATTCTTGATCCCAATATAGATCTTGGGAAATGGCGGCCTGAAGAAGATTCAAAGTTATTGGCTGCAGTATCTGAGTTTGGCCCTTGCTGGTCCAAGATTGCTATGAATATAATTCCTGGACGTAATGATAATATGTGCTCCAGGTAAATCATTTAGCATGGTACCATCTGTAATATGTTTCATAAAAAGAATAAACTTCCTTGCTAATATTTTTATTTTGTGATCTGCAGACGGTGGAATAAACTTTGTAAAAATCAACTGCCTGCACTGAAAGCAGCCATTCAACTAAAGAAATCTGTTTTTCAAACCAATTTTGTTGATAGAGAAAAAGAGCGTCCTGCAATTGCCCCCAGGGACCTAATATCACTTGTACAATCGAAAGATGACGAGTCTGATGAGAACACAAGGTATACTTGTTGCAATTTCTTGTAGTTGTGTACATATTTCGTTAAGGTCTGATTTCTCTCATATATCTCTTCATTAATCTCATTTTATTAACAAGGATAACATATCAGTGATTTCATTAAAATCTGTTTTCTTTCATATGTTCTCCTCTTTATTAATCCCAATTTATTGGTGACAATGATCCATCAGTCTAAGGTCTTGTATGAATTCATCTATATCCAATAGCTGAATAATGATATCAATTACAATAGCACATTGAGTTCAAGGAGGAAACTGTTGTACATTACAAAGCTTGACCTGTGTTTGCTCACTAGTTTGTTCCGTATTTGTTTTTGTAGAGATAGATCTGGAAATCAAACCAATGAAAACCTAGCTGTGTCCAATATTGTCAACTCTTCAGATGCTCCTGATTGTGGTGCTGCTAGTACTGTTCCAAACAGTAGTTCAAGAAAACCAAGGAGGAAACCAACAGGGTACATCACAAAGCTTGACTTGAGTCATGAATGAATTCTATCATTATGCTTGCTCACTATTTTGTGCCATATTGCTTTTGCAGACGAAGATCGAAAAAGCAAACTGAAGAGAATGTTGCTGCACCTGATGGTCTCAACGATTTATCTAGCAGCCGTAGCAGATCCAGAAAGAGGAAATCTACTACTGGCAGCAATACAGCTGTACAAAAGAGAATGAGGGGATCTATCCCTGTGGGTAATGAGGCTGTTCCAATTGAATTGAGGGGAGCTGTCAGCGCTGATAATGTGGGTAATGAGACTGTTCCAATTGAATTGAGGGGCCCTGTCAGCGCTGATAACGATGCAGGAACAAATAGAACAATGGACCCTGTGACTGTTGGTGAAGAGGGAGTAGTCAAAAAGAGAACTAGGGGTTCGAAACCTTCTGGTGGTAATGCAGCTGCACAAAAGAGAATGAGGGGAATCCCTGTGGGTAATGAGGCTATTCCAGTTGAATTGAGAGGCACTGTCAGGGCTACTAATGAGGTAGGGACGGATGGAATGATAGACCCTGTGTCTGTTGGTAAAGACGGAGTAGTCAAAAAGAGAACAAGGCGTTCAAAACCTGCTGGCAGTGAGGGGGCTTCCAGAAAGAGGAGGTGCTCTATAAGTGCTGATAATGAGGCAGGAACAAATCTGATGAGAGACCCTGGCTCTGGTGAAGAGGGAGTGGTAACAAAGAGAACAAGGTGCTCAAAACCTGTTGGCAACAAGGGGGCTGCCAGAAAGAGGAGCTGCTCTATCACTGCTGATAATGAGGCAGGAACAAATATGATGAGAGACCCTGGCTCTGGTCAAGAGGGAGTGGTAAAAAAGAGAACAAGGCGCGCAAAACCTGTTGGCAACGAGGGGGCTGCCAAAAGAAGGACGAGGGGCTCTGTCTCTGTTGGTGATGAAGGCATAGTAAAAAAGAAGAGAGCACCATCAAGGTAGCATTTCCATGCAACTTTATCCATGCAGATATTCTGTGATACCATTAACATTCAAATTTTCATAGAGTCCACATAACATTAAGAGTGTTTTTCATCTTTTCAGGAGGAAATTGACCGAGGATAATTTGACGACGGAGGTTCTGGCGAATGCTTGCCCAGAGCCGGTCCTTCCTAGTGCGCCTTCTGAAGAAAGAGCTGTTGATGTTGGAATTATGGATAAAGGGCTAAGAAAGTCAACCCCAAGGTATGCCACTCTACTTTGTCATTTGTTTTTTTTTTTTCATTTTATGTGCATGCATACAAGAAGGGATAGAGTACGGAACGAAGATATTCGGGATAGGGTCGGCGTAGCACCAATCGAGGAGAAACTGACGCAACATCGGTTGAGATGGTTTGGACATGTCCAACGGAGGCCTCTTGAGGCGCCAGTGCGTAGTGGGGTTCTAGAAAGGGTAGATAATGTAAAGAGAGGTAGAGGTCGAGCTAAACTGACTTGGGACGAGTCGGTCAAGAGGGATCTTAGAGAGTGGAATATCTCCAAGGAATTAGCTATAGATAGATGCGCTTGGAGACTTGCAATTAACGTGCCTGAACCGTGATCTTTTGTTTCTTCTCTTATTTACCCCTAACCTTATCTTTGGTCTTGTGCCGTTTTATGTCTTTCTTATCCCTGTTTCTTTTGGGTTTCATCTCTAGCCTACCCCAACTTGCTTGGGACAAAAGGCTATGTTGTTGTTGTTGTTGTTGTTGTATGTGCATGCATACAACATTGAGGTGATTGGTGATTTTGTTTCCTAATTTGTTTATCCCATCTGTCTACAGACCCAAGCCGGTAAACATGTCTGAAGGGGATGCTGATAAACACTCCCCGGCTGCACGACTTGCCAATTGCCTGTCGTTTGCCCGTATGAAAGGAATCAACAGGAACAAAAGATAATTGAAGTTGAGGTATAGTGTCGTTGAGAATTGCTGCACTGCAAAGATCTTTATGTGACCGTTTGGTACGAGCTTTGATTTCCGTTGGAAACTGTTACTCTTTTTGCTGTTGTATATGGTAGTGACATATTTGCTTCTTTTGTGGCTGCAGAAAGCAATACTTGAAAGGGTCTATTTTCATTAATGAAGATGATGTTTCCTGTGGAGATTATAGTCAGGAATATCCAAAGGTAGTAAAATGTCATCTAGCAGTGTTCAGGCTGAAAGTTAGGAAAAATGTTCTTATCGTCCTCTCTGTTCAGGATGGTGCCTAACAAGATATGGAGTGTCTATAGGCACAGTGCCTTGTACATGAGCAGCTCCGCAGCAGATTTCCTTACGCAAGGTCTCTTTTAATCACTGGGAGGGCATCTATTATAATGAGCTTCTTTTGTGGATTCGTCATCGTGCTGCTCGCTCTTGTGCAGGAGTCTTGTTCGTAACAGAACCAGTGGCCCCTGGATGTGGTCAGTTGATGCCAGACTGGTATTCCATACACAGGTAGTTGTAACTTGTAAGTGCTCGCAAAAGTGTCACATAAGCTTGGCTTGAACTTGGTATACTATCTGATATATATGCGTGATTCATGCTAGTTGCAACTGGAGTTCATTGCTATCGTGATCGGAAAATTTAAACCGTGCAACTTTGTCGTTGGAGGCCCCGCAAGTCGTTCCAGTTCGTACTCCACGTTTGGTGCGTTGATTGTAGTTCATTGACATTACGCTTGTGTAATAAATGAGCGTAGTTTGCACTGGTTGTACTTGGCTTGCATTTGCATCAAGCTTGTCATCGTTTGGCGATAGCCAATAATATCTAGGACGTTCATGAACATATGTAACTGGCAGAAGTTATCGGTGTGTGCCGGCCGGATGTCTGCCTTTCGGCTAATCGCTACTACCGGATGTCTGCCTTTCGGCTAATCGCTACTTTTGTTTGTCTCCCCCCATGGTTAGCAATTATAATAATGCAACTGCGCATTGGTAATGAAAAAAGTAGCAACTAGCAGTGGTTAACAATTGTAATGCAACTGCATATCGTTAATGGAAGTAGCAACGACTGGCAAGTGATGCATTGACTGAAAACCACACCTAATCCCTACAGCAAGTTCATTTCACTGAGATTATTGAATTTTCTTATTATATAACTTATATAAAGAATATATCCATATTGTGATATTACAATAGCTAAAAGGCCTGCAATAAATATGAATCCTCAAGAATCGAAAGAATGACCATGAGCACTATATATATAAACCGCTATATGTGAGTAGTGAGCGACTAAGAGCCCTTGGAGAACTCCCTAGTAATTTTATGTTTACCTAAGCTTAAGCCAGCTGGTTGCTTGCTACGAGGCAACCAACCTCTTCACAAGATCATGGCCTGGGGTGGCTCATACCCACTCCGGTGCGCCTTCTGCCATGTCCATGCCACCTTGAGGCTCTTGTGGAGGTCGGTGTGCTGTGCTGTCCAGTTCAACTCCCGGTTGATCTTAGCAGGGTCGCTGTACACCTCGGCGTAGTCACCCGGTCTGCGTGGGAAGTAGTCGACCTTGATGTCGACTCCAGGTCGCCTTCTTGCAGGCTTCAACAAACTCCTTTACTGACCGACCTGACCGATTGATCAAACCGAATGAACATGTTAGCTCTCAGCTGAAGTTCTAAACTCTGGCATAGACAATATGCTAATGTGGTAATATTCAGTTTCCCTGTTTTTCGATAGAAAAGGGGTACTGTTGAGGATATTACCTTTTCCTGTGCCAACGTTGTATATGCCGACTCTTCCTCTTTCTGCCTTGTTGAGCGCCTTGACATGGGCGTCAACCAGGTCAGTAACATCAATGTAATCCCTTACACAAGTGCCATCAGGTGTTTCGTAGTCGGTACCCTTAACCTGTAGTGGCAAGAGATATTAATTAGTGACATACTATAAGCTAGTGAACACCAAATATGTCAAGAAGGCAGTAGATGTTTATAGACATACTGCTTTCAGACAAAAAAGAGTTATGCAACAAAGAGCAATGGTTAGTTGACGCACCTTCAAACCTGGGATTATACCCAGCGCTGCATCGAAGCATGCACCTGATATGCGACCATGCTCACGCAATTCAGGTCTAGGAGCCTCACCCAGCCTCCCTTCTGGGTCAGAGCCGATGACATTGAAGTATCTGGTAGTGTAAGGTTACTCGTTAGTAACCCAGCAATCAAATGATACCTTAAAAGAGAGAGTACTTAACACTGCCGACCTTAGAATCATGACAGCCATATCTGCTTTCTTGGACTTTGAGAAATCCAGAATGATGTCCTCTGCCATCTTCTTGGCCTTGCCATATGGGTTGATCGGAAACTGCACAACATAATTTAGCTCAGAACCTTTTTGTTTATGCCTTCAACTTATTTCACAAAGAACTACGAATTGCAGAAGCAACAGCCGACCTGTGGAGTTTCTTCAGTGATAGGCATCTTCTCAGGCTCTCCGTAGGTCGCACATGTGCTAGAGTAGATCAGAGTCTTCACATTGTGTGTTGCCATAGCTTCCAGCACCACTAAAGTGTTTGCAGTGATGTTGTGGTAGTACCTGTTAAAAGTGTTTCAGTATCATGTGAAGGTAGGAGGGTTGACTGATAACAAAATGATGAGGCTGACAAGTGACATTCTAGTACCTCAGAGGTTCAAGCGTGCTCTCGCCCACATAAGCGACAGCGGCAAAGTGCATGACAGCATCAAATGCATTCTCTGAAAATATCCTGCTGACCTGAGTTTATGTTAAGGAATCAAACCTTGAAAACAATCTAGCGTCATGTCAGAGGCACATTCTGAATGCGAAGAAAGAAATATCCCATTATTCACAAAGACAGCAACATAGTATTAGGATACTGCTTTCGGATCTCCTAAATCAGCTTGTATGAACTGCAACCGCCCAGGCTCCGGAAACAAGTTCTGAAGAACCTTGATTGCCCCAATATTTCCTCTCGAAAGATTATCCTGTTATGTAGGGAGACAGTGAAAGTTTGCAAGCATGTCCTAGGAATCTAGATACGTCACACTTTTAATGATGCTGGATTTGAAGCTGGAAACAACAATTGCAGAGCTGTGAGGACGCACCACAATGGTGACTCTGAAGGAGTCCTTGAGCAGCCGGAGCGCGGCATGCGAGCCGATGTATCCCGCGCCGCCGGTGACGAGCACGTGCGTCACCCCAGGTTGATGGACGGAGAACTGAGCACATGACAGGAGCGAACAAAGATCCTAATGTCAGGCACTTGGGAGTTGACTTGTCGGTGACGAGATAAGATAATCAGCAGCCGGTGGAATTCAACTCTGGATCGAAGCAGAGCAGGCACGCACGCTGCTAGGATTCAACTGGTAGAAGCCAGGTCTTAGTTTACTTACGGCGCTGGAGGCTGGAGGCGTCCTCCTGTGGCACGGCGGCTGTGTGAGCATGAGTACGCACATGGCGGCGAGGAGCACGAGCATGACGAGCTTGCTTAGGTAGCGCGGCTTGCGCTTGGGGTCGGAGAAGTCCACCATCTCTGCAGTGCAGGAACAGATCGAGCCAGAGGAGGCGTGTTCAGTTTCAGTAATAAGTTCAGTTTCATCAGTAATAAACAAGTGAAATTCTTCCCCAGATTGCACCGCAGAAGAAGCGTACCGACCTGACAAGGACCAAGATCTGGGCGGCGGCCTCTGCTGCGGCCTCCCGCGGTTGGTGTTGGTGGGCAGCATCTAGCTGCTGGGGCGCCGCCGGCGGCTCGCCGGCGCTAGGCTCCCCGGCCGGAATCCCAAGCGGGGAAAGGAACCGCCCACCTCAGGGCAGGCAAGTGGGGAGTGGAGATCCCTGGAGGCTGGAGCAGGGAGCAAGAGCACACCCGCGCGCGGCGAGGCAGCAGATCCAGGCAGCACGCAGCGACCCAGCAGGAGGTACTAGCCTACCTTTTACAGGTGTGCCGTGTGCGGGAGGAAGCGGAAAGGTACGCGGGAGCTAGCCGGACGGCGACACGCGGGAAGCGGCCAAAGAGGAGGCGCGCGCCTTTTCTCTCGGCCCTCGTGGTGGTATGAGTCGGCGGTGGTGCGCTGCTTGTGCTGGGTGGGGAGGGAAGGGAGGGAAGGTGCTCGACGAAATGGCAGCAAGGGAGGAGGTGTTGATGGGAGCGGCTACCTACTCCTACCTCAGTCGGCGGCAGTGGTCCTTCCACTCCATCGTGTCTGCCCGCCTGTCGCCTCCTGCGCTCTCCCGCGGCTGCGTGCCTACGAGTTGGTTGGTGCCGGTGCGTGTGTGTGTTTTATTTTCTTTTTCTCCAAAAATGGGACAGAGGGAGGACTAGGTCGGTGTGCCAGTGTGCACGGTAGCAGAGAGCGGACCGGCCTGTGGGCACCGCACGAGGCGGACGGAAGAGGGTTGTTGAATCTCTTGGTGCTCGTGTCTTTCGGATAGGCGATTCCTTTTTCTTCCTCTGATGATCTGACCCGTGAACGTGGAAATGGAATCCGAATTATCCGATATCCGTATCCGCTAAAACGTAAATATGGATATCTGTATTCATATTCGAATTCAAATGTGGTAATAAAATGGATACATCCGAATTCAAATGTGGTGGAGTCCCGAGCAGTAGATGAGCAGTAGATGTGCGAGAGCGCACAGCACATACGGTGTGAGTGCGCCACACCCGCCCAGCATTCTTTTCTGTTTCGATTTATACCGAAGCTTAGACATACTCTGAGCAACTCCAAAAGAGTTGTCAAACCAAATTTTGGCAATTTAGTATCGAAATCGGGCTCCAAGAGCCTCTCCAACTAGATTGTTATCCCACCCAACTCCCTAAATTGAGCCTTCAGCTAGCCAAACCTAGCAAGTGAGTCTCGCTTGCCAAAGTGGCTTTCCAGGCGTGGGCCCTACGATCTTGCCATCCCGTGGCGACGACAGGCATGGGAGAATGGCCGCGACGCAAGCGCGGGGAGCCAGAGAAGAGCAAGAGGCGGCTACAGGCGTGGGGAGGAGAGGTGGCTATGGACACCGGCTCCGTCAGGCGCGGGGAGGGCCTGCCGCAGCTAGCTTCCCCGCACACCGGTGCTAGCAGTTCCATGGGGAAGGAGGGGCGACGAAGACGGTGCGGGCGGCCCTCCACCTCCCCTGCACAAAACCGCCGCCCGCAGCACCGAAGCTCGTCGAAGCCGATGAACGTCACCGCCTGGCCGCCCGATTCATCGGAGCACCTTCGTGAAGTCGAGCCGCATGCGACCCGCTTCTCATCGCCTCGACGCGGCCGGAGGGCCGCCACGGCCAAGCCGAGTTGCCATCGTCCGTCGTTGCCAAACGCCATCTCCGTCGGAATCTGGTCGCTCCCATCGTTCCTCGCCGCCGGTGAGCACACCCTTGAGACCTCCTCGTCCCCCTCTTCCTTCCCATGCACGCCGAACCCCTAGCTCGCCGGAGAACCGGCGGTTCGATCCGCCATGGACACGGCAAGAAAAAAGAAAAAATGCCCCCTACGGGAGAGGAAGAGGGAGGATAAAGGAAGGAAAAGAAAGAGGATGCGTGAGACCCAATTGTCATTGTGTGGAGAGAGAACGTTGAAGGTAACCGTTGAGATTTGGAGAGTGGAAAATGGAGAGTATGTTGGAGTGAATAACTCAGTATGGAGAGGAATCTTTATGGAGAGGAATCTTTACAGAGAGTCGAATAGATAGTCAAATGTGTTGTAAAACAACCGGACTTTCCAAGAAGAAAAGTAAGACTAGAAGTCCTAGTCATTGTCCGGTTGCTTGTGGGCTCTTACCAAAACTGTAGGCTTAGATCGGACTATATAATCGGAGGAGCACCCCCATTGTATGATATCGATTTGAGGAATAAAGAGAAGCTACACCTATATTGTCTCTTGTCTACTTTATGCTTGTTCTTATGTGCTTGTCGTGAGAGGAAGAAGATCCAACCGTTGACGACGTGTTTCACAACAAAATAGAGAGAAAAGGTTGCAAAAGCCCAATTAATGAATGATAACTTCATATGGGGACACTCCCCCGTTGAATTAAAAAAGGCAACTCTGTTGGAGTTGCTCTAATGTATACTTAAACAGATAGTGTTCTTTATTTTGTTTATGTTATATTTGAGATAATAATTACGAGTGGAGATGGGCCAGCAACTGAACACTTGAGAGTTTAGATGAGGGCAAATAAAGCATCCTATTGTCGAGTAGAATAATAAAAAATAACCTGCCAGAGTAGCTGCACCGCTTCTGTTTTCCTTGCATGTACCTGAAATCGTTATCACGCAGCACAGCCATCCCTGTTAATCAACCTGCTCAGAAGTGTCACAGAATCCTACAGGCAAAGTGATACTTCTCTTGCTCCGCGTGATGAGATTATAAACTTCAAGCTTCAGATATACCATGGACCTTGGATTCTGCAGGAACTGCCAACCAAGAGAGAGAATATAATCTTCCAACTGAGGTAAAGTTAGGTGACGCCGATCATCGAATGAAACAATCACGTCTCCGGGTAAAATCCCAAGACTCTCAGCAGCAGTCATATGATACCACGTCTACGATGTAACCACTGTCAATGCCATAGTCATCATAGATCTCCTCATGCAGTGACACATTCAGCAGCTCCATTGTCCTCAGACCCAAACCATGCACGGGGCGAGCAATGCGCTTGAATTTCAACCACATCTCAATGCATGTGACGACAGTTGAGATGGAGATAACAGCAGGATCTGGGCTATGTTGAAATGCCATCCCTGTAACATTGCCATCATGGTCAATCACTGGTCCTCCATTGCCACCCTCGGGGACTTCACAACTGAGAAACATCTGGTAGTTGCGCCCTAAATAATTTGATTCCTCTAACCATAAAATTTCCCCTTGCCTAACCATCAACGATGACTCTTCGTCCCTAGCCAACAGAAAAACCTCGTGACCGTAGCTTGGACCGGATCCAATACAAGGGCACTGCAATGGGAAGTCGACGACGATCTCTAGTAGAGCAATATCATAATGATGATTGAAGAACAGAAGTTGTCCTTCCACAATGGTCTTTTTCGGTAAGCCAACATATAGCTTGGGTACAGGATCAAGTAATCTGCCCATGCTGCCAACGATATTTGAACAAGTCACTATGATCACACGCTTCTTCTCCTCTTCCTCCTCTTCCCACTGTCTAATGATGATGCCGGAGCATTGCTGTATCTTCACCCCATCATGCCCGGTGGAGGAAACACTGACAATGGAGCGTGCCGCTTTGCGGACCACTGCCTTGTCTCTTGGGCTCTGAACCGCTTCGTCGGTCCTTTGGCTTCCTTTGGGTACGTAGCAAGATCGTTTCAAGGGTCTTTTGCAAGAATCTCGCCGATTCTTCTGCACTCCTTGCTCCACTTCCGCACATCCTTGGACTCAGTGGCGGAGCTGTAGGGTGGTCCGGGTGGGCCAAGGACCACCCTAGAATTTTGGCCCAAAACGTATTACTCCTCAGTAATTAGGCCAACATCTCTTCCTGGCTTCCTGCGTTCGGTGTTTTGTGCGGCAATTGATTTCTCCCGTCCGCTCGACTCCCGTACATGGAAACCGGCGCTTCTTTCTCCGCAGCTCGTCCCTTCGCTTTCCCTAGCGATTAGCGAACAGACGACGACGCCCAACGACGGAGAGGGAAGAGGCAACGCCGGTGAGAGGCCGGCCGCCGGCAGGTACGCCTGGGTCTCGCACTCTCTTGTCTCTCGCGCCTACTTTTGCCCTCACGCCCTCTCAACTCTCATTGCCCTAACAACCATGATTCTTAAACCCTAGGTTGGGTGCAACTATACATACCTATACTAGTGTCTAGCGATCGGAGAGAAAGTCTGAAAAGGGAGCTTTGGCTACTACTTGTTCTCGCAAGGAAAGTATGAATATGAATGATTGATTTATATATAGTTCAATTTTAGTATTTCTGTGCAGAATTAGATTGCTAAATTAAATCATTGCACAATTTCTTTGTAGATTTGCTGAAGCATGAAGAGGAACGGAGATATTGCGTCTCTTTTTCAGAAATATGCATAAAAAAAGAAGGCTACTTCTCCATCTCCTTCCCCAGTTGTGGATGTGCCAAATGAACCAATTGAAGACCAACAACAAGGTGCACCTGTTGATGAAGAGAGAGTGATCGAAGAAAATGTGACAGAAGTGCCATGTTGTCCACCTCCAATGCCAGCACCAGCTTATGATATTAGTCGGCTTCCATATGATCCAGGGGAGAGGCAGCCCGTTGCAAGTTATCCAGTCAATGATCAAGATCCAATTCGAAGAGCATATATTCTTAAAGGTGCTCTTAAACCTTATAATCATGATTTTGAAAGTAGAAAAATTGGCTACATAGATCGACAATTCAATCCTCTTTGGTTTTATAAATATCCTTGGCTTGAATATATTATCAAAGAGGAATCAGCCTTTTGCTTTGTGTGCTACTTTTTTGCTAAGGAATGGTGTAAGAAATCTGCATTTATCGAAGGTGGTTGGAGAAATTGGAACAAAACTGATGCGCTTGATGTACATGTGGGTGGTGTTACAAGTGCTCACAATGCAGCTCAAGAAAGATACACCGAATTTATGAATCCCCGTGCAGCAATTGATGATCAAATTGTGAAGGTGGATAGTGAAGAGCGGCGTATGTACAAGAAAAGGTTGATTTATTCAGTCAGATGTTTGAAATTTCTTCTGCAGCAAGGATTAGCATCCCGTGGGCATGATGAAAGTGAAGAGTCTAGCAACAGAGGTAACTTTATTGAACTTTTGAAGTGGCTTGCTGCAAATAATGAAGAAGTGGATACGTTGTTTTGAAGAATGCTCCACGTAATTGCATATTGACAAGCCCAGATATACAAAGAGATATTATTTAGTGTTGTGCTATGGAAACTAGAAAGCAAATCCTTGAAGAAATTGGTGAAGAATACTTTACAATTCTAGCTGATGAGTCTAGTGATGTCTCTCATAAAGAACAACTAGCCCTTTGCTTGCGTTATGTCGATAGCATGGGAAGGCCATGTGAGCGCTTTCTAGGAATTGTTCATGTAGATGATACTACTTCTTTATCACTTAAGGAACCAATTCAGTCTTGACCTGTTAGTCATGGTTTGTCTATTACTCAAATCTGTGGGCAAGTCTATGATGGGGCTAGCAACATGAAAGGTGAGATTAAAGGGCTGAAAACTTTGATCATGAAAGAGTCACCTTCTGCCTACTATATCCACTGTTTTGCACATCAACTCCAACTAGTTCTTGTTGTTGTTGCAAAGGGAAACAATGACTGTGTCTGGTTTTGTGATCAAGTGTCTCTCTTGCCGAACATTGTTGGAGTTTCTTGCAAGCGTCATGGAATGCTTCGACATCGCCAATTTGACAATGTGATGAAAGCACTTGAATGTGGTGTGCTAGAAAGCGGAAGTGGGTTGAATCAAGAGATGGGGTTGCCTAGGCCTGGTGAGACTCGGTGGGGTTCTCATTACAAAACTGTGGTTAACATGATTGTGATGTACCCCACAATCCATGATGTACTTATAGCTCTTGGAGAAGATACTTCACAATGGGGTGAATGGCCAAAAATACATACTATGGTTGGAGTGTTTGAATCATTTGACTTTATTTTCAGTGCTCATTTGATGCTTGTGATTCTTGGATATACTAATGATTTGTCTGAGTGTTTGCAAAGAAAATACCAAGATATTCTTAATGCAATGTCACTTGTTCATTTGGCAAAGAGTAAAATGCAAGAATTGAGGACTGATGGCTGGGTTTCATTTCTTCGAAGGGTTACTTTGTTTTGCAACAAGCATGGCATTCAAGTTCAAAGGGTTGATTGTCGGTTTCATGAGGTAAATATGGAGTTGCTTTCTTGTATGGTTGCCATGAGTCCAGCAGATTCATTTGCTTCTTTTGATGCAAACAAGATACACAGACTTGCTGAATTTTACCCTAATGATATTTCAAGCTCTAACTTGCTAAAGCTTGACTTGCAACTTGAAACCTATATTGCTAACTTGTTTGCCGTGTGCTTTTTGCCGTGCTCGGAGCACGGCAAACCTTTTGCCGTGTGGGTTTCGGTCTTTGCCGTGTGCCTCCGGCGCACGGCAAACGGCGCAGCCCCCGTAGTGTCTCAGTTAAACTTGTAGAAACAAAGAGGGATAAAATTTATGATTGGGTGTACTTCCTTCTCAAAATGATTTTGCTATTACCGATGGCGACAACAAGTGTTGAAAGAGTTTTTTCTGGACTGAACTTTGTCAAGAATGATGTCAGAAATAGGATCGGTGATAGAGTTTTGGATGATTGTCTAGTTACTTTCATTGAGAGATATATTCCTACAAGTGAATGAATATGATATAATCGGCACATTCATGGCCATTAAAAGGCGCAGGCCTGACAAGAAGAAGTAATATGTATTCTTCAATTTTTGGTTTGTAATTTACATTAAGAATATTTTGGATTTATTTATTTTATGAGGTTTGCAAGGGATATTTTATTTGAGAAATTTGTGTGCTTATATATTGAAATACCTATAGTGTTATTTTATTTTTTTTTGTTAAGTTGGACCACCCTGCCATGACATCCTAGCTCCGCCGCTGCTTGGACTTGCCGGACTTGGGGTACGACGGGTAGCGAAGACGGGGCGACAGGATGCTTACCGGGACAGCAGCAGCAGCGGGTGACGAATTGGAACCCCCTCCTACTGTTGCAGGTGATGCAGACGCCGTCTTCCTCTGCTGCGTCACATCCTTTGTGTCCGTGTTGCTCCCAAACACCAACTCCGTTGCCCCGGCCTCAATCTTCTTCCTTTTGTTCGGAGGCCGCCCGGGAACTTGGGAATCTTCTCCTAATGCGCCGGCCAATGGCCCGGAACTACCCCCCTTCAATGACATAAACGGCGACTAGTCCGTGTCTGCCAACCTGTCACCGCCCGCCGGACCTGCGTTTCAGCTCCCTTGATCTAGATCGAGTTCTCCAAGTGTCCAGTTCCCAGAGTTCCGTCGATGTGTTGTTCGAAAAAAAGTTCCGGCACGAAATCTGAAGCCCTTTGTGTAATCTCACACGAAATCGGACTCCTCTTTCTAGCCTGAATCGGTCGGCGGGGAAGGAGAGGGCGAGAGGCCTTGCCGCCTTGGGGTTGCGGAACGCCTGTGCGAGGACGGAGAGCTAGTGCACGTTTCATATAGACAGAGTGACACAGTGTTCCCCTTTTTTCTCCACGTGTTACACACTTTACTACACAGCTGATAGCAGTGTCGCACATGAGCTCGCATAATTGGCTAAGCGAACAAAACATTCTCCCATGCGCCGAGCAAAGGTAAAAAAAAATTCTAGGTAATAAAAAGACTCCCTTGACCTCAAAAAGCTGACATGCAAAGATATGATAATACTCCGTATCTATTTTCGGTACAATGACTCTGATGTAACAGAGTACTGTGCGTCAGTGCTAATGAATTAATAAGGCCTATACGGAGTTCAAACTAAATAAAGTTGTGCTGTCACTGACAGGTAGGAGCAATAAGACGTACATTGCCTTTCTGAGTACAGGTCGATCGCCTTTCTTGCGCGCCTGACGGGTGACAGACCGATCGCCTTTCTACCATGTGCCTACTGCCTAGTAGTAGTATGATAGACACATCTGATTGTTTATTTGTTGTCTTTCAAGTTGAAAAAATCGTTTAATAATAGTTCGCCCCTCGCACAAGCGTGTCTGCGTGTGCTTTGGTTTTCTTCTTTCGGTCATCGGCGTGGGTGGGTTGCCATTGCTTGCTTTCATCCGTCTGTCGTCGCACTCACGAGAAATGAAACCATAGATGCTAGCTCTGCCGTCAAAGCAGAGGCGCCACGTGCACAATTTCAAGCAAGAAAAGTGGGATTCAAAGCTCGTGAGCTGAGGCGAGCGAGTTGTTGTTGGCTTGTTGCTCCGCGAGCGAGCCTCTGAGACTTCGTATTCAAATTGTTTCCAAAAATAAAGAAGAGATATTTCGTAGTCCAATTGTGTCCAAAGTTAAAGAAGAGAGATTTCGTATTCCAGTACAGGAAGGAGACGTATACACAGCGGCGGCACGATCTTCTCTGAATTAAATGATTGAGAGGTAAAATTCAACACATGTAAGTATAAATTTTCTGCTTCAACTCTTATCGCTGCGTTTGCCCGTGTTTAGTTCGTGAAAATTTTTCGGTGAAAAGATTTCGGGTTTCGATTTTACCAATTTAGGATTAGTAAATGTAGACGAAAAAGGTGGAAAGTTATATGGATAGGTTGGAAATCTCGAGACCAATCTAACGATGGTAATTAGAGGGTAATTAATTCATAATTAGCGGATGGTTACTGTAGCATTACTATTGCAAATCATGGATTAAGTAGGCTCATTAGATTCGTCTCGCGATTTACAGCCTATCCATATAACTTTTCACCTTTTTCGTCTACATTTAATGCTCTATGCATCTAAGATTCTCCTTCGATGTGATGGGTGAAAAGATTTCGTTTTGAAACTAAACAAGGGCTTGTTAATTTGTCCGCAGTCCAGACACGTCCACCACTGTCGACGACCCGGACCTATCGACCTGCCACATGCATGCGTGCAGTTCCTCCTCTAGCTCTCACAGCTAGAAAATTGACCTTTAGTACCGGTCACAAGACGGCTTAGTACCGGTCGCTGTGACCCGTACTAAAGGTCCGGTACCGGCTGGTAACAAGGACCGGTACTAACCTGTATAGCCCTCGTCAACACCCCTGCCTCCCACTTTCCCTTTTCTTTCCATTTTTTATTTCTTTTCTTTTCTTTGTTTTTTTCCTATTTTGTTCTCTAATCTCTTTTTTTCTCAGTCTAACAAGCGTAAAGAATCACAATCCCACACACATGTCAATCTTATAATCACACAATCTCACAAGAATCTCACCATCACAAATACATTTTATAATCACACAATCTCTCAATCACAACAACATCACAAGAATCAAAAAATCTCACAACAATCTCAAATCCTACCGAGCGTCGCCGCCGCTGCGGCCTTGACCCGCGCGGCCTGGACGCACCGGCCGGGCGGAGGGCGGATTCCACGCCGGGCCGGGCGCAGCCGCCCGCCATGGCCGCCGCCGGCAGCGCCAAGGCCGGGGCCGCCCGTGCCGGGGCAGCCGCGCGCCCAGGCCGGGGGGCGCCGCGTCGGGACCTCCGCCGGCCTTCGCGCAGGTCGCCGCCGCGCCCCGCGTGCAGGCTCGCCGGCCAGCCTCCCCGCAGGCCGCCCCCCACGCAGCCGGGTCCAGGCCGCGCGCCCGCGCGCTGCCGCTGGGGGAGCCGGCCCTCGCGCGCCGCGCGCCACATTGGAGACCCACTCGCCCACCGGGATCCATCGATCTGTGAGCAGGAGAATCAGATAAGATAGACAAGAAAGAGAGCAGAGGAGAGGAGAGGTGGAGAGAGGAGAGAAAGAAGAGATAAGGCATATGAGATGAAGGACGGAGGGGATAAAAGACTTAGCGGTAGGAAAAAGTGTTGATTTTTTAGACAGGTTTGTACCGGTCGATGGTACCAGCCGGTACTAACATGCGTCATTTAGTACCGGCTGGTGTTTTTTACCGGTACTAAAGTGGCGCACCCATTTAGTACCGGCCAATAACACCAGCCGGTACTAAATGATGCACGTTAGTACCGGCCGGTGCCCTTGACCGGTACTAACCTGACTTTTTCGCTACTGTTGTATGAAACCGGTACTTAAAGGCCCCTTTAGTACCGGCTCCGCCCAGCCGACACTAAGAGAGAGTGATCGAAGATCCTTTCTCCCGTAGTGTCCGCGCTGCCTAGCCGGGGGCCGGTCTCACCTGCACACCCCCAGTTGCCTCCTGCCTGCACACCCCAAGGCTTGCCCCCGGCTAAGCGCGTGTAGTGTAGCATAGATTGGACCATATATGCATGCGGCTGTTGCAGCTTGCAGTACAACACGACAGTGCCCCGTCGATCAGAAGAGCGTGATCATCATATCAAACCTTGGAATAATGTACTTACGTGTACCTGGCTAGGTTAATTGTCCTTTAAAATGATAAATAGACATGGTATATATAGCCTAGAAACATGAACATGGCACCGTACGCTCAGCATCAAACACGAGCCTACAAATGCGTAATCCAGGAAATATTTATGCTGACACTTGAAATTTTCAATGCTCACAGATGTCATTGACACTGCCAACACAAAAGGGTCTGGCCCCAGCTCGGCAAAACCCGCCAGCATATATACATCTCTGCTAGCGGCTAGCTTAAGATACTCGCTAGTAGAGTGGGTGCTCAGACTATTGTGCGTACGATATAAGCACCCCAGTACATATGTTTTCTCTTTTTTTTAAAAAAAAACTACATGAAAATTGCCTTCCGTACCGAAATATATTTTTAAAATATAATAGACAATGTATCTGATGTAGTGTAAGAGTTTTGGATATTTTCCATGTGATTTGTTAATTCTTTATTTTCTAAAATTATAGTAATTTAAAACATGGTTATTGTAGTAAAGCATGAGCTAACGACCTAACGTAAGAATGTGTAGCTAGGTATTATTGATGTGCTTGCGTACATGCATGCCATGTACGTAGCACTACTACGCTACGCATGGTACGGTAGCCACTAGCCAGCGCGAGGGCCGTGAGCTGAGGTGGCGTTGGCTCCTGCTGACAACTGTGTATAAATTCTCGATATTACCCGGTTTTCAATTTAAACAACCCTAGCTAGTAGGTAAAACCATATGTACATCAACTCAAAACATCCGTGAATTCACCAGACTTTTGAATCCAAATTGATAGGTCCTCACTCACAGCATCACCGTACCCATCTTGCGAGATGCCGAGAAGGCTCCCCAGAGGCCCAGACCCATGCACAGTCAAATGTGCCACGGGCAGGCAGGTCCAGCATAGGCTAGGTGGGGTACAAAGTTGGAGGCCAGCACCATGCTACGAAATAAAAGTACCACGTTGCATGCATGCCACCGTTGCCCGGACCCCTACCTACGTCTCTACCAAAGAAATGATTCACGTTCGCTCATATTATATTCTGTAGCTCGGGGATGCCCCTACCCAACTGATCTGATTGATCATCGGCGGCCAGCCGTGCGTGACGTCGTCTAGGTTTCCTAGTTAGCTAGCCAACTCCCTTTTCAGAACCGGACGATATTACCAAACTTTTTGTCCACGAGAACGTGCTTGACACGTTTAGTGGCCAATTCATACCTCTTGCTCCCAAGGAAATGTCGGAGTTCGTCGATGAGCTGCTTTTCATCCAATATTAACAAGACTTTCTTCAAGTTTGGATTTCGCCCGACCGGAACAAAAGCCCCAAAATTGAAATCAGATTTGACCTTATCAAACACTGCCTTTGCAAAGAGCCCTCTTTGCCGTGTGCCCGACATGTCGCACACGGCAAAGAGAATTTTTCCGGTAGTGCACGCCGCGATTGCGAGAGTGCTTTAATTGTTATATATGAGACACGCTAGAAAACAATTACAAAACAAGGTGCTGTTATTTCTTCTATGTTCTGCATCTTCCTTTACGTAATTATTTTAGTTTAGGTGTTTTCTTTTTAAAAAAAAATATATTAGTCTAGGTGTCTCTCGGTAAAATTAAATCCATTTGAGAGTAACAACCAATCATTCTTATTCTTTTCTGTTGGGCCCGGCTGGACTCATGTAGTGCAAGCAAGCAGCTCCGCCACACTTGTTACCGTGCATTATTTCACAAAATTGATATCTCACAGATATATTTCACAAGAAATTTAGTGGTCCATGCATGTGAACACATGCATACATGTACTTGTTGAAATCATGCAGGCACACGTGTACGATGGGCATATGTAAGTGGTGCCACATGGTGGTGGATCTTGATGGCACACTAAAATGACCAAAAGCCCAAAACCAAATTAAGCACGTTCGGTCGCCGCCGATCGCCGGATCAAAAGCAAAAGCGATCGATGCCGCCGATCACTGCACACTGACGGGACGCAAGTCTGGTACTACTGGCAGAAGCACAGGACGCGAGAGCCAGACGACGACTGCCATCTGCGTGCCTTCCACTGCTCGGTGTCGCCGCAGCGACGCCGCCGGCCGGTCAAATCACAAAGAGAGATCGTCTGATGCATGGATCGGTCTATCGATTTGACATGACTGCCAGCAGGCCGGTCCCGGCCGGCCGCCTCTGACAGATCGACTGACGCTCCTCCCTGACGCGCCCTGATCCGTCCACGTTTCGTCACCTTTTCGGCCCCCCTGGCCCGCCGGAGCGCGAGCCCGAGCCCCTACGGCCGGCCGGTGACAGCGACACTTGTTGCATGTGCCCTGTCGCGTCATCCTACGTGTCCCCCTCGCCTGCGATCGAGCTATAGCATGTACCCTACCCAAAGCTGACGAGAGTCGAGACCACTATATAATAAAGTCCTCGCCGCACGCAGCCGGCGGGCCGGGAACGAAGCTCATCATATCGTAATCGATCGATCGAACCCACCGGCAAGGTCTCAGATCGACCGTCGTCGGAGGCGGAGATGTCGCCGGAGGAGGAGTTGCCTCCGCCGGCGCCGGCGCGGCGGCCGAGCCGGTACGAGTCGCAGAAGCGTCGCGACTGGCAGACCTTCACGCGGTACCTTGGCGCGCACCGCCCCCCGCTGCAGCTCCGGCGATGCAGCGGCGCCCACGTCCTCGAGTTCCTCCGCTACCTCGACCGCTTCGGTAAGACCCGCGTCCACGCGCCGCCCTGCCCCTCCTACGGCGGCGGCGGCGGACGGTTCTTGGCTCCGTCGTCTGCGCCGGCGCCGGAGGCGGCGTGCCAGTGCCCGCTGCGCCAGGCCTGGGGAAGCCTCGACGCGCTCGTCGGCCGCCTCCGCGCCGCCTTCGATGAGCGCCACGGCGGCGCCGCCCGAGGGACCGGGGCAACGGCAGCGGCAGCGGAGAACGCCGCCGTCGCCGGCGGCGCGAACCCGTTCGCGGCGCGCGCCGTGAGGCTGTACCTGCGCGATGTCCGCGACGCGCAGGCGAGGGCGCGCGGCATCTCCTACACCAGGAAGAAGAAGAAGCGCAACAAGCCGCAGCAGGGCAGCACCTGCGCGGCCGCCAAGCACGGGAACGCCGGCACGTCGACGTCAATTATGACTCCTGAAGTGCCGCCGCCGCACCCGCATCCAACTCCGCTGCTGCCGCCCCCGCCGCCGCCGGCGTACCTCACGGGTGTGCCATTCGAGTGCTGCGACCATGGCGGCGTCGCCTTCGGAGGTGCTAATCCTACTGCCAGCGGCGGTTTCTACCTGCCACTGCTGTTCAACACGTTTGGCTAGCCAGGGCATGCTCGATCTCCTTGCCATTGCCGCGTCGTTGCTTCGCTCGGCCTTTGCTTTCCTTCTAGTTTGCTTTAGCTCCGTCTCCGTGCGATACTGCACGTGTACGCCCACAAGCCAAAACTATGTTCGTTCATGGAGAAGAGGCGGGAGTATATGTGCCTGCATGTAACGTGTGATAGGGGACATTCATGTCATGTGTAGTTCTTTTGCATTTGGAGTACATTGATTTGTCTTTCAAGTGGTTTTGGGATTTGCGTTTCAGGTCGGTTAATATTCTGTTTTACTTTATAGTTTTTTTTCAGAAAGTGGTAGCTAATCAAAATTGTTTGTTTTTATTGCGCGCTCTCTCTCTCTCACACATACACGTGAGATAACTTTTTATCTTGTAATACTTTATTTGTTACCAATTACTTATGTGTTTTCATCCCAGTCCCATTCACAATTTATCCTTTCGCATCACACCTACAAATGTGTATTTGTTACCAATTACTTTATGCGTTTGACATGTTGCGAATCTGATATACCTTGATGTTTTTATATATTTACAATGGTGAAAGTGAGTGATTTAAGAAGGGTCAAAACCTTGATAAAAGGGCATCTAGCCTAGTGGTTAGAGCACCTGAGTAGCACCTAGCAAACCCAGGTTCGACTCTTCGTGAGAGTGAATTAATTTGAGTCTGAAATAAAAAATATGCAAAAAAGGGTTGGGGCTTCCCCTGCCAAATTCGGTCAAAAAAAAACCTTGATAGAAAAGTATCATCTAGGTCCAAAGGCATGTCACATTTATGATTTTCAATGACCTGAATCTACATTTGAAAAGTTTATATTCCTAGATGATGGCACTCTATGGCAAGCTCAGAAGTCAGAATGATAGAAGTAGTTAACTTATTAGAAATAGATTTAGGATTGAGTTACTTTAGGTTCTCTCTAACAATAGCAGGTAATTTATATGTAAATTTAGAGGGGTAGTTTTGTCATTTTTATATGGCATAGGTGGGTAATTAATTTACATAAACATTAGGCGGGATATTTTAAACTATTTTATAATTGTAGATATGTTACTTTAGATTATTCTCTCTTTCAAAAAAAACACTTTAGACTATTATTCTTGTAATGGTAGAGAGGTGACTAAGTCCTTAGACCGAATGCTATTATTATCAATGACGATCAGAGCTGGGAACTCGAGGAAGACAAACCGTAACCCTAAGATCTAAGCATCTCACTCGAGAAGCATCATCACCGGAGAATAAGGTCCGATTCCTCGCTGGATCGCAGTGCACTAACTGGTGGCACACGCATTGGACGCTCTCAAAATTTGAACATTTTGCTAAGGTTGTGTGCTTGTCGGGTAATTTTCGATTCCAAGACATGCTTAAAAAATACTCCCTCCGTCCCAAAAAGAAGGACGTTTTAGGTGTTGGGCACGGGGATTAAGGAAGAGTAAAAAAGTAGAGAGCGCACAGGAAACGAGGTGGGATAGAGGAGGAGAGAGATAGAGATAGAGTTGTATTGGAAAGTGAGAACGACCTTCTTTTTGGGACAAATTTTGAAGTCTAAAACGACCTTCTGTTAGGGACGGAGGGAGTATATCCCTCAACGTAGACACAAGCAGGCCCCTAGCGTCCAGCTCTCACCGCCGTTCTTTTTTCTGAAAAAGCTCTAGAGCTCGATCGTTCTGATGGACTGGACGTACGGAATGTCCTGTTCATTTGTGCCAGCGTGCCCTGTGTCGTGTTGCGTCCTGGCCTATGGGCATCCGATCTGCTGCCCTATTGCTGGCTGGTACACCATGCAGTCACTGATCGGTAGCAGTAACCGGCCCCTCGTCCGTTGTCCATCGACACGTAACCTCCCTATACTCGTCGTGCAGGTGCAGTCCTTCTGAAATCTCCTTTGACTGTGCTGGATTCAGTCAGAATGGCCCTGTTCAGATGTTTCGCGAAATTTTTTTCGAGTATGTCGGTCACACATTTGAAATATTAAATATAGACTAATTACAAAACTAATTACAGATTCTGTCACTAAATCGCAAGACCAACCTAATGAGTCTAATTAATCCGTCATTAGCACATGTTTACTGTAGCAATTTATTGTCAAATCACTACCTAACTAGGCTCATTAGATTCGTTTCGCGAAGTACACTCCATCCATATAATGAGTTATTTTTTTTCGACTACATTTAATATGCTATGCATGTGAGGGAATATACTCGAAAAAATTTCGCGAAACATAAGAACAGGGCCTATGAAATGAGACCGCGATGCAGTTTACAGCGGGGGGACGATTCGGCAGGCAAAACCCGGCCATATTCCTCAGAATGGTACATACATACAAATACAACGGTTCAGACGAGCTATCAGGCTTTCAGAGAAGACCGTAATGGAATTGGAATTTTAGCCGTCAGATCTGGTCCATGGCGGTGGCGGAGCACTCGTGCTTGCTTCCCGATCGAAGATGCTGGACATGGCGCATGAGACTGCCGGCGAGGCGCAGCGCGGAGGACGCTCACTAGGGCCGGGACACTCTAGCTACCATCTACTGGGCCGGCCAGAAGCGTACGTACGTCGGGCAGTAAGGGACGCGCAGGCATTCGCCGGCGCTCCGGCGAGACACGTACGGCTTGCGGCGGAGGAGGCTTGCATACACGCTCTGGACACCGCCAGCAGGTGCCCATCCGTACGTGGACCATGTTGACTGACTGGGCAGCTAGTGGAGCCTAGAGCGCGGCTGCGGTTGCGGCGTCGATCGGCGAACGTGCTCTGGCAGGGAGCGAGCAGGATCGCACGGCCGCTGTTCGGCCTGGAGCTCGCCGGCGAAGCCGCCTACGACAACCACTTGGAGCGCGCCGACAGGTTGTACGACGCGTGGGTCGCCGCGCGCCAGCAGCTGCGGACGCCGGCCGGAAAAGCCGCCGCCGTCGATGCTTACTGGAGGCTTGTTTGTTCATAGATAGTCTTCTAAAACTTTATACGAGCTACGCGACGAGGCTGGATCGGCGCCGGCGTACAAGTGCCCGACCAGGGGTGGGTGGGTCAGCGGCGGCGGAGGACTTGCAGTTCCAGTGCGTGGTCCGGCGGGTGTTCAAGGGCATATGGCCTGGAGGGTGGATGCCTGAAATTTTCTGCTCGACCCAAACTGTACGTTTTTGTTCATGGCGAGCGGACTGCCAACTAGTACAGCAATTGACTGACACTAGCTGCACTGCAACATTGCATCGGCGCGGAGGTCCTTGGCCCCCTGCTCCCTCGTAGTCGGCGTTGACGGGAGCTAGGCATGGGAGACCAGCTGCCGGTCGTCCTCGCCATTGCAAATCGCATTCGTCAACAATATCGGTGCTTTTCAGACACCTGCCTGCTTCAGAATTTTGCCTGGGCCATATGCATCGTGAAGCTCCTAGTCCTGATCCAAGCTTTGCAATTGCAACTCAAGGATGGATCTAATAAGCAGGCGACGGATTATAAGTTTAGAACACGCGACATTCACGAGGTCAGAGTAACTTCAGAACTTCAGAGATTGGGTTTGGATTCGTCGACCTCTGCCTGCCTGCCTGCCTGCCATGGCACGCCGTCATCCGCTGGCTCGGCGCCGCATTTTTCACGAAGCACCGCTTGGTGATCCTGGCCCTAGGATGGTCGTGGACTGAAAGGCGATGATGGGCACATCCCTCTGAAATCTGAATCGAGCGAAGCTGCGTGCAATGCGAGATGATCGGCTTGCTGACAGTGTTTCTTGCATCTTTCATGAGACAGAGCAACTAATCAAGAAAGATGCAAGGGGCATGGTAATATCGAAGGATTTGTATGCTTCAGCGGTGCAGCATCAAGTAGATGCAAAAGCATGGTAGTATCGGAAAACGGATTTTTGTTTGTTATCTGACAATCACATCCGTTGCAAGTGCTGCACATTAATTCTTCTCCGAAGAAAAAGAGAGCCAATGCAACATGAGCACTTTAATTTAGCAGCGATTATCCAATATCCATGTGTTCTGCTTGTATATCAATCAAGAACAATACAAAGCAATAGAGCTTGGAATTTCTTTCTTTTTTTTGAAAAGGGGGAGCATGCAAACATTTAGTGACGGTTCTCCAATGACTGTAATCATGCATCCTGTTCTTATCTGTCACACCCCAAAAAAAATTTCAATTTTGGGTTGTGAATAGAAATAGTAAATAAAAATAAAAGATTTTAACATTTTCTAAAATTTTAAATCAAGTTGATGAAGAGTGTTGCATTCATTTTGACTCTGCATAGTTTTTTGTTGAAAAATGCAAGTGATACGAAAGCAACTTCAATATCTCACGTATCACTTGCATTGCTTATTCAAGCCTTACATCATGCTGATGTCATGTACACTCTCTATCCTTCATGTCGTTCAGCATGTTCTATAAATATCTATAGTTTCTCCTTTAGTTTGATCTCCGCTGCTTACTTTGCTTTAGTAAGTGTCTTATAGAAAGATTTATTATGGTGCATTGTTTTATTTATTGCACGAATGTTTTCTTGCATGTATGCTTATCACGAGTAGAAGACGGTCAAGAACTTACAGGACCAAGAGTGTGACGTGGTTAATCAACCTCAAGCGTAAGGCAAGTGTCCTTGATCATATCTCAACTACCCTACTTTATTTTATATTTTATTTAGAATAGTTAGACCATTAGCTGCATGCTGAGTCAAAATATGAATCCCATGTGTTAGGATTTACTAGAACTTTCTTTATCCTTTTATGAAGCCCGGGTTGGTCTAATAGTATAATGCTTAGCTTTGCAGCCATGTGGGTTGGGCTAATAAAAATTAATCTTACATAAGCCTGGTAATAAAGTTAAGGAGGTGAAATCCTCGTGATCATGTTGGTGTGAGGAATCTAAGCCGGATGGACCGAGTTGTATGATGATTTGATGTATTTGATTTGGTTCTTCTGGGTTTGTGCTAGTTCCTGCCTCGGATTCTAAGGACTGGTTCATGAAGCTTGTAACCCGGCAAAACAACATAACCGTGAGACCTAAATGGGCTCTGGGACTGGCCAATTAATTAGGGGAATCTTGTGTGGACATTAGTTTCATAGTAGCTGTGAGGGAAGAAGGCTTCTATGCTCTCTATTCTGGATAGGTATTTGGGACGGAAAGACGCTTCTATGGCTTACTGAGTCCAAGAGTAGAGGAGGGACGGGAGATTGCTTCTATGGCGTGCGCTATGAGCTAATACGCATGAGAGGACTCTTTGTAAAGGCCTTTTAGTGAGACCCAGCTGCACATCTCGAAAATGTGAAATGGGTCTTGCAAACACTGGCAAAACGGGAATCACGATTCATGGTGAAAGTGTGCAACTTTTACAGAGTGTAAAACTGATATATCAGCCGTGTTCACGGTCAAGAGCGGGCCTGGACTTCTTCGTGAATAGTGGTGCTCCAGATGGATGGTTGGCTTGGTGGTGGTTCACATGGATTTCTGATGGGTTGGTTCTGGTTGAGATGGTGGTTTGACACATCTAGTAAGGCCCTGTTTGGCATGGCTCTTGCTCCACAGAGAGCAGCTCCACTCCCAAACTCCAGCTGGAGTCAGCTCCACGTGGAGCAAGAGCTGGCTGGAAGGGGTGTTTGGCTAGCAGGCTGCTCCAAACTCCAGAAATGGGGGTTTTGAGGGTAGATTGCCAATCTTGCCCTTGGTTTGTTTGACTTAACTGTTTAAAGTGAAATAGTATTCCCGCCATGCATATGACACATAATTAATGTCCATAATACCAAATATTCATAATAAAAAATATTACAAGTTCATTTTGTCTATAACACGACACGAAAAAATATTACAAGTCCATTGTCTAATAAAAACTAAATATTCCATAATACATATTCATCATCATGACACTAGTTCCACGCTAAGGCAATAGATGTAGCTAAGGTATCATGAAATGCATCCATGGTCACAAAGCTTGTTTCTGTTGTAGACTCGTCAGAGGCATGTGGAGACACTACATCCTTTTTATATCTATCGGGGATCGTAGGTACAAAGTTTGGATCCCGATCGAAATTAGCAAAGTCGACATCCCCACTTGCATGCTCACGTATGAAATTGTGTAGAACCACGGTAGCTGCAACAATCTTCTTTTGTGTGAGCATGGTATAGCCGGGCATTTTATAAAGAATTTGCCATTTTATTTTATATGTCCCAATTGAGCGCTCAATAACATTACGGATAGATGAGTGTATCCGGTTGAACTTCTCTTTAGGAGTAGATGGTTCCATACCTCGATGCCATTCAGGTAAGTGATATCTTTCACCCTTATATGGAGTTAGGTAACCCGGACGATTAGGATATCCAGCATCTACAACATAGTACTTGCCTACACATCATATAAAACAACATAAGAAAATGATTCAAGAATATAAGAAAAATAGCACCAAGTGATTAGAAATAATTATACCTTCAGGAGGATGTGGGAATACATCAACATCTGCATGCAATGCATGGTACAATGCACTTGTGTCATGCAAAGCACCAAGTTGACCCGCAGCCACATAAGTGAAGCGCATGTCAAAATCACAAACAGCAAGTACATTTTGAGTTACAATTCCAGTCTTACCAATATACCTCACTTGTTCTTCAGGAGAAAGACTGACACGGATATGAGTTCCATCAAGAGCACCAATGCAACCCTTAAAGTGGGGATATGCCCTCTTATCATTCCTAATCCGCTTGTGCACAGTGCGAAATTAGGATCTGTTGGTCTCAAGTACTCTTGAGCCATTGCAACCACACAATCTAGAACTTCATGAAATTTTCTACTAACAGTTTCTCCAGAGTGTGTAAACTTGTTTTGAGTTCTTCTATTAGACTCACTACCACCACACATGAATAGAAAAATTGCCAGCATCTCACAGGTATTCATGCGCTTTGATGGTTTCAGTCCATACCTCTCAACTAACACATCATGAAGGTCAAGTAAGATATGCTTGCTCATCCGAAGCATATTGTGGCATTGTCCAGGAGCATTGAAGGTCTCATTCAACCACCCCACTCCACTTAACTGAGATGTCCTTGGTGGTGCCTTGACCATGTACATGTCAACATAACCTAGCACAAGCTTGTCAGCACCTTGAATCGTATTAAAAAAATCACCATCATCACTGTCACTGCCAGACATATGTACAAGCCAAAAAAAAAGAGATGGCAGACCATAAACAAAAATGAGATGGCAAACCATAAAAAAAATGAGATAACTGAACTGAGATAAATTAATTAAAATATAAATCAATTTGGGTTACACACCATAAGAGTGCCAGCTCACAAATGAGCCTTCAAATGTAGCAGACAAAGAAAAAGGATGAGGAACATAGCAAATAAAACTAAGACAGGATACAAGTGACAATAGTCACTGAAATTCACTTCTAATTTGGATACTTGTCTGCATATTTCCTCTTAGCCAATTGAACTTTATCTCATCAGTAGGCATGGTCATCCACATCTCCCGTTGCTCCTTCTTCACAAACAGCTCAGAGGCGATGTAATGCTCATCGGTCCCATAGTCGGCACCACAAGCAATCACATGTGCCATCACTTGTTCAATAGAAAATTTTCCCTCTCTTGGAAACATATTCATTAGCTGAGCTAGCCATACTTGTGACAGCTTCTTGAATGAGAATAGCATTCCCTGTCTTCACCTTCTTGTGCTTTTCTTCAACACGTCTTGCTGTCCTCTTCCCACTAGTAGGTGTTTGAACATCACCCAGACCTTGTGCCTCATCACCCAGACCTTGTGTCTCATCACTCAGACCTTGTGTCTCAGCACCCACTTCTTGTGCCTCCTCTGGAGAATCACCAACCACAATAGATGTTTGCAGATTGACAGCACATGGAGACCAATGGTCAATACCAATATTGATGATGTCTCCAAAACATATTGTCAACTCATCTTCATATTGAAGGGGCTGCTTCCTAAACTTCCCACGTCCTGGAATATCCTGAAATATACAAGGCAGAAGCACATATTAGAAAAAGTTTGATCATCAAAACTGAAAAATGAAAACATAGCATGCTGAAATTTATAATAGACTTACAGCTTTAGCTTTCTTCCACCATTTATCATTCATAGCAATTGTGCCATTTTGCCAACCAGTTCCAGTTTGCTTCCGCCTAAGTTTTTTTCCAAGTCTTCGCATCTTCTTTCAACTTGTCCCACTTGTTTTTTACTTGCACTTTGGTTGCATCAAGATTTGCCATATCTTTCAGCCCTTTCACGACCGCATCATAACCAACCGAATTCAAGCAAGTGTTTGGCCGATTCCCTTTTTCAACTTGTTCGACAAACAACTTAACTAGGATCCGAAGGTTATCAGCATTATGCCAATCGATTTTCGGCGTCTATACCAACTCACAAACAAAATTTCAGAGTGCATCACATGTATAGAGACCACACCCAACCAAGAACAGTATGCATCACATGTACAGTATGCATCAATCACAAAGGGAGGCACACTAATTCCATGCAAATGAACTAATTTGATAGCTGCCCATACCAATTTCAACAACGCAATTCCATTTTCAGCAAGCAAATAGGGAGACATTAGGAATCAGAGAGAGAAATTACGTTGCTAGGGTTGAGGATTTGTTTGTCTCCCCTGCTCCTGCTCGACTTGCTACACGCGGTGGGGAACGGACGACAGTGGACGGCGGCTATCCTGGCGTTGGACGGCGCCTCCCCTGGTCCTTCGTGTTGGTGGAAGGCTTCTTGGTGGTGGCGCGTGTCCCCTGCTCCTTCCTGCTTCAAGCCGCCATCTTGGACATGGGAAAGCGGCGGCCCATGGTGGGGAAGAGCAGCGGTGACCCGACGGCAGCGGCGGGGCGGCGCTGGCGGTGGGGCAGTAAGGCGGCGGCGGCGCTGGCGACGGGGAGCAGGCGGCGGCGCGGGTGGGGTGGGGGGCGACGCGCCAAGTGGTGACAGGAGGATAACGTTCAGGTGGGGAGCGCCTGTGGGGGGCGACGGGGGTGGGGAATAGATGAAACATTTTTTTGTGTAATCAGTAGCAGTGGTGGGTAATTACCCCTAAACTCCACGACTAGGTCCATATTTGAGGTTGCTGGAGTTCCAAAAGAGGCACTCCACCAAAATGAACTAGAGCTCCTCAAACTCTAGGGAGTTGGGCTACTCTTGGAGTTAGTGGAGTTGGGGTGTTTGGCTAGAAAATTGGTTAGAGTTGGTGGAGTTTAGCTCTAGAGCCATGCCAAACAGGGCCTAAATAGGTGCTAAAGACTTAGGCTAAATATTAAGGTTGTTGCTTAAACGCGAGTTAAACCCTAAAAAGCCCTCCTATTTAAGCCTCATGTCATTTTATTTTCGCACACTTACGGAGTACAATTCATTGTACTCACCCTTCTTTGTCCCCCTTCTAGCCTAGACCTCAAGGATGACGTGAAGTTCGCTGAAGACAACGACTTCGACAAGATGCTCGGTTCTATACTGGGGGTACCCCTGATCGGCTGCCTGTAGAGATGGAGTCCCGTTCCGCTGAAGACTCGATATATCTATGTATTTTTCTTTCAGACCTCGGGTCATTTTGTAATGAAGTTAATCGCTGTGTAATAACATTAGCTGTGATTTCACTCTTGTAATTGTCGCATGTATGAATAAACTGATCCTGGCATACATGTGATGGCATTCGATTTTATTTATAAAATCGGGTGTGGCACCCTCGAGGGTCATTATTCCTCACACCATACCCATAGCCATGGCGCAAAGAATAGATCTCGTAGGCAGAAAGCTCTTGCTTTTTTACTCCACAACCACACCTTTCTTTTCTCATCGCTAAGTGAATTCTCGTGATAGTGTTGGGTTCCTACCCCTTCTTCAGTTTGCCTTTTGTGAAGCCAGGGGGTGTAATCGCTAGGAGAATCCTCGTGATGACCTTCACCGCGCTCTCCCGAAAGGAAACTGATCAAGAGGAGGTTAATAGGATGCCCTTTGCCCATCGGCCAAGATGGAGGAGTTGAAGTGCATCGCAAGTCCGGCACGTAGCAAGGAGAGCTCTGACAGATTTGTTGTTGTTCCCTTCTTTGTCTTGATTGCCACGAGAAAAAAAAGTTGTGTCTTCTGTGTAGTGATTACGAAGATGCATGATAATATGGTGTGATGATCAGGATGATGAGAAAGACTCACTTCTAAGGTTTGCGCCATATAGTTGCCCTTGTTTTTACCTTATGTTTCTATACACTATTTGTGTGACCATGTTTGTTCTCTGTTGTAGGTTGTAGCTAGACTGAAGTTGACAAAGAAAAGACAAGCTGAAATCGCCTTGAAACACATGCTTCTCAAAAAGACTAGCTTCGATCGATGTGCTAGTAGCCTAATACGGGTGTGTAAGGGTGTGTTTAGATTGAGAAAAATGATGGAAAATATAGAAAAATATTGTTTCTATGGAAGCGTGTATAGAGATAGAAATGAACTGACACGGTTCTCTAGATGAATAACTTAGGCCTTGTTTAGTTCCAAAATCCAAAATCTAAAATGAATGTTTAGACACATGTATGGCGCAGTAAATGTAGGTAAAAAACAAATCGCATTATATAGATGGACTGGAATTTGCGAGACGAATCCAATGAGTCTAATTAGGACGTGATTAGACAATAAATTGCTACAGTAATGCTACAGTAACATGTGCTAATGACAGATTAATTAGGTTCATTAGGTTCGTCTCGCGAATTCCAAACGTAATCTGCAATTAGTTTTTTAATTAGTCCATATTTAATACTTCAAATGTGAAAAGATTCCCTTCCAAAATCTTTTCACCGCGGAACTAAACACGGCTTAGACAGCTTTTATAGGATCTAACACACGGCCTAAATTTTCCCACGAGGCCAGACTCAAAGAAAAATCAAATCCTGTCTGATATTAGCTGGACCGCATTTGGTGTTTCGAGCCAGGCCCGTGTAGCAAACATGCAGTCCCAGAATTGTTTGTTCAGGCCTGCCCCCTGCTGTACTTTCAGTCCGTCCACAAATTTTACTGGGCCGCATCTACATTTAGCATTCCAGTCTCTCCCGGTCTCCCCCAGTCCCCCACTCAACTGCTGTGTTATTTAATTCCTCAAAAAAAAAAAAAAAAAAAAAAAAAAAAACTCAACTCCTGTAATTGTTTTTTATACCAAGTGCAAATCCGGAATATATTAGCTGCTAGGCCGTTCCGAGCTAATTTTGATGTCACGCTCCGGTGAACAGTGATCTGTTAAGTGCTTTCGGTCTTTTTTCTCAACTTAGTTTACCTCCACGACTTGTCGTTTGCGCCTCCTTTTAGTTAGCTTCACTGAGCTTAATAATAGTGCATTTGGATCTCAAAAATAAAATAAAATAATAGTGTATTTGAACACTGCAACTTTGAACATATTGCAGAGGATTATGAGTAGCTACAATTTCTTTGAAGAACGTACGAACGTTGCTGTGTCAAATATGCGTGGATCCGCACATGCATGTGCATATACACACATAAGAACAGTTCAAAAACAATCTATCTGATGGGAAAGCCACCTTGTATATTTCACGAAACGGGTGGTCAGAAATCCTGCTGCAAGTAGAAACGCGCGCGCGTCTTGCTGGAATTTTCTAGTATTCGGAGTTGTAATTTCCATCACCTCCTGTATGTCTTCTTCAAATCGTGCACATCTCGAGGCCTCATCTTTTTTCCGCGTGCGTGCATCTTGAACTTAATCCAAGGCGGCGACGAGCTAGCGACAAAGGACAGACATGCCGTCAACCCATCGCTGTCGCGCTCGATCTCTGTCTGAAATTTGAACGGCAAGATCTACTTCCCAGCACAGGATCTACCATAGATTAATGAGATTTGAGAAGAGTCAAACAGTGCTGAGTAATCTCTTAGAGACCCGGCAGGAAAGTCAACTTACTGATAAGCCGCTGTCTGAAGATGATCGAAGCACCTGACTTGACTGCGAGCGAGCAATCCGACAGACAGACGATGCTTCAATCTTCATACCACCATTTCGCCGTCGCCGGCGACGACCATGTCCACGACGGCGACATCTAGCCCGCTAGCTTCCATTAGTTCCAAACCTAGGTATTCCACGCACGAGCGGATCGGGAGCTTCCATTAGCGACTAGCTGTTGAAAGAGACAAGAAGCATATTTTAGTTACTGACAGGAAGGATCTGCTGCAAGTCATAGCGCTATAGTGTGCGCTCTCACCAAACCATGAAAGCGACGAGGACGGGACGAGGAGGTTGGAGCCTGAAAGCATCGATACGTGCGTGCGTGCTGAGGTTTAATTTTCCTCGTTGAAACCGTACGCAAATTACTGAGTCATCTGGCGTGTCCATTCGTCCAAAATATCCAACGAATTTTAAGGCGGTGTTGATCTGACAAACCTGTCTGAATCACCGGCCAAGAGCGCAAATCTGATTTGCACTAGCTAGCCGTCTGATTAACGCCTCAATATTTAAGTTTATTTATTGTTTTTTTTCGTGCCTGATTAATAAGCTTGTAGTAAGAAATTAAAGCATGACTTGACAGTTGAAAACGTCCGATGTGTCCATTCGTCCAAATATTCAACAGATTTAAGGCGGTGTTGATCTGAACCTGTTGAATCAAGAATGCTAATCTGATTTGCACTAGCTAACCGTCCGATTAATCATGTAGTAAGAAATTAAAGCACGAAACGTACAGTTGAAAACTTAACATCTGATGTGTCCATTCGTCCAAATATTCAATTAATTTAGTAGCTTTGTTGATCTAAACCAGACAAATCAGCACATGCTAATTTGATTTGCACTATATAGTGAGCCGTCAGATTATTAACGCCTTAAATAAAAGTCTATTGGTACCTTTCCGTGCCTAATTAAGCATGCAATATGAGGCTTGATTTGTCAGGTGAACACTTTATTGATTAACCTCACCCCTTGCACCTGTTTTTTTAATCTGAGAACCCATCTTTGTTTCACTTTGCACCCATCTTTTCTAGTTTACTTGCACCTGGTAAAGTAAGAAGCAGGCGGCTAGCTTGTTTCACTTTGCACCATCTTTAGCATAGTATGCTTTTCACCTATATTTGAACCTGGGGGCAAGTCAAAATACAAGTTCCACTGCGTGCACTGGTTACGTCATGAAAAGCTCATGAAATTTAATGGAAGCTCATGAAACGTAGATCGACCTCATGAATTCGGATCATGTTTTAGCTTATGAAATTTGAATTGAAGCTCATGAGATGTCAAGACATGAATTCGGATCATGTTTTCACAACGTTGCTCATCAGGTGTTATCGTGAAATAATCTCATGAAACATGAGAATTTCATGGGTCTAACTATTAAGCATGCTGGTGTTTCGCACGTTTCTGTCACCACATTATTTCCACTCTCAGATCGTCGCCATCCGCAGCCCGTGCTTTCCCCACAGCTGCCCAAACATAGCAATGTAGGAACCCTTTCAAGTGCCGATCCAAACGAGACCCTACACCCTGCATCAAACCCCCTAGTTGCCCTTCTTGTCATCGCATCATCGGTACCACCTCGATCCACAGCTCCACTCTACCCCTACCCTGCTCACTGCCCCTATGCCTGCCACCCAACCACTGGCTAATAACCTGCTATAGCCATGAGCATCCCTTGAATCCTGACAATGATAAATGGAGCTTGAGCCCGAGCCCCAACACAATCCCAAATTCTAACCTAACTCACGCATTACATTGTAGCCTCTGCCAGATTGAAGAAATAAGAGATGTTTTGCTCGGACACTGGCAACATCCATGCACGACGGAAAAAAATTAAGTGTTTTAGTTCCTGAAATACTTGATTGGCGGTTCGGTTATTTGAAACGTAATTATCTCTTGACATCTTTCATGAGTAAAATATGTCACTTTTCTAACAGTTATATTAAAATCTAACACTTCGGTTTAATCCCTCTATAATAGATCGAGAAAAGGTGAAATAAAATTGGAAAATTTTATTTATCTACTTGGAATACTTCATTTAACTGCTAGACAATTTTTGAACAGAATATTGCAAAAATCATCCACAATTTTCTAAACACATTTTACTTCTCTACTCAAACATTTTATTTCACAGTTGGAACTTTTTTAAATTGGCTAGAACATTGCAAATCTGATATATTTTTGGCCGACAAATCCATCGACAGCAGATAAATAGTGTTTCTCAATATCATATCCAACACAATGTCTAAATCGATACACAAATGATTGGAACTCTATCCTACATATATTCTCTTAGTAAGAACCTGGCACGCAGGTTTCACATGTCAATTTTGTGATTGGTCGGCGGGTTCCACTGCTGTAGAGCAGTGCTGTGTGATGTGTTGCAGTGACTGCAAAGCTAGCAACTGCAACTCTCCTAGGGCATATCTACTGTCATAGGAACATGTCGTCCGGTAGCTCCATGACCATCCTCCCAAAGTCATCCCAGCTGCTCCCGTCCTCGTAGTACATGCTGTCGTCCGGCGCGGCGGCCGGGTTACTAAGCACGCCGTGATTATTGAACGCGGCCATCGTCGTCGGAGACGGCAGCGGCGCCGTGGCCGCTGCGTGCAGAGCGCTACTGCTCCATTGCCCCTGAAACTGCTGGCTGCCATAGACGTAGCCGTTGTTCATGCCGTCGATCGCAGGAGCTTGCGGCGGCGGCGGCGGCAGCGGCAGGCCGTTCGTATACTCGTCCCCGGTGTCCGACTCGAGGCTGCCGCCGGTGATGGAGCTCGTGTCGGGCTGCGAGATGACGGCCGCGGCGGCGGACACCTTCCCGGCGAGGTGCTGCTGTTGCGGATGCTTCTTGTAGGTGAAGTTCCTCCTGAAGATCCGGCAGATAGTCCACACTTCCTGCATTTTTCAATAACAAAGATCAGTTAGTCACCATTTTTTCTCTCTTTTTTAATAAAGCTTCCTTAGAGAAAAAAGTTCTTTTCATTTTTTTTCCAATCGAGAAGGTGAGTTCAGTCACACTGAAACTCTGAAAAAAAAAAACTTGAAACTTGGAGATAGAGAGAGATTATTTACCGCTTCTTGCTCGCTTGGAGAGGTGTTGGGACTCTCGGGGCGTGGCGGGAGGCGAAACTCGTGCATCATCCACTCCGTCTTGGTGCCCTTGCCGGCGCTGCCGCGGTAGAAGACGAGGGACTTTTTGAGGCCGATGGAGTCGCCGGCGCGGCCAGTGGCGGCGGAGTATATCGGCCGGTCGATGCCGGTGGCCTTCCAGAAGCCGGAGCCGGTGACCCTGTTGGGCCTGATGCTGTTCCTGTACTTCCTCCCTCTCAGGCAGAAGAAGTACCATTCCTTCTCCCCGGAGATCGTGCTCGACTCTGCATGATTGCAAAATTTTGCATCAAATTAAAATTAAGACGAGGATCTCTTCACCGTAACATATAATATGCCTTCTCTACACAATACTTATGCAGCTGCACTTATCTTGACATGATGAAGAACACGAGACATTAAAATTAGGGATATGCATGACCATCTGTGAATCATGCATGGTCTGATAGTCATGGTGTATTGTAGTGGTTGATGATGCATGCCATATATATACGTCAACAAATCAGGATGAACCTTGACGATGAACTATATACTACAACTAGATAGATAGATATAATAGCTATCGTAGAAGCTCAGCTATAGCTACTTACTTGGAAGGTCCCAGGGATCATGCTTGTAAATGTCAAAATCTTTGATGATCTCGATGCTAAGCCGCTTCCCGGCTACCTTCCGCCGGAGGTAGAAGGTGACAAGCTCCTCGTCGGTGGGGTGAAACCGGAACCCGGGCAGCATGTCTTCTTCATCCTCCTCGTCTCCTACAAGGACCACCTCTTCCTCTCCTTCTCCATGATCGCTGCTCTTCTTCATCTCTAGGCTGATGTCCTTTGCCATCTGATGCTCTTGCACTACTGACGATAACAATCTCGTCGGTATGCAGTAGCAACTTCGTGGTTAGTTTTATTTCTTGCTATTAGCTCTGTTGCTTTGCTGTTCTTTTGCTCTTGCCTTTTTTTCCTATTGCAAATGAAGCTGTTTCTGATGAGAAATGGGAGTGGAGCTCCGTGTATATATATAAGATCGGGATGCATGTGTACTGTCCCTGTGCTCTCTGGACAAGATGGAGTCATGAAAGGTTCATGCGGCGTGCCTGTGTCTGGTCAAATTAAGCTATGCAGTTTGACTTGATTTCTATCCAGGCTAGCTACCAACCATGCATTGTCCTTTTGTCGTCATATGTTTGCATAGATGTTTACTTGACTCTTCCTACATGAATCACCTGTGGTGACTTTTTAGCATTTGTATGGCTATCCTTATTGGCCATAGGGGTAATAAACAAGGCAAGACGTGATGAACCCTCACCCGTTCTGCCACATCCATAGGCGCACGCCGCCAAGATTTACCTTACTGGTAATTCATGGAGAGACCTAGTGGTGGTGCATTATTAAGCTCGTGTGGTTTTGAATGGTTAGTCACTTATTGACTTCAAATTTATCCTTTACGTACCGTACAAAGCGAACGGTGACTGATTTCATCAGTGCTGAATGACGAGGTGTACATAGAACAAATGAAACTGAAGTAGAAAAGTGAATGGCTTTTATTCTCCATGCATGTTGTTTCTCCAAACACTACCGGAAAACCGGTCATTGCCGTGTGCACGGCCCTTTGCCGTGTGTTGGACCACGGGCACACGGGAAAGGGTCCTGATTGACAGTTTAATACAGCATTAGTAAAACTGAAGTCATCAGAAAAATTAGCAAACAGGTAATAACGTTTCCATAAATACAATCAATAGTAACTTATTCCCTTGGATATATTTAGCTACACAGAAGTTAATTAACATGCTTTCTTGGAGAGAAAAATTATCAGTGTAGAGTAAAAAAAACTGTACATGCCAGTCACCGTGCATTTTGTCATCATATATCACATTCATGCATGTTTCCTTCATCAGTTAAAAAAAAAGCATCTCCAAGGGTCTCTCTAAAATTCACTCTCTAAATTATCATTTAGAGAGTCATTTGCATAAAAATCGTTTTCTAAATCTTTCTGTTTTCCAACAGTTTTTCTATATCTTGCATGCACTATAGAGAGTTATTCTCTTTTCTATATTTAGCTAGCGAGAAATCCGGAATAGAGAGTAACTATGTTTAAATAACCAAATAGAGAGAGTGTTGGAGGTACTTTTTTAATTAAAATCTCTATAATTAATAATTAGAAAGTATTTAGAGAGTCTCTTGGAGTTGCTCTAAGTACAGTTAGTTTTTTTCCTGTTCGAGTATATCGTGCGAGTATAAACCACTAGGCCATCCCTTTTTTTTTCTTCTTCGAAAAGTAGATACGGTATTTTTATTTTTTCTCTGCAAGAAAGTAGAAAGTGAGTTTGACAATCCAACAACCAAGCCCGTTCATTGTATGAAGAGGCGTACCATGATAATATGCCAAGCACCAACGACCATGTGTCATCAGAATTTTACCTTTACCCTTCTTCACTAACAACAAATAGAATAAGGCAAGTCCAAAAGTGGTGGTAAAGAGCATTTCTGATTTCCATTGTTATTGGAAAAGAGAAAAGGTGGAAAAAAATTTCAAGAAGATGTCAACTTTGTAGGTAAAGATTTTAAGTAAATATATCCATGGGAGCATCGGTAGGAAGTGTGTGCTAACTCAAACGGGACAAGTAAATCTCTTTTTTTTCTTCTTCTAGCTACAGCTGTCAAAAAAAAAATAACGATCTGTCCTTTCGGAATTAAACCACAATAGTTGAGTAAAAGAGGGAAAGACACACATGCACAAGTGAAACATTTTCCTCTTTCTCCGTATACTTTGGAACTCCCTCTATAAAGTAAAAACTACCCTTTTTTAGCCAAAACACACATGCACAAGTGAACTATCTACGTTTTGACATTCACTGACAGGATGGTGATTAATGCCTTTTTATATGTAAAACCCTAGTTTTATTTATTTTTTGTTTATCAATGACTAGCTAGGGTTTGTTAGAACTACAGTCGTGATGCAAAAGAAAATTTTGTCCTTATATGCTAAATGAGGCCTAGAAAAAGTAATAACTTGTTCCAAATGTATATTATATATGTACCTATAAATTTTCAGTTAGCAAGAGGCATATATGTCCTTGTCATAATATGCAATAGTGACAAGATGCCAAGGTTTGCAATACAATATGACTAGAGTCTAGAACCATTTGCCGTTTCAACTACATACATATATATATGTAGCCCCTTAATGTGACTTTGCACATTTGACTCAACAGAATGTGTTTTCAGTTCCTGTGTATTTTCAAAACTAGCTTGATAACACAACTAAAGATTGCACACTATCATATTGATTTCTTCTTTGAAAAAACTGATTGTTTGACACTTTATTCATTATTATCGATAAGGGTAACTTTCACTCCATGTATTACAGATACTATATTTATATATCAACGAGAAATAAAAAATGACAGTGAGCACTATTGCAAATCCTGCTCTCTCTAAATGACTACTTCCATATATACATTTTATTTGACTGATTGTGATATATATATATGCATCTATGAATAAGTTTGCAGCTTATAAGAGTAAGTTTCATTGAAGTGCGTAGTTAAATTTGACAGTAAAAAAATGCAACATCTAACAGTTTAGTCTAAAGAAAGATCATTCAACCATAGCATCGATGCATTCACACATGCATTGATCTTATGATTCACTCTACATAATTTCCTTGATATGTAATTGTAGATGATGTTGTCAATAGTCAGGAGTAAAATAAATAAATAAATAAATTACATTTGAATTAGTCAGCACTGAATAATCATGGCCTTTGTTCTTTTGTGATGATATGCAGATGTTTTGATCAACGGAGAGGACGGCCAAATGACACATAAATTATTGATTGATATTTGACTCTTATTGTGAGCTAGCTTGCGTATATTGCACTAAATTTGTTGATGCCAATATCCCTTCTCTCACTCTCATCATTCATTTCCTTTTATTGGAATCATGACCCACTCCATTTTGATCTGTAAATATTACACAAAATTTGCTCGATATGTCTACATAAATAATCGCCAAGGAAGAATAATCAGCTCCCAGAACAATAAAGATCAAGTCTTCTTGTCCACATGCTGAATTCATACAAATTAATCAACTATAATAACATAAAAAATCCATAAACCTTGAGATTCACACACTTAAAATTTCATGCATGAATGGCCATTGTATGTTTGACGAACACGTATGGAAGGCTTCTCCTATTAATGCAATGATATGCAACTCTCCTGTGTGTTTGGGAAAAAACACGTATATATGGAAGCTAGCTATAGCACAATAATAGAAATGCTTCTAGCTACATCTACTGTTTCAATTGTTGTCAGCAACTTGCACACTTTGCCTTCCATACAAAAGAAGTTTTGCACTCATTTCATCATCAAAACTGTGCACTCTACCTCCAAGGTTCGATCATCAACTGATTAAGTGGATGGTCAATACAGTTAACTTATATTACCAAGTCCAATACGAGCATTTAATTGTCAAGGTCTCATCCGCTGAATCTATTTGATTATCTGGATCACTACTATGCTTATTGGGATGCACCATCTTCACCGCCAGTGTGACCATATATATTAGATCAAATGCTTTCATGTCTCATTATTTCAAAAAATAAAAAGAAAACAAATGCTTATAGGCGCATGCAGTTTTTACTTATAATAATCTTTGTCGGCCCAATCTGAACCTGGAATTGAATTTATCAGCTCAATGCTTGGCATCAAGTGGTTGAATGTTTTCACCCTTTTCATTCTAGTACCTTTGTTACTAGACTTTGGCAGAAAGGGTTGAAGCATTGAAAGACGAAAGGGACGATGTTCATCAGTTCATGGTCAAACATTGCGGTCTTATCCTCAAGAGACACCTTTAGGATTCCAACACTAAAAACATTTTATAAACATACAAACAAAGGGCTGTCAATTATATCGATTGGAAAAGGAGCCAGCCCGATGGATTAAGATAAAATGATCCGAAACTCCTAAAGAAAGACACTATGAATAATTTTAATTACTCTATTGGAATTATTTTTTTCAATGAACCTTAAAAAGGGCAGGGTACGATGTTCTAGAATTCACTATAGAAGAAGACAAGTGGCCTAGTTTGTATAGGAAACCAGGCCTGAAACCTTACACACCATTTGGTTACTTATTAAAGAAAAAAAGGAAAAAAAACCCAAATAATGATGGGACGAGAACCTACAATCATCGTTCAAGCGCACGTCATAGGTAATCGTATGTCGCCAAACTCTCATCCCTGTGATGGACCAACTCCTAAACACTCCTATTATTTGATCTTTGTTATTATATCAATTAGGAAGAGGAGCCCAATAACCAGATATGATGGGCTAAGAAACTGTTTAAGAAAGTAAATACAAAAAATTGTACTGCAATTGATGGAGCAACACAACTTGTAACAAGCTATATTTGATCTTTGTAAGAAGCACCATGCAATTTCTCGTGATGGAAAGATTTTTTGCGTTTCACTCCAACTCATCAGCGGGTAGGTAGCCAAGTAAGACTAACCTTGGTCATTTCTGGTTATGCCAGCTTCTTATAATAGAAAGAACACATGCGTGTATTCGTTCTACATTGCGTACGATAAGACTAAATTCTACCATATTATAAACTATAATGGTAAGGTATGCTTTTAGTTTTGACACTCCAACACTAGCATCCAACCTTCCCAAGCCTTTTTGCAGACAGAATATGTATGGAGGGAGATAAAGTGAATAAGTCATTACGAAGTTGGTAAGACGGCCGATTCCAGGAACTGGGTATTCTAAAAAAAAATTGCACGAGTCAATAATAGCTTCTCTTTTAACCTTCTGTTTATTAATATGTCTCACAATTGAACTGTTCTCCCTTGTGATCCTTTTGGTTACTGGATTATGTGCAAATTGATCATTCATAGGTGACCACATGAAAATCAATAGGGTCACGCTGCTTTTACTATAGAAAAAAAATATTACTACCCTAAACAATCCAGTTTATCCTCTTACCCCCCCCCCCCCCCCCCCCCCACACCACCACCCCCCAACCCCACCCCTGAATATATAAAATTAATGACATAAGCTCCGTCGTTCACTAAAGGAGGCAAACGGTTCACTGTGCAAACAATTACTTAAGCAGAATAGACTTGTGGGTCTGATTGACCCTTTCATGGATGCCAAAAGGAGGTCTAGAAGTGTAACTTGCATTGGTAGGTAAGAAAACAGGGATATGTTCCCATATGGAGTCACAGATTCGTCTACAACACTAATTAAAAAAGAATTAGCACGTGAAGGCAAAGTGAGCATTTTACAAAAATTCCATGACCATTACTTGGAAGACACGATTTCAAAGGCACTCGCAAACATCTCTACTTACACGAACATGGCCTGAATACGTAATCAAATACAGTAATGCAGCTTGTAGTGTCCTATACAAGTCCTTGTGGCGAGCTAAAAAATCTGCAACCCTATTGAAAACAAAGGTTCCCCATCTGGAATTTGGAAGCTTCCTCCATTGAAATTTGTGTAGATATTCCTGGACTTTCCACGAATTTAATGAATTAGGGTCAATGGAATATCTGTGCCTACCTGATTTTTCTCGGTTGGAAAGCAAAATGTTCGTGTGGACTGTGGAGGCTGACAGCAGGCTGTGTGACGCGGTGACTGCACTTGGCCTTTCGAAGCCGTAGCGTTCGACACGTGGCTGGCTAGCTCTGCTAGTTTCAGTTGTCCACGTCAGCAGGTTCTTTCATTCCACACGTATACGTACCCCCATATGGTGATTAAGAGTATGGTCAATATGGCTAAACACATATGGTCGTCATTATCTCCTTACCCATACATTGTAACTCCTGCTCTCGATCTTACTTTATTTTATCCATGCTTATTGTCCTGTGTCATCATGCCATGAGGGGACAGAGGGTTCAAAGCATCTGGTCGTCTAGATACAAAGTGCCATATATATAATGCAAGGCAGCCATAACATATATACGTGGTTGATTTCTTTTCTACCAAAACATGGTTGAATATTTACGTAATTTTTTCAAGGTTGCTTGCTGAACATAATTTGACTGAGCTTTGAGTTGGTGAAAGTGAAACCGTAACAAGAAAAGTACAAGTGGCCACAGCCCCCTGACATGCATGCAGGTTCGAGTAGGGTTTGACCTGAAGACTGAAGACAAACACCCTCTAGCAGTCCAGTGTGGACGTGAAAATTGGTACTCATCTTATTACTAGACTATATTTTTCTTGCTGAGGTTGAAAATTGAAACGGTGAAGGATTAGGGATGAATTGTTCATAGGTCTACTGCTGTACTTTTGTCCTCTCACGGCTGATGTTTCCACTTCCTCAGATCAGATGTTACTGCCTGATTTTACTGTAGTATCCAAGACTGGTTCCAAATTCTTATCATGCATGCCTGGTCATGGCAGCTTCCTATTTTTAATGTAAAACATACACGCATGCATTCCTTCTGATTGCTGCGTTGTTTCGAGATCTAATTTCTACAGCATTTTAGTTGTAAGGTGCTTTCAGTTTTGACACTCAAACAGTGTTAGGGATTTTCAGCATGAACGTAACTTTTCTGCAGTCAGCATGTACATGCCTCTTCTGAGATGAGATCAACTGAACGAGTCATGAGCGAGTTGGTACGACCTGCTCTTCGAATGGAGATTCTCAGATTCGAGTTGGCTGTATGTGTTCATATAATCTCCTCCGTTTCTCACTGGAGCACATATCAAGGGCTTGTTTGGACTAAAAAACAGTGACTAAATTTTAGTCCTTAAAAAAAGAAAAAAAGTCGCCCTCTATTTGGATCAAGTGACTAAGGCCGTGTTTAGTTCCGCGGTGAAAAGATTTTAGAAGGGAATCTTTTCACATTTGAAGTATTAAATATAGACTAATTAAAAAAGTAATTGCAGATTACGTCCGGAATTCGCGAGACGAATCTAATGAACCTAATTAATCTATCATTAGCACATGTTTACTGTAGCATCACTGTAGCAATTTGGTGTCTAATCACGGCCTATTTAGACTCATTGGATTCGTCTCGCAAATTCCAGTCCATCTATATAATGCGATTTGTTTTTTACCTACATTTAGTATGTCATACATGTGTCTAAACATTCATTTTGGATTTTGGAAAAGTGACTAGAACGATGGGAGGGAGTAATAAATGAGAGGCAAGCCTTGGAAGCTCCTCCTTTTAGCTCTTGTTTAGCTACCCTTTGGGGGATAATGGGACTAAAATGTTTGTCACTTTATAGTCATTTTTTTTTGGAACTTTAGTCCAAGTGATTAAAGTTTAGTCGCTTTGATTTAGGAGCTGGGATCCAAACAGGCCCCATTTCTTGGTGACAACATAAACTTACTACTTCACTTTGCAGTATCATTTCAATGAAAGGCAAAAATGTTAAATTTCCTCTTTATAAGGATGATAAATAGAAAGAATTACATTAAAAACTTACTACTTCACTTTACATGAGAATATACAACACTAATATCCAGAACGTGAAAAATAATTTGCCAAAGGTAAACTTCTAAACATGAAAGTTTAGATATAAACGCGCATACTGAACTCAACACAGATGTGCTATTTTATTTCAGAGACAGAGAGCACACGTTTTGAAGAGATTGAAGTTCAGGAACTCATACTGAAACTTGTAAAAGAATGTCTGTGATGAACTAAGATTAGAATTTAATAGTACAACTGTGCACGGTGAACAAGAATGGCCATAGTTCAGTTTATCCTCAAGTCATTCTCAGTAACCTGTTGGCCGTCAAGTATCAACAGGAATATCCAAGCTGTTTTCTTCAGGCTCTGTTCTTACTTCCCTTACATCAGATACTTCAGAAGAATGAGGATTGCCCCACTCAGTGTCCCCGATGGTGCGGATATCAACGCCCTCATCATCTAACTCAACAATGTTCTCTGCAACAGGTATCGGGTCTGTATCGCTTAAGCAAGCCTTATCCACATTATCATCTTCCATGTGCTTCGAAGTGGTAGAGCAGAGCTCCGAACTCTCTTCACAAACTTGTATTGTGCTAGTCTCTTGCCTGTAAACCATGATACGTGATTGATTATTTTTTATTAGATTATCCTTTAAGTTAGTTTTAGATGGATCTAATTTTGAGATACTTTCAACTGAATGAAAACAAAAGAAATCAAAATTATGTATGCTGAACCTTTTTATTTGTGATTGCAGTAAATCCACTAGGGCCAAGATATCTTCCTTTTCTTTTATTGCAGACTCGAGTCGGCTCATGGCTTCCTTTACATGCATATCAGCATCTGCCGCTGAAACCCTAGCTTTCTCCTCAGCTCTAACAACAGCTGCTTCTAGAATTACAGCATTTCCTCTAGCTTTTCCAAGTTCCGAGCGCCACATCTGAGCTTCTTGAAGTGCAGAATCTCTCTCTGTAAGTAAATGATCTCTCTCTTCAACAAGAAGCTTTGCTTTCTCCTCTGATTCCTTTAACTGAAACACAAATCTAGTCAACTTCAAAATTTTATGGTGGTCTGTCTATTAGTCTATAACTCTGTAACAAGAATTAGAAGATATTGGTATTCTAAGATGCATCATGGATTCAACAAAGTGATTATTACCCGAAGCAAAGACACTTCAACTTGTTTTTCATGATCTTGTTTCAGACGCTCAAGTTCTGATGACAAAAATCTTCTCTCTTCATCAATTGAACGTGCTGCAGAAGCAGCTGTTTCAGCTGCCTCTGCGGTCTCCTGTAATTTATCCGCAATCTCATTAATTGTAGAATCACGTGCACGAATATCCTGCAATAGCTGGTGGAGTTCGTCATCTTTAACCCGAAGAGTCTCCTGTTGGTTCCAGATGAGATGTCCATCATCAGAAAATAGAAACAAGGATATACTTCAGTATCCAATGACCAAATTATAACATATTATATTTCAGAAGTATCACTTTGAAAGACAGACCACAAAATCACCCATCGTATGCAAATGCTTTTTAATAGCCTTATATGATTATTGTAAACTTTTGCATCACAGGATTAGTCAGTTCTGAACAATCACGCATAGAAATTTTCTAAGTTTCTTTTGTCATATAATAGAGTTATAGCAACACGAAGCAATAAAAATCAAATGGATGAATGTGTTTCAAGTACCAATGCGAATATTCAGTATGCCAGGAAATTGGCTAGTAACTGACAGAGCTCTTGTCAATTTGGCAATATTTATGCTATTCTGAAAAAAAATTATCATGTATACTTAGTATAACCTCTCAATTACCTAAATGGTTCCAGCAACTATAGGAGAAACCATTTGCTGGTTTCTGGAACATAATCTAACACCTTGGCATCAGATAGCCTTTGTTCATCATCAATTCTAGCATTCACTGTTAAATTGTTGAATATTGATTCATGTACTCTTTTGTACAAGTAGTATATAAAAGAGCATACCATCATTATTGTGAGATCATCTAATTGACCTTTCGTAAGTTTATTTGTAGTTGAGCCCAAAGCTGCTCGCAAGGAAATCTTCATTGCTGCTTCTACTTCCTTTGTTGCTTCAATTGCAGTGGCATTGGCTACAGCCACAACAGTAGCAACTGTCCCCAATTTTGCAGGACTATTCTCACCTAATGAATTCACCGCTTCCTTATGAGCCTGTAGTACCAACTGAGTCGCACTGTATGTACAGCAAGAAAATCTTACTAGGCTTCAAGGTATGCAGATATAACCAGTATCCAAAATGGGAAGTAGTATACATGTGCACACGAGACGCATCAAACATCTTTCAAACCAATTTAAGGGAAATGGTAGTACAATGAGGCCATTGTAAGCCATTACCTAGTTATATTTTATAGTGCATTAACTTACTCACAGAATTATGCATTACATCTTTCGCCATGTTCCTTATTTTGCATGAGTGGACAGTCAAGTAGCATTCTAAATATAGAGTGACAGCTGAAAACCTTTTCCATGATAATATAAGCAAATATGTTTCTTCCCCTTTACTTTGGAGCAATGAGCACCAGCAGAACTAACTACTTACAGGAAGCTTCCCCAATCATTGGGGAGGCAGAGTTAGCAGTCAGGCAATGAAATATCAGTAGCACCAAGTAAAAACATCATGCAACAAAACAACAAGGTGTGTCACATCTGCTAACTTTCTAACACCTAAAGCTGTTCAGTGTTTACACATCAAAGTCTAATTAACTAGTACAATTCTCTAATTCTTAAATATTTTGAGTTCTGCCAAAAGTGACACTTATGGGACCATATGAAACAGTAACCCACTTTCGATACAATCATAAAGCTGCAAATAATGGATCAACTCTTTAAGCATTTAATTGGTGTTTATTTTAACTTAATCACTCCAGTGGTATGGTAAGAGATGGTTAAACAGTAATAAAAACTTGTGGTTCATGAAGGAAAATGGTTTCAGAAAAAAAAATAAGTTAAAAGATAAATATAAGTAAGACCCATAGATTATCAAAGCTTACTGTAAAGTGGATACCCATGCTCTTGCAGCGCTGGGAGTTTCTGCACAAAGAAAGTATTCCTTTTTCTGTGGAGTTCCAATATCTAGAACACTAGTCAATGAAAGCAACAAATCCAATCTAAAAAGAAGGAGAAGAAAGTAAACATGATAGCACAAAGATACTCCGTATGGATACAGAAACAGCACCCATCATATTTCGGCAGTCCACTGCACCAAAAGTTGCACGAGTCATTACAATGTTTCCAAGCATACATCTGAAAGTCATGAGGAACTAGAGTGGAAGCAGGTTCGTACTGGAAGTTCATAGGTGATAATGTCACCGTGGTTGTTGAATCAAACACGATTACTCCCCTAACATCTTTGTCACTTCTACGAACCCTACATAATCCAAAATCTGGTATCACGCATTTGCTTTTTGAAATGTATCGAATGAGAGAACAAAAGTCTGCAATTTACCATACTTGTATTCTATCTTTCCAGTTGTAGGATCAAGTATGACCCACCGCTCGTTCCATTTTCTTAGCTGAGATTTCATAGTGTAAGATCTATCAGTAAAATGTGTGTGTGTGTGTGTGTGGGGGGGGGGGGGGGGGGGGGGGGGAATTGAGATGCTGATGCTGTAGGACACCATAAACAGAACAAAAGTAACTTATTGGACGACAGACAGAAATAGCAGTGCGATGAGGACAGAGAAGGACACCACAGAACACATATATAGACTCTTGTTGCATAGTGGCAATCAACTGAATTTGCAAAACATTAGGTAATGACAGTTGACAGGTAAACAATCCACAGATGTAAACTACAGGCTTGAAGGCCGAAGCAGTAGCTGCAGGACATCAGCAACGAAACCTTTTGGGCGTTCTATCTCTTGGCGACAGTTATTTTTACTTAGACAGCCACCCTAGTGGATACTAAAGGCTAGAAACCTGAACCAAACTGAATCAAGAACAAGAGGGGAAATGAAGGGCCATTAGAGTGGCCAAAGAAAGCAGAGTACCGTGTCGGATCGCTTCAAGAGAGGGCCCTGGAGGAGCTGCCGAGTGGAGGTGGAGGAGAGCTGCCGCCTCACCCGCTCCAAGCTGCTCTGCATCTCGCCCACCACCTGCGCTCACAGTCACAGCCGAGCAAGAGGAATCCCCAGCTCCCGTGAGATCCCGCCTCAAATGGTACGGAAGCACAAGGAATCCGACAGCGTTGGTTCTAGGCTGGCTCGATCCAGGGAAGTGAGAAGGGATGAGAAGCTGGCTGAACTCACCGTGCTGCTCCCGTTGGACGCCATGGCTGCCGGACCAGAGGAAGGAGAGGAACCAAGAAGACCGCCGGCGTGATTCGGACGACCGACGGCTTTTCCTGCATCTGACCAGGGATGGCGGGTTATGCGAACGGGGAGCACACAATACGTTTTCATTGCTCTTTTACGTAACTGTACGAAGTACGTTTTATGTCTCGGAAGGCGTATTTCGTCGGTCCAGCACGAGTCGGAGCGAACGCGGCCTCAGATTATGGAACCCCCCGAGGTGGTCGGATTCGAGTCCAACTGAACGCTGCCACCGCCTTCCTGATTTATTTACGTCCTCCCGATCAATAAATATCCGGGATTGATCGTGCTCCGCAACCCACCACCGCCGCAAAAAGCAATCGATTTGGATTATTATTATACTACAATACATAGATAGAAGAGGAAAGAAGCGAGATCATGGCCGGAGGCGACGAGTGGATTTACGTCACCACGAACGCTAGCGACGGCGGCGCCGCCGAGGGGAGCAATGACGACGGCGAAGAGGAGGCGCGCTCGGACGCCGGCGGGTCGTCCTACGGCTCGACGACGGAGGTGAACGACTACTACATCCATGACGAGGAAGAGGACGACGCGGCCGCGGAGGGCTTGCGCGCGCTCGATATCAACGAGGCCCCCGACGTCGTCTCCGGCGGCGGCGGCGGCGGGGAAGAGGTGGTCGTGGAGAACCCCTACTACGACCATTACGGCGGCGAGGCGGCGTACTACCAGTACGACTACGGCTCGGGCTCAGGCTCCGCTCCCGGTGGCTACGGACCCGGCGCTGGCAGCTACGCGTACAGGTACGGCTACGGAGACGGATACGGCTACGGAGGTGCATACGGGTACGGATACGGCGGCTACGTAGCGTACGGCCCCCTCGACCCGAAGCCGCACCTGTCGACGGTGGTGTACCGGGCGCCGCCTGCTGCCTACTACTACGGCGCCACGCCGTACACGCCAGTCGTGCCGTACATGTACTGCCCGTACCTGGCGCATGCGCCCACGTACGCGCCGCCGCCGGCCCGCCTCTAGCCTCCCCGGCCGCCCGCCCGCAGCCGGCGGATATATGATCCCTCCTCTTCGTTCGTTGGAGGAATAATAATAGGGATCGGACGTGTCGAGTTCCAGACGTGCCGTTGTTTCGTGCAAACTCAATAAGCTACAGTGCTAGTGTTGATTTTTCTGTTTTTAGCAGAAGTTTTAGTGTTAGATTGGCTGCTGTAATTTAGTAGTGGATGAGTTCGAAGACTCCCAGAATATACTTGGCTGTTCAGATTTGAGATTTGTTTTATGACAATAGCAAGGAAGAGCCCCTAATGGATCTTTATAAATATTTTATAAATATAAGGGAGGATACATGCACAAGGTCCCAAGCCCAATCAAATACCCTAAAGAAAGGCATTAAGGAAAAATACATAACCAAGAGTCTAAAAGGTGGAGGGTTTTGTGTGAATTAAAGTATGGTGCATATCCTTGTTCATGATAGGGCGCGGCACCATTTTGTAAAAAAATATATATATATATATAACTCCAACTGGCTGCTATCGTCACCTCTAAAGATTTTCAATCTGAAATCCCGTTTAAGCTTTAATTTCAAAAGAAATCCTGTTTAAGCTGCAATTACCATCTCAGTTGCCAGTTTTTAGATTTTTGTTCTAAGTTTTTGAGAAAATCGAAGAAAAGAAATCTCACAAATATAGGGGGTTTCTTTCAAATAACTAACATTTTTAGCGCTGGTACTTCCAGCGTAGACGCATGTTTGGCACATGGCTCGATCACTCTTTGAACTAAACATGGTTAGCTTAAAATTCAGAATAAACATAGGAAGACAAACTGCGTTGACGATGGTGGCTCAATCGTGTTACAAACTCAAATTGGAGTCAAAGGTTGGCTCGTTTACTCAATGCGGGCAGAATTTCAACTTGAAAAAGATTCGTAAACAATACTATATTAATAGTAAATGAAGACTGATCCGGAATTCTTGTGAACGGTAGCGGGCCAGACTTCGTTCGGCCCATCCCTCTCCAGACCCCTCCTCGCGGCCTGTTACGGCCACTAAAGGTTGCGTTTCCAGCGTTTCAATTGATTATTAGCTATGATTACAACCATTCAAATAAACAGACACAAGTACGCCTAAGAAAGATTATATCGTAGCGCGATTTTTGCTACCTTAGATTAAATATACTTTGACCTAAAAAAATTAAACCTACTTTGTTTGTGCTTTTATCCATTTTTTTACATCACCTGTGCATAATGACAGTATAAATAACAGAAGATACAACTGCCCAATATATCATATAACAGCTACAAACAGAACTCATCTTGGTTCTCAGGTAAGTTTCCATTGAGAACAAAATCTTCTGTCTGTTGCACCAACCTTTAGGTAAGTTCCAACAAAATGTTACAGGACTCCAAAATCACCACCACATGACCCCAGATGTAAGCTCAGTTTTACACTTCCCAGCAAAAACAGGTCAAAATACTGCTCCATTGCGAGCGCTCACCAGAAAAAGGACACGCTAACTTCCCATCCCATGGGAGCAAAAACGCGGCAATGCCGAAGCATGGCACCGGAGGTCAGGTAAACTATGTATGTACATGAGTCATGCGGTGATGGATGTCCACAGAAACAAAATGGAGGTATGTACATGGTGCCATCGCCCATTCCTAATCGACATTCTGGATCTCACCCATCATGATACGGTTGCTCACCACATTGAACCCCAAAACTGCGGCGCTCACCTTCTTCCCCTTCTTGCCTTTCTTCTTCCCTCCGCCGTCCAGCTCCATATCCGCGCCCGTGCCTCCTCTGGCTGCAGTGGCAGGGTATGCCCGTGCTGTGCCGTCACCGCGGGCACCACGCGTGCTGGGAACTTGGAAAGCCATGTCGATCACCTCAGATGAAAGGAAGGCCTTGTAGTTGAGGAACTTGTCGATGAACTGATGGTTGCGGTCAAGAGAACCAATGTTCTCACGAAGGAGTGTCTCTGCTTCAGCAGTCGATTGCTTAATGCAGAACTCAAGGAAGCTTATATCTGAAAGTGGGAAAGTATATACAAACTTAATAAAAGTACAGCATGAAAAAAAAAATATTGATGAGTTGAAACTTGGAGCAGGAGCTAAAGGCAGTTCAATACCATTTGTTCCAGTGAGCCTGACCCATTCACCCTCGCACCAATCCCGGAAGTCCATTGCCTCTGCAGATAACAGGCTTTAGAACTTGAACACAAAGATACTTCACACAAACATGAGTAGAAGTCTGCAACAATACCTGTCTGCTTGTTTGAAGCTTCTGCTTTCCCTTTCCCAGATTGGTTGGCAGGAGAAGCCGAAGGAACTGGCAATCGACCTGCCTGAGACTTTTGACGATTCGCTGGAGATTGATCCTTCATCATGTTACTCCTGCTCTGACTTGAAAGAGTTGGAAACTCTGACCTGGTTACGATGATAAAAAAATATATAAACAACTTGAGAAGACTGCACATTTGATAAGTAATTATGTTTTCATGAAATAGAAAAGCATACTTGAAGCCACTAATTGTCAAGCAAAATGCAAATCATAATACTCTATACCTGCTACCAAAAAAATAGTTTCTTAATTGCTCAAGCAAAGTGCCATCTCTAGAATCCAATCATTTGACATTGCAAGGTTAGGAAAGAACCAAACAAAAAAAACAGAATAAGTTCCTTAACATGAACCACATGCAAACTCTCTATCATTCAGATCCATATATTCATCTCTTTTGAGAAACTCCAATAAAAATAGCTACTAAAGGGATCTAATCTCAATCAAACTAGATGAACAAGTGGGTTTTAATTTTGCTTTTCATATAGATCTTTGCAAAAGCTTCAGCAAGTCTAAAGTCAATTGTAATATGTTAATTTAGTTTATCAATGAATTTTCTAATCTTTTGTAAGTCTAGAATAAATAGTGCCATAACATCTAAAGAGCAACAGAAATTTTTTTGTAAAAGCAACTGCAAGACATACTGCCTCTTATCTTGTTTGGAGTGCTCTGAAGGGCCCCAAAACAAATCGTCTTCAGCAGTTGACTTGGAACGACTAGGAGTATTGGAACTCATTTGGACAGGGGCAACTGCCTTTGATGGAGATGATCCAGAAGCCTGCCAGGAAGAAGCATTCCCATGATTTTTCTGGTTCATGGCCACCTTTGCTGGAGTTGGCGAGGGTGCTTGCTGCTGCATAGCAGCAGACCTCCTCTCTTGCTCTCTCTGAATATCTCTCAATGACAAAGGTCTCTGCACCTTTGCAGAGTCATTAGACCATGCTGGAGCAGGCACAGGGCTAGCATGATCACTCTTCCAAAGAACAAAATCTCCAAAGGATGGGCCACTTGGTGGAGCAGGTAATATTTCTGACTCCTGTTGTGCTTGTTTGGCTGCCTTTCCCTTCTCAGTAGGCATGGAAATAGCTGATGGATCAAAGGAACCAACAGGTGATGGGGCTTTCACAGTAGAAGATTTTGTTTTTGTTACCTTCTTTTTATTCTTCTTGTCCTTAGCCTCAATGAAGTCATTATCATCAAGAGCAGGAGCATCAGGCTGAGCAACAGCGGGTGACAGAGGAGGAAAAAATGCATCATTGGCGTTACCTATATTCTCATTATCTGCAATGCTTGACCTTGCCAATACTTCTTCCGCCAGCAAGTCATGCAACTGGCTTCTTTTATTTCTTTCACCAGCAGTTTCCATGCCTCCCAATGATTTACTTGAACCCCCAAAATGCTGCTCAGAAGATGTTGCCATGCCATTCCAAGGAATTGAAGGTACTGAAGCTGCTGGCTTAGCACTTTCCATAGCTAAGCCTTTCTGCGCGCGCTGTTGTTCCTCAGCTTGGATTTCCAGCAGTGATTTAGGCCTGAGTCCCTGGGTAGGTTGTTTCCACACACGCTGGCTTGCTGCAGTATGAGGATCAGATGATAGAGAACTATATTCTGATTCAGCTTTGTTAGTGTCATAATCCTCATTTTGCACGCTGACAGGTGCACCCCAAAACAGTTCTTCAGTATCATCTGGTAATTCATGCTTATTTCCACCAAGATCAGAAGTGCCAACCTCAGTTTCCTGCCTTGGCTGCTGGGCAGAAACTGTCTTTGATGCTCCTTTGCCAGCATCTGCAGCAGCCTGCTTTTTCTTTTGCTTCTTTTTCTTGTCTGCTTTCTTTGTCTCCTGTGCATCAGTAACTTTTACTTCAGTTGCCACAGCTGTGGCGGTGTCAGAAGAGGTATTTTCTGAAGAAAGCTTCATTTCTTGGACTTGTCTAGGAATATCAGATAATGCATTTTCTGACTTTGGATCTAGTGGTGGTAAACGTGAATCCTTAGCTTCATTGGAAGCATTCCCTAGGACCCTAGTAGATCCAGAATCCAAAACCTTTTCAGACATTTCGGTTTTTGCTGCTCCAGGGCCCATTTCACGAGATTTAACATCTTCATTCCTATCTGCAACTTCTTCATTTGCAGAACATTCCAGAATCTGAGGACGAGAGTATTGTTCTTTTGAAAGTGCACCCGCAGAAATTTCATGGGGCATACGCAGAGTACTTGCAGAGCTTTGTGATAAAACTACACCATCCATATCCCTCGTATTCATATTTGACTGACTAGGTTGTTGCCCCACCTGCATGCCATGGACAGGCAACTTCCGGTCAACTTCAATAGCCTCTTGCATTCTTCGAAGACCAAGATTCATAGCATCACCAGATGGAAGAGAAGGATGCTTCAATCCATAAGAATCATCAATCAGCTGATTGGGATGACCATGAGGTGCCATATGAGAAAGTAGTTGTTGCTGCTGCAACAATAACTTCTGCTGCTGCTGCTCAAGCTGTAGCTGTTGCAGTTGTTGCTGCTGCTGCTGCTTGAGCAATAACATCTTGTCCAACATAGAGAGTTGAGGCTGAGGTGCCAAAGGAGTCTGTGATTGCAACTGCAGTTGTGACAACAGATACTGCTGCTGAAGCATATTTAAGAGCTGTGGATCTTGAGATATCTCAGCAAGCTTCTCAGGTGGCAAATGAGCCAAAGCTGGTCGGGTTTGTGGCATGAAGCTGTGCTGTTGAGCTCCAATACCAATGTTCTGAGAGTTCTGCAGATCTTGACGCATGTTAAGTGCCCCTTGAGCGAGGTCTACACCATGCATGTTAGGATTAACATTTCTTGCTTCAGGGTAGTTGGACCATAGCGGCAATCCAGAATTACCAGTAGGCACTTGAGGCTTCTCCTTTGATTGCAGCATGGCAAGCAAATCAACATTCTGAGATTGCAAAGAATGGCGAGATGGATCTGCCATCTGAGGGAGCAATTTAGAATGTAGGATGGATGCTTCTGGGGCTACATCCTTGTTAGGTGCTTGTGATTTTGGAACAGCTTCTCCTGACCAATAGGGAACAGGGTTTTGCAAAGAACTTTGCTTCTCCAACAGTCCTTTCTGTGCCAAAAGATAAGTCATATTGATCCCACCCTCGGCTCCACCCACAGAAATGTTGCCAAAGCTACTACTGCCAAGTTCATTCATACCTGGTTCAGAAGAAAAGCAGTGTAAGACAAGGGTGCATGTATGACAGGTAGCAAAAATGGTTAACACAAATAAATATGGAATGCAATAAGCATATATAGAATTCTTAAGTAACCAACCTCGAGTTATAGAGATGGTGTCTGCCGAAGGATTGCGCACATTATTAGACATAAGCGACTCTAGGAAACGATTTTGAGCCTCAACTGCAGTATCTTTCCTACTTGACCCACTGTCAAATATTCCAATGCCAGCTGATCCTGTTTGCATGCTAGTGGAGCTGATGAGCTTCCCTGCAGGTTGAGTCTCCGGAACTAGCATATCACTTGACTTTGAAGTGGCAAACCCTGGTGGTGGCCTAACCTTTGCTCGCAAGTGAGGCATAACATCCCCAAGCATCAAGAAAGGAATATCAGGGGGTGCATTCACAACACGAACCAGCAAATCAATACCAAAATAACCAGCCTCAAACCAGCCAATAATGTCGGCACCAGAAAAAGGGCCTTGAACTTGACCTTGTGGATCTTTGTAGAATAGAGAGAGGCTTTCCGGATTAGGATGAGGCTGCACCATACTGGCAAAGTCATCAACACCCGGCATGCCAACAGTTTTAGTTTCTTGATTTAAGATATTGGGTATTTGGTGCCCCACAAACTCAGAAGATGGTCCGAGTCTATGCTCTCCAATAAACTGAGATCTTTGTGGAACAACATAAGTAGATGTTCCAGGCCGCAATGACTCCCCTCTGGCAGGCAAATCAGTATTCCCAGGAACACCTATTAACGATAAAGCAGCTTTTAAGGGGGAGAACAAGTTGCAAGCTTCAAATTACATAATAACTATGCTACACGAAACAAAACAAAGGAATTCTCCGGTATTGTATGTATCTTAAGACAAGCTTCTGTTTGATATCAATATGAATTTTGAAGCCACTGCATACCAGTTCGAATGTTGTTTTCCCATAAAATGATATTCTAATTTCCCTTTTATATGCAAGGGCCATACATGTGACTTGATATCATAGAGCCAAATATCATACAAGTAACAAAAAAAGCATGATCCTCAAGATTATGAGACTGTTTGACAAACAATAAATACATGAATGGATGATCCTCCCTACATGATCACTTCAAGTTTGATCAACCATGTAAGATGCTGTAAACAACAAAATTGTGTAAACTGCAAGGCAAGTTAGGTAGGTACCCCTTCCAAAAGTTTCTCCTTTATATTCTTCTATGCCTCCTTGCTGATCTTCTCTACCAGCTGGAGAAATTTAGAAGAGCATTCAGTGAGAAAATATGCATCTAAGCTTAGAACAGAAAAACAAAATAAAAAACCATTTCTCAATGAACTTTGGTTGTTTTGATGGCACCACATTACCTTTACCAACAGCACCATCCTTGCTAGCCTGATGAACACCACTGTTTACAATATCCCCTTTGTCAATTGCTTTAAGAATGGCCTAAAATGTATTCAACAGTGAGATAAGGATATAGTAACTTCATGAAAATAAGATTCTTCTACTTGAGAAAAAAGATAGCATAATTACCGCTTCTTCAGCAATCGGTGCAGATAACGCTAAAGGTTCCAAAGCATTCTCTTGAAAGAACACAGAGACTTCCTCAAAACAATCATCAGGAATCTTAAAGTCAGTTACATCACAACTTCTGTATATGTCAAGCAATTTCATCCTACTATATTTGAATGCAGAGCGATCTCCTGATGCACCACCAGGTCTGTCAGAAAGTAAACCTAGATGGAATGGCCGTGAAGATCCACTACTCATTGCATTTGTACCAGATGTAAACTTCCCACGACTTGGAAAATTAGCGAAATCATTGTCTGGCTTCCCTCTACCATATCCATAAGTACCAGATGATTTCTGTGGAGTCTGAGAGGGATAATGAGACAAATCTCCTCGTCCACGACCCACAGGATAACTAGACTTCCATGAACGAGAAATATTATCATCCCGTTCAGTATCCTTTTCAGAATTGTTTCCATCCTTCCCATGTGCAGTAAACTGAGAGAAACCTTTATCACGGGAAACATCACCATCTTTGCCTGAATCCCCCCACCTATCACGCCAATTTTCAGACTCCTTCTCATTGGAACCCCAACGTGCAGTCCACTTATTCTCACGACGTTGGTCATGGTTGCCTTCCTTATTATTGGAGTCACCCCAGCGCTCCTGTGGAGCACGGCGACTATCCACAGAATACTTGGAGGTGTCATCTGCCCATCTTTCCACCTTGCGTGGATCGCCTTGTTCCTTGTCCGTCTCCCTCCAGCGACTCCACCGATGGGTTGAATTTGGTTCCCTTTCATCATCACGCCAGCGGTCACGACGCCCAATTTCACCATCAAGCACAGAAGCCCTGAAAACATCCTTTTTCTTTGCACTGCCTGGGTCTTCACCACTTCCTGATGTCTTTGGAGCATCTGAGCGGATACCCTGTGAAATGGGATCCTGCAACAAACAAAATAATCATATAAATCGCCACTGCGCAATAAACAAGCAAACAATGAGGTAGACAATATACACCTACATAGTGTTCTATCACTGCAATCACACCAAATACAGCATTAACAGTATGATTTCTTGATGCTCAAGTCTAGCTACTTGCCTAGTAGCTATTTAAGGACTCACCTTGTTTTCTGCCACCTTCATAAGCCACTGAGGAGAAAGGGGTATTTCAGTATCCATGCCTTGCTTCTCTGTAACAGCCAAAAACTACCATCAATATGAAAGGAAATGTGGTATTCTATCGAGATTAATGCATAAGGACAGAACACAATATTCACAACTTATTAATTATTATTACTGATGAAGCCTCATCTATTCTAAGTTTAAAACTGATAGTCACATTCATTAAAGAAAGAACTGTTCAATAGTCATACAAGAGAAAAGTGCGGATGCAGGTGATTTTGAAATATAACTGAGATGAAAGTAATAATACCATAGATTGTGAAAGTAATTCAAATAAATTTCTAGAGAAATCTAAGTAACTCCTGTGCACATCAAAAGATATCAATACCAAAATCTGCCACAGATGTAGTACACCTACATAAAGCTGCACTGAACCCCGGTATTTTTCCAGGCAACAGGGTTGAGTCATTCATTGGTTTCAGGAATATAAAAAGGTGAATTGCCAATTGCCACACCCAGAACTTCTACAGGGCAAAAACAAATCACAACTTCTCCCTCGCCGCAACAACAAATCAACACAAAACCTATATCCACCACAACAAAAAGGACCTCTGCAAGTGATTATAATAAGATCAGAACAATAAAATTGACAGTAACTAATCAAATCAATCAAATCAGCCGTCCCCAAAAATAGAAACAATAGACAACCTGGCCATTGCATCCAATCCACACAAATCGACGCCTAACGTACTTGACTACACCCAGCACATCCCTTAACACATCTGAAAAACCTGACGCCACACCATGCGCCAGTGGCCCAAACACGAACTCTGCACCAGCGATTACTGAACGAAAACCCACGGGACAGCACCACCAAACACTCGGCCAAAACCGCGCAAAACCTAGAGCATGCGGCGGGGATCGAACGCCCAAACGAATTCCAAATCGGAACAGCCCGAGCGGCGGGCCTGAGCTAGGGTTTCGTGTGGATCGAGAAGGGGAGGAGCGGTTACCTCTGGCGATCTGGGGCGTTGGAGGGGCGTCGACGGCGAGGCGGCGGCGGAGGTCGGCATTGGCGCGGTCCGGAGTGGCGGCCATGAGCGGCGGCGGAGGTGGCGGCGGCGAAAACCCTAGAGCTGCTGGTTGGGGGGAGGTTTGGGAGCGCGGAGGAGCGGAAGCGAGCGAAGGGGAAGGTGGGGCGGCTTCCGGCCGGATAAAAAACGAGGTGCAGGCACACGGCGCACGCTTCCCCGAGGAGGACTCTTTTCCGTCCAGACCCCTTGGTTTTGAGTATATTCTTTGAGAAATTGGACATACACTTTCCCATCCTAATGTGTATTTAACACCAACCCGTACCGACCGTTGTACAATATGCGTATACGTTGAAGGTGTCACTGAAATTGTTTCATGTATTAATGCCTTTTGAGACAAAAAGATTTCGCGTATCTGAGGGTGTATCTAGTCTTCTTGCGCTTCGGCTTCGGGACCTGAGCATTTTCGGCCCAGTCCAGGCCGTGGGGTTGGGCCGTGCGCGGTGGGATTTGGTTCGTCATGGCTGTTGTGGGCCGAACTTGGTCAAAAAAGAAAAATAAGGCCTGGAAAAGAATTCGGTCGAGTAAGGCAAGAAAATCTGTCTCATTTGTTTTCTACTTAAAAACAAGAAGTATGGGCCCGGCCCAGTTCGAGCTCTAGCAAAACAAGCGCAACAATGTTCTTAGATGGTTGTTGACATATATTTTCGCCTGAAACAAATTGAGCTCATTTTCGGCCCAACCCGTAGAATGTTACTCAATTTGTTGCCATGTATATATTTCTTTTGGCGTATCGACAGATGTATCTAACTCAACATTCTCATTTGGGCCTTGAAAAGCATATAAAAAAGGGCAAGAGATGTGATTGCATATTTGATATATGCATATTATAAACACAACACCAAAATTATTGACATGTTTTATTGCCATTTGAGCTAAGACGTGCGTATCAGCTGGCGTATCCAGCTCAGTATTCTCGCGCGTGGGCTTCATAAAACATGAAAAAAGCCTGAGTACGGCCTCACTTAAAAGGAATATATTTGTGCCGTGTGGCCTACGCTGACCCGTGTAAATAGGCCATCTAATATTTTAGCACACGAGTGAACCCTTTGACTCTAACAATAAGTGGTTCAAGTGGGGGGCACACACTTATCAACAGTCCATGGATCAAGTGTATATGTGTATGGAACACTCAAGTATTTTCGCAAAAATGACCCCCAGTTCCAGGGGCATGAAAAACATCTGCACGTAATAGTTCCATGTTCCAAGGGTCTATTTGCAAACTGGTGAGCCGGGCTGCAGGGACTCTTGCGGTTGGCACACGGCGTGTCCGATTCCAACGTTTTGCCGTTACTGCTCCCCCAAAAGTGCAAGCCGCCAAGGCAGGGACAAAAATAGCTCCTGCTGCAAACGGCACCACCCTGACGAATCCGCTGCAGAATTGATGAGGCGAGATCTTTCCATATGACGGCCACATTTTGCCGTGCCTAGGTGGGGAGCAGAGTACCAACTGACCAACGCCCGGAACGAACAGCCACACGCCAGGCGCATGCAACAGCCAAACGGCAGAGAGAGAGAGAGAGGAAAGGAGCGAGGAGACCTCCTGATTCCCGGGAGCGCCAGGAAACCGTGCGAGAATAGGAAGCGGAAGGAAGGTGTGACATCCGCCCTGGCACGGACGCGTCGTGGGCCGGTCGTTGGCTGAAGCCTTGGCCGTGGCCGGCCTCGGGGAAGGTGGCTCCGATCCCAACCGAGGCCGCGCCGTTGCCGATCTCGTCGCCTGCCTGCTTCCTCCCTCGCCCTGCGACGTGTTGGGCACAAGCGCCCTTCGGATCCCGCCGCCGGCGAGGCTCGTTGCGTTGGTCCTTTCCAATTTGTGATTGGTCCTTTCCAACCGCAATGTGCAATTCGTTTCTCTGAATGTTTCAATTCCTGAAGCAGATTATCTACAGACGATAAGGCCGAGAGGAAATCGCAAGGATCAGGGTCCCCAAATCGTCCAATGCACGCAATGCCTTCCAATCACCCACCCTCGCCGCCGTCGACGTCCGCGCCGCCACCGCCAACGCCCCACTTCTCCTCCCTGCTGGTATCGCACGCCACGAGGCGCCTGTCGACGACGCACGGCGTCAGCCACGGCAAGGCCGCTGCCTCGGAGCACGGGGCGGCGGCGGCGGGGGGCCTCCCGCTGACGCCGCAGGTCCTCGGCGCCGCCGTCGGCGCCGCGCTGCTACTCGTCGGCCTCCTCGTCGCCTGCTGCTGCTGCTGCTGCTGCCGGAGCAGGAGGCGCCGGAACGCGGCGGCGCGGCAGCTGCAGCCGCCGCCGCCGCCGCACAAGGGCATGATGTTCTACGCCAACTCCTCCGGCTTCAACGGCAACAGCACGTCGGGGTACTACTACCCGCCCCCCGCCGGCAGCGCGCGTCCGCCGCAGTGGCAGCAGAACCAGGTGGTCCCGTCTCCGCCGGTGCCAGTGGCGACGGGCTCGACAACCGGCGGCGGCGCGCACGCGGTGGTGGCGCTGCCGCCGCCGCCGCTGCCGATGCCGGCGGGGCTGGACACGACGGCGTTCAGGTACGAGGAGCTGGAGGCGGCGACGGGCGGGTTCTCGGAGGCGAACCTGCTGGGGCAGGGCGGGTTCGGGTACGTGCACCGCGGCGTGCTCCCGGGCAGCGGCAAGGAGGTGGCGGTGAAGCAGCTCAAGGCCGGGAGCGGGCAGGGGGAGCGCGAGTTCCAGGCCGAGGTCGACACCATCAGCCGCGTCCACCACCGGCACCTCGTCGCGCTCGTCGGGTACTGTATCGACGGCGCTCGTCGGCTTCTCGTCTACGAGTTCGTGCCCAACGATACCCTCGAGCACCACCTCCATGGTTTGTTTCTGATCGCCGGCGCCGAGATCGCATTGTGGACTTGTAGGGAGGCAGTCAGTGCAAGAAGCTTGGTTTGTTGGAGCTTTTGTTGTTCTTGTTTGCAGGGAAAGGGCGGCCGGTGATGGAGTGGACGGTGCGGCTGCGCATCGCGCTTGGCGCCGCCAAGGGGCTTGCCTACCTTCACGAGGAATGTAAGAGCCAATTCATGTTCATCAGTGGAAAATTCAGGAATTATATGTATTGCTTGCGCTTGAATTTTCAGATTTCAGAGTTTGTGAATTGTGAGATGAAAATTTTCTTGTTTGACATGAAGGTGATCCTAAGATCATCCACCGCGACATCAAGTCGGCCAACATTCTGCTGGACAACAACTTCGAGGCCATGGTAATGCCATCGATCAGAGCATTTGGACATTGGTGAACCTCTGCTCTGCATTGCACATTTATAGCTGTACATTCAGAATTTCCTGACGAGCTCCTCGCTGCTTACTGCTTTGTCCAGGTTGCGGATTTCGGGCTGGCCAAGCTGACGAGCGTGAACCACACGCACGTGTCGACCCGTGTCATGGGCACATTCGGGTATGTGCTCACCTGCAGCTAGAGTTGCTGCTGGACTCTGTTCTGGGCTCTGAAGAAAAGAAACTAGTGCAAGGGAATTTGAGCGTCTGAATTTCTGCAGGTACCTGGCGCCCGAGTACGCGTCGAGCGGGAAGCTGACGGAGAAGTCGGACGTCTTCTCCTACGGCGTCATGCTGCTGGAGCTCCTCACCGGCCGCCGCCCCGGCGACCGCTCCTCCTACGGCCAGGACGGCCTCGTCGACTGGGTAAAACCAAATGCAAACCTGATGGAACCTGCCATTGATGCTTCTGCTGTTCTGCATCCTCTGAAGTCTGAACCGTGTTGAGTTGCTGCGTGCAGGCGAGGCAGGCCCTGCCGCGAGCGCTCGGCGACGGAAACTACGACGACCTGGTGGACCCGAGGCTGGACGGCGACTTCGACAAGACGGAGGCGGCGCGGCTCGTCGCCTGCGCCGCCGCCGCCGTCCGCCACGCCGCGCGCCGCCGCCCCAAGATGAGCCAGGTGGTGATGGCGCTGCAGGGGGAGATGCCGCTGGAGGAGCTCAACGACGGCGTGCGCCCGGGCCACGGCGCCACCTTCAGCTCCAGCTCCGGCGGGTCGGGGTCAGATTATGGGTCCGGGTCGGGTTCGTACACGGCGCAGATGGAGAGGATTCGGAGGGCCGCGCTGCCGAGTCCGGAGTACAGCGCCGATTACCCCGGCTCCATCCCGGAGTTTGGCCATCCGTCGCCGGCCAGCAGCGCCAGCTCCGTCGAGCGGGATGATCGGCGGCGGCATGGAGGTCGCCGATGACTGTGAAGCAGCAAGCAACAAGCTAGAGTGTAATCGTGTGCAAAGTTCACAACCAAGTTCTCCCATCCGGTTTCTGCGCCAAATTCAACTCTTGATGCAACTCCAATGTACATATAACATGGGCCATTAATTAGGCTATTATTAGAGATTATTGATCTCTCAACATGCAGCGCTCGCTATTTGTCAATTTGGTATGATTTCCTGTCTATTTGGCGTCTCCAGTCCAGATCGACCATTTCGGCCTAAAGTTGTCACCAAACTGCTAGGTAATATTTCAATTATACATCGAGTGACCATTTGCGATATAGGTCAGGGTCAACTATCGTATCTCGAGTGATCCCACTCTCTCCCACTCCTACAGCACACACCATTTTGTGTTTCATCGTCTTTCGTATCGAGGGCTATAAACACTTGCAACGTAAAATTGTGGAAGGAAGAAATTACATGAGAAAATGACTAATATGAGAAAGTGTGTCATGAGACATCACTATGGAGCTCAACCGTTGGACTCTTGGTTGTGCATATAAAGGAGCTAGAGCTGTAGAGCAAGCATCTGGAGTAATCAATTTCAATCAATAAACCATCACATCCAATGCATTTGTCTTTCTTCATTTATTTACTCAAACTACTCATTCCCATATTATTCTTCATCTTATTTTGAATTTCATCATCTATTCAAACCTAATTAGCGTGCTAACAATTATTTTTATACGATACTGTTTTTTTAATGAAAAATAAACTGTCAGATTCGTAATCTTTTGACCCAAGAGAAAAATGTCCCAACATATAAAAAATAAATTTCTTAGATATATAAATGAAATGATCGACATATAGTTTTGCAAAAAGTTTTCGGTCTTGCTATGTTCTGGATCTAAGAGGAAATATCCAGTCACATGTAGTCAATTGGAGAGGAAGTGCCAAATGAAGCACAAAGTGTTCTTCTGGCTGGTACTCAAAGATCGAATAAATTCCAGGGATCTCCTGCAACGAAGGAACATGGAGTTGGAATCATATACATGTCATCTATGCATTCTCCAAAAAGAGAAACTAATGCTCATCTTCTTCTCATATGGAACTTTGCAAAAGCCTTTTGGGCATGCATTGGGATCTCTGTGGTGACCACAGGACCAGCGATTCAAATTTTCAGGCAGATCAAGGAAAAACTTCATGTGCCTTTCTCTATGGAAATCATCATCCTTATGACATGGAGCATCTGGACTGTATAAAATGATTGGGTTTTAACAATCAAGACCCCTCCATACAAGGTTGCCTGAGAAAATTCAAGTCTGAATTCTCTCTCCTAAGGGCAAACCCAAACCTCATCCCGGCTATGACGGCCCGACTGGACACTGTGTAGTACTAGAGACTCGTTGATTCTGTTGCTGTTCTTTCTTTTCTTTCTTTCTCTCTTCTTCTTTAGACAATTTCTTTTTGGTTCTCTCTTGGTTATTTTGTTGTACTGGACCTTGTGTTTCTGATTTCCTTTAATATATTTATAATCAGTAGGGGCTGGCCCCCTTCTCCTTCAAAAACAAAAACAAAAGAATGGAGAGGAAGCATCTCACTTGAGTCCGCCACCTGGTATTATCAGGTTGACCTCCCAGAGGTAAGGCAATGCTTGTTGTCGTCTAACTCCCGGCCACTGCCAGACATCAACCAGAAGAATGTGGCATTTCCGATAGGTCCCCAAATTTAACCGTCGTGATGGCCCGGTAGAGCGGTGGGAGACCCTGGAGTTACTCCCTATGGTGTCACCTTCCATTCTTCCGACGCAATAATGCGGTGCAGGAGATCGAAACCATGCATATCGAGTGATCCGAGTGCCCCCAATCCTATACTCCATTTGTTCCAAAATATAAGCCATTTTAACTTTCTTGGAGAGTCAAACTATTTTATCTTTGACCAAAATTATAGAGATGACTTTAAAGATTTATGGTACCGAATAGCTATACTATGAAAATATATCTAATGAAGAATCTATTGCTACTTATTTGATATCATAAATGTTAGTACTTTATTGTATAAACTAGCAAGATAGCCCGCGCAATTTGCGCGGGTATCTAGCATATACATGCTAATTTGACCCTTTTTTTACTTCAAAATAAATGTATGTTAATATTTTGCTTAGTCATGTCACTGTAATTGTTGTCTACTAATGACGCAGGTCATTGGTGTCATCCATGCTTTTTTTAATCACCATTTTTGGTAATGTATTCTATTAGAAGCAAGGATTCTGGAGAAAAAAAATTGTACACAAAAATATATGTTTAGTATTTTTTAAAGTTTTTGGCCGGCCATGTACATGTTTGTTTGAGAGTTTTTGTTATGGTGATAACTTGCACTTAAAATCTTAAAAGAAGATCTAAACTAACTGTCCACCAAAGATAAACATAGTTTAATTTTGAATTTCAGTCTACACTTCATATCGTCATAAAATCTAATAATGTAAATTTTTTATTTTTGAAATTATAAATTTTGATGTTTATATGTTGTTTTCAGTCGTACTCTAGTTTTCTATATTTTAAATTTTTTATTCTGTAATTTGTTTCATTTCATTTATTTGGCATAGTCTCTTTGTTTAATATAAACCATTATATCATCATAAAATTTAATGATGTATATTTTAAATTTTTAAAATTCTAAATTTGATGTTTATCTATCGTATTTGACTTTGACTTGGTCTCTAGTTTTATCATAATTTTAAATTTCAAATTTTTTATGTTTATTTGTCGTGTTTGACTTGCACTCTAGTTTTATATAGTTTTGTTATTTTTAATTCCAAATTTTATGTTTTTCTTATATTATTTGACATGGACTCTTTGGATTAGTTTTGTCAGTTAGATCTTCGTAAAACCCAATGATCTATATCTTTCTCTTTTTTATATTAATGTAGGATTTTCTAGGTCCTCTCGACGAATGTGGTAGCTCCTTTTGTTGTTGCTTTATTAATATAAGTAGTAAGATGGCCCGCGCAAATTACGCGGGTAGCTAGTTTTTGTTTGTATTGACATTTGAGCTATTCTTTAAATGAAAATGATTTTATTCATATAATTTTCTCTTACTTTTTACTATCATTATCAAATTGTGCGGGTATCATATTTTTTATTATCATGTTTGTGTCATGAAACTTGTATTTAGATAAAAGGAATAAATCGTATAGAAACATGTACTTTTATGTTTATTGAAAGTAATATTTTTTGTCTTGTAACGTAAGTGAATTTTCGTTAGAGATTTTTAGTTGTGACAATAAATAATTCTTAGGGTTTAAAAATGAGATATGGGTGGATTAGAAGTTTGTATATAGCCCGTTGTTTAGAGAAGATGTTGAATGTTGGCCATCCCTACTCACAGGGCTGGGCACCGGCACGTGCGAGCGGAACATGGCCTCACTTTTGTAAGGACCCCTATTTTACTGCTATTATGTGTGGTAATATGCTATGGCCTTATGCCTTCTCCACAATTCAACCAAGCCCTAATAATGCGCATATCCAATATGTATAGCATTTGAACCCAACCCTTTTAGTGTCCAATTTTTAAAATTGGTAGGCTAAAATGTTGTGCGGTTTACCACTCCTAGGTTAAAGAACTTTAGTTTATGAGACTAACTAATTCTTTATTGTGCTAAATGCTGAATCGATATCAACTTATCCGTGTGCATCTCTTTGACTCTATCTCGACTCCATTACCCGATGTCTCGACAGGTTCGCTATGTTGCTGTCTCCAAATCTAAATTGTAGGCGGTTCAGTTGTTGCAGCCACCTCGCCGTGGTGGTGGCTAACTACCTAGTTGTGTCTTCATTTATGATGCACTGATGGTGTCAAGAGGTTGTTCCTTTTTACTCCATCTACTCTTCTACTCTTCCAACCCTATCGACTTATCCATTAGTTTTGTTAAAATATCTGGTCGGTTGGTTTGTTTAAATTGTATTTTTCCATTGATCGGGTAGAAAGATCCTTTTGCCATGGGTAACATTGACCTTCTACGTTCCCATCTCTCTATTCTCTAGCCAGTGAGACCCACCTGTCATATTCTACCTCGAGGCACATCGACCGCGTCCTCGTCTCCAACCTTTGGTTGGTCCTCAGTTTGGCTTGGAACTGCAGCTATAGCTGATGTGTGCGGGCGCTTGGGAAGCCTGATCGTGATTTGGCACAAAAAATAGGATCCTTGCTGCCTTTGGGACATTTTAGGCCCTATCTAGCCCGTAAATGCTCATATCTAATTAGTATTAGAGCAAAATAGATAAAGAACTCAAACAATAGTGAATTATATTATTAAATCAATTTTCTTGTTCATGAGATTACTATTAGTGAATTGTATTAGATATGGACTCTTTTCAATCTTGACCGCTACCGGTAGATCCTAATGGTCTAAATCCTTGCCTTATTTTTTTTATATGAATCCTTCAAGTGGAATAATTTATGCAAACCTTTTAGATAGAATATTTGATGTCACACGTGCTGCAAACTCTAGTCGGATTAATATTTACCATTACAACATGATGCATCGATAATTTTTCTATAACTATTTTATTATTAAAATTCTGAATTTTGCTATATACTTATGGGAAATATGGGAATATGGAGTCCGATTTTATTAGGAAACACCAGGAGGCACGCTACGAAAAGGTAGACTCCAAGTTTAAGTAGGAAATACTTTTTTATTTAATATATGTTTTTTATTTAATATAGATTCTCTAGAATAATACAGGTCGTTAGATCTTCATAAAATCCGACGGTCTATATCTTCTCTTTTTTAGATTAACGTGGGATTTTCTAGGCCCTCTTGGCGAACGTGGTGGCTCCTTTTACTTCTGCTTTATTAAGATAATAGATTTGATCAAAGTTGAAAAAGTTTGACTCTTCAAAAAAGTTGAAATGACTTATATTTTGAGCAGTACCGTCATGCATGTTTTAGTCAAGGGCCATAAACACTACCGAAAGCTTGTGGAAGTGAGCAAAACATATAGCCGGGGAAAAGACCAAAGGATGAGGAAACATCATGATGCTGGAACTCAGCTTTATTGGGCATTTCCAGGTTGTGGATATAAAAGAGCTGGAGCCTATAGAACAGTCCATTTCAATTAACCATCACACCCACCGCATTTATTATATTCATTTTATCCCGGCCTAGTTAGATCGGTAGTATGACCATTTATCTGAAACGACATGTACCCAGTCTGTTGAAATATACAAGACACATTCTGTTTTTGACCGGCTTTAAAATGAACTTAGCCCATTATTTTGTCTAAAAAGCATATCATTTCATCTACAAAGCTAATAGAGCAATTACGATATATTAATTAGCATGGCTACGGACCGGGAGCTAGCCAAGCCGTAAACGACAGCACCGGCGCCCAGCTCGCTCGGCGGGCTATATGTATATATGTATATGCAACAAATGATCATCTAATCACTACGTACATCCATCTCTATTACTCAGCTCTGATTTTCAAGACATATGCATATTAACACAGCTGCCCAAGCTTGCACATGGACCGATTGAGATCAATCAAACTATTGCCCTAAAGGATGGGTGGTGTTCCGTACCCGTGGAGTGAGACCAAGATATTGCTCTAGTGGATGGGTAGATCTCCATAGAATGAGGCTATTGTACCTAAGTGCGGACGCTGCGGGGCGGTCCCCACAATATTGCTCTACTAGATGGGTGCCATCTCCACACAAATTTTTCTTGTGTCTTGATAGCTACCAGCCCTGGAAATGTTTTGCATTCCTGGCACCTCTAACTCCTACAAACTTGTTACTTGACTCTACCATAACAAATCACCTCCCCCTTGACTAGCTCTTCATACTTCAGCTCCTCTTTTAATATCTGAGCACACACGGTTTCAATAGGTTGCCTTTGCTGATTTCAACATGAATATATAAGGAACGCAGCAATCAACAAAATATTGTAGCTAATGTGAAGACAATATACAGAATTCTCAACTACCATCCTATTACCATAAATGAGAAATAAAGTAGGTCACTCTTGTCGTTAGAACTCTACTTGTTTTTTTCATTAGTTTTTTCCGTGTGCCTTACCATATATTGTTAGGTCGATCTCCACCACCACGGCCCAAAGGCCGTGATGGGTTCGGTCCACGCACCCTGATCGGGGGAGCCCAACCTAGCATTAGTTGGTGGGCCCCCGTTGTACAGTGCTATAAAGAAAGGGGTGGGGGCTAGGGCACGTGACACGAGGTTCACCGCGCCGCCAGCCACCACCCCACATCCCTACCGATCGAGGGGCACTGGAGCAACGGGAAGCTGCACCAGCGCCGCCCGCGACCTCTGGGTGGATCCGGAGGACGAGGTGCCATCGCCCCGACCTCAACCGGAGAGCCACCGCGTCCCCAGCTCCGCCTCAACCCGCGGCCGCCCCTGCGACCGCCACCGCCGCCATGGCCGCTGTCAACCCCGACGCCACCTCTAATGGTCTGTGCCCCTACTCTCTTCTTCTAGGTGTATTTGTTCTAGTTTATGCATGTACAAGTGGTTAAATCTTATAAACAAAGTTATACCCGTGAGTTTAATCTATTGCTAGTTGATCCTAAGTCTATCAATGGTATCAGTCGCCTAATCTAGTAGTAGATTAGTACTCAGGGTTGTTTTTACACTCATTTTGTTCAAGTTTTACTCACTGTTAGTAGAAACAGGGGGAAGGAGTGTAGAAACCGAGAGAAATCGAAGTTTTTTTCGGTTAAATCCAAGAAAAAGAGGAAGAAATAGATGAAAATCGAAGAAAAACGAAAACAAAAGTGGATCTTAGATCCAAAATCCCGAACCCTAACCCTAACCCTAACCCTAGATCTACAAGAAGGGGCGCGGTGTAGGGGGAGGACCTACCTCTTGGTCTTCTCCGCCGCCGGCCATCACCGCCGAGCGCGGGAAAGGACGCCGGAGGGAAACACCTCGACGGCGGCGCGCTCAACACAGAGGCGAACGCGCTCGCCGGCGAAGGGGCTCACCCCGGCGCCAAAACTTGAAGGAGGGAGGGGGAGCGCGCTGGCCTTGCGCCGGCGGCGCTCGTCCTCACCACGACCGGCAAAGGCCGGCCATGGTGGGCCACGAGCCCCCTCACCTCTCTCTCTCTGGATCTCACTGTGTGGGTCTTGGAGAGGGAGAGAAGAGGAGCTAGGGGAAGGGGGAGAAGAGGAGCGCTGCGGCCATGGCCGGCGGCGCTCGTCCCCGCCGTCGCCGGCGAAGAAGCCGAGCGCCACCGGCCATGGCCGCCGCCGCGCTGCGTGCGCCGCCGGGCCGGGAGCGGAGAAGGCGGGGGGAGAAAAGGAAAGTGAGGCTAGGGTTACGGGGAGCCGGCGCGCGCGCGTTATATACGTGCGACGCGCGCGGGGAGCCATCGATCTCGGATCGACGGATCCGACGGCCGAGAGCGGCCAGCGCTCACGCGGGCTGGAAGCGGCCCGTGAGGGAGGAGAAGCTGGGCCAGATTGGCGGCCCAGCCGTCGGTTTGCGGGCTGAGAGCCCACGCGGGCGAGCGCGAGGGCGCTGGGCCGCGAAATATAAGTTGGGCCGCGAGTTAAAGGGCCAAAATCGCGCGGGCTGCATAGTCCAGGGACCAAAAGCGGACTTCTGTCGCGAAAATTAAGAAAAGGGCTGGGCGTGCGGCTGGGCCGCTGCTGGGCCGAAGCGCGCAGAGGCGCGACGCGCGCGCGCATGGGCCGCTGGGCCGTTTTATTTCGTGGGCTGAAATCCTTTGTTGCGCATAGTAACTTTTTTCAATTAAGTTTATATATTTTCAGAAGCTATATTTGGTTGTTTTCGGTGTTATTTTGCATGTTTTCAAGTATATATCTCTGTTTAAATTTTTGCACATGGTAATTATTTTTACAGAGAGTAGAATGCTTCTGAAAATTAATTTTTCCATGATATTTGATGTTTTTTCCGCTGCGTTATTTATTCTCTAGTTTAATTGAACCAAAGGGATATTTAATTAGAGAAGTAGAAAAGTATTATATTTTCAGTTTTATGATATTGTTATTTTCTGGCCAAAGCTGATAATTGCAATATTATAAATATTTCTTGTCAAGTTATCATGCATTTATTCTATTTTCTGCCCAAAGGTGATATAGAATTAATGTAGAAAGCATGTTGTATGTGTTGATTTTGACCAAAGTTAAATTAATACATGCAATATTTATTTCTTATTATTATTCTCACCAATTTTATGTCAAAATTTCAGGCCCAAATTCTTCAAGCTATGTGTCTGATATCCCTATCCTAGTTGGAAGCAACTATGGAGAATGGCGCACGCAGTTCAACCTGGCAGTGGTGATGACAGATATTGACACTGCCATGAACTACCCATATCCGGTACTGCCTGAGGCACCAGTGCGTGGAGCAAATGAATCTGATGAGGCATTCGCGGCACGAGAGCGTGACCACGCGCCCGTTAGAGCACTTTATGATCTCGAGAAGAGAAAGTGGGATATTTCCAACAAGAAATGTCTGCTGATTATGCGGACAAAAATGGCAGAGGCCATAAGGAACTCTATCCCAGAGAAGAATGCAGAGGGTGTTGCTCACACTGCGCCTGAGTATATGGCACTAGTGGAGGCCCAGTTCACTGGGTCGTCTAAGACTTATGCCAGGACGCTGATAGATCAGTTTCTAAACACGAAATATACGGGTGGGGGTGTGAGAGAGCACATCCTGAAGCTGAGCAACCTACATGGGAAGTTGGCTGCATTGGACATGAAACTACGTGAAGATTTTCTTGTCCATACAGTTTTTCACTCACTTCCAGCTGCATTCTCCAACTTGGAGATCACTTATAATTCCCTAGAGGAAAAATGGGATATGCAGAAACTCATAGGCCGCTGTGTGTAAGATGAGGACAGAATGATTGCACAGAATGGTGGACAAATCAACTATGTCCACCATCAGCAGAAGAAGAAGAACTTTCCCAACAAGAACTTCAACAAGAACTTTAAGCCTAAGAACCAGTGGGAAAGTGGCCCTTCAAATGCTCCCAGCAAAGAAAAGGGCAAGGCACCAGTGCAGTTTGATCGCTCTAACAAGCCACAAGAAAAGAAGGAAGTTGGCAAAAATGAGTGTCTGTATTGTGGGAAGGCGGGACACTCGCAGAACAAGTGCCCTGACCGGCTTGAAATGATGTGGAAAAAGGGTGAGGATTATATTACTTTTGTAGATGAATCCCTGTTTTTATGTTATGATAAATCTACTTGGTGGATTGATTCAGGTGCAACTACTCACGTTGCTAATTCTATGCAGGGATTAAGTATGAGCCGGATGCTGCAAAGAGGAGAAAGAGGAGTTAAAGTTGCAAACGGCGTTGAAGCTGAAGTGGAGGCGATAGGAGAACTCCCCATCAAGTTGAAAGACGGCTTCACGCTTCAGCTGCACGACGTTCTTTACGTTCCCTCTTTGAGCAGAAACTTAATTTCAGTTTCATGTTTATCAGACGATGGTTTTGAGTGTCTTTTCGACAGTGAACAATGTTTAATTATGTTAAATAAAGTTTGTGTGGGTCTTGCCTTCCGACAAGACAAACTTTATAAGTTGTCTGTTTATGATGATTTGTATGCATGTGAAGATGTGTATGCAAGTACTAAGATTATGCATGAGATTGAAAATGTATCCTCGTCTACAAAAGTAACCAAGAAGCGGAAAAGAATTGATGACGTTTCATCGAAATTATGGCACTGTCGTTTAGGCCACATTTCGAGGGGGAGAATGGAACGTCTAGTTAAAGGATCAATTCTTCCACCGCTACAATTCTCAGACTTAGAACAATGTATTGATTGCATCAAAGGCAAATACGTTAAGCAAGTAAACAAAGTAGCAAAACGAAGCACGGGAACCTTAGACATAATACACACAGACATCTGTGGTCCGTTTCCCGTTGCATCAGTGGATGGTTTTGATTCGTTCATCACATTCACAGACGATTACTCCCGTTATGGCTATATTTTTCCAATAAAACAAAAGTCAGAAGCATTGGATAAATTTAAGATATTCAAAGCTGAGGTCGAGAATCAGCTTAATAAGAAAATAAAATTAGTAAGATCAGACCGTGGGGGGGAGTACTACGGTCGACACACCCCGTATGGCCAAATTCCAGGACCTTTTGCAAGGTACCTTCAGGAAAATGGCATAGTTGCCCAGTACAGTGCACCGGGAGACCCACAGCAAAATGGAGTAGCTGAAAGGAGAAACCGTACCTTGATGGATATGGTTAGAAGCATGATAAGCTATTCCACTTTACCAGTTAATTTGTGGATGGAGGCTTTGAAGACCGCCATCCACATCCTAAACAAAGTGCCTAGCAAAGCAGTTCCTACGACACCTTATGAACTTTGGACGGGTAGAGAACCCTCTCTCAGATATATGCGTGTATGGGGCTGCCCCGCTGAGGCTAAGATCTTTAACCCAAATATTGGGAAGCTAGATCCCAAAACAGTCAGTTGCTATTTCATTGGCTATACTGAAAAGACAAAAGGGTATCGTTTCTATTGTCCTAACAGACACACAAAGTTTGCGGAAACGAGACATGCAGTTTTTCTAGAGAATGAGATGATCAGGGGGAGCATGGCTACTCGGGAGATAGATCTTGAGGAGAAGCGGGTCTTTGCACCTTGCCCAATGATCCAAGAACCTTTTTTCGAGTTACCTGTGTCAATTCCAACAGTGGAAGCCACTGTGACACCCGTACAAGCTCCTAGTCCTGTAGTGCCAGCAATGAATGAGAATGTGGAGCCTATTCCTCAAGTTGAACCAATTGTGGCACAAGATGTTGAACCAGTTGTTGCTCAAGAAATAGTACCTCAACAGCCTGTGGTTCCAGAAGTACCAGTTGTTGAGCCAGCTGTTGAACCAGCTGGGGGAGGGGGACTGAGAAGGTCCACAAGAGTGAGACGCTCAGCTATTCCTGATTGCTATGAAATTGGCAACTTAGAAGAGTTTCAAATGGAGGGTGATCCCGTCACATTTGAAGAGGCTATGAGAAGCGCTCAATCTGAAAAATGGCTGGAAGCCATGCAAGAAGAAATGAATTCAATGAGTGCCAACAAAGTTTGGGACTTAGAAGTAATTCCTAAAGGAGCCAAATCAGTAGGCTGCAAATGGGTCTACAAAACAAAATGTGACTCCAAAGGGAATATTGAAAGATATAAAGCGCGACTCGTGGCTAAAGGGTTCACACAAAGAGAAGGAATAGATTACAATGAGACGTTTTCTCCAGTCTCATGTAAAGATGCCTTTAGAGTCATAATGGCATTAGTGGCACACTATGATTTAGAATTACATCAGATGGATGTAAAGACAACGTTCTTAAACGGGAATCTGTTTGAAAACGTATACATGACTCAACCTAAAGGTTTTGTTGTGGAAGGCAAAGAAAACATGGGATGCCGATTAAGAAAATCCATTTATGGATTGAAACAAGCTTCTAGACAGTGGTACTTGAAGTTTGATGAGACAATTAAGAAATTTGGGTTTAAGGCAAATGTAGAGGACAATTGCATCTATGCAAAGTTTAAGAATGGAAAATATATTTTCCTAATCCTATATGTGGATGATATCCTACTTGCTAGCAGTGATAAAAGAATGTTGCAAGAGACAAAAATGTTTTTGTCCTCTAATTTTGATATGAAAGATCTTGGTGAGGCTTCATATGTTCTGGGCATTGAAATTCACCGAGATAGAAGAAACGGGGTTTTAGGACTATCGCAAAAGACATATTTGGAGAAGATCCTAAAGAAATATAATATGCATGCGAGTAAAGCCACACCTGCACCGATAGTGAAGGGCGATAAGTTTGGGGATTTTCAACGCCCCAGGAACCAGTATGAGATCGATCAAATGAAAATGGTTCCATATGCTTCAGCAGTTGGTAGCTTACAGTATGCACAAGTGTGCACTCGCCCTGATTTGGCTTATATCACCGGAGTACTCGGTAGATATCAAGATAACCCAGGCATTGAGCACTGGAAAATGGCAAAGAAAGCTTTGCGGTATGTGCAAGGCACAAAAGACCTCGTGCTAATATACAGAAGATCTGATTCTCTAGAGATAAGAGGATATTCAGATGCAGACTTTGCGGGAGACAAGGATGATAGAAAATCCACGTCAGGTTATGTATTCATTCTTGCAAAGGGAGCTATTTCGTGGAGAAGCTCTAAACAAACCCTGGTCGCATCATCTACGATGTATGCAGAGTTTATAGCATGCTATGAGGCAACATTGCAGGCCAAGTGGCTGAAGAAATTCATACCCGACTTGAAAGTGGTAGATTGTATTAATAGACCACTTAAAATGTACTGCGATAATGAGCCTGCAGTATTTTACGCTCACAACAACAAGTCGAGTAACGCTACCAAACCAATAGAAATAAAATTTTATGTTGTGAAAGATAAAATCCAGGATCAGACTATAAGTTTGGAGCATATAAGTACAAAGAATATGCTTGCGGATCCGCTCACTAAAGGTTTACCACCCAGTGTGTTTAGAGAACACATTACCGGTATGGGTTTAACGGAAAGCCTTATGATCGCTGGATAATGGCCCAAGGTACGATCCTTTGCAATAGAGAAGTTTATTGTGGCTGATTAATCTAATTGAAATGTCAATTTTGATGACTCATGCTCAATGTGCTTTTTTGTTATGAAGTGGATGTCAAGCGAAGAGCTTAAGGTAAGGAAAACATAAGGTGAGATCGAGGGGGAGATTGTTAGGTCGATCTCCACCACCACGGCCCAAAGGCCGTGATGGGCTCGGTCCACGCACCCTGATCGGGGGAGCCCAACCTAGCATTGGTTGGTGGGCCCCCGTTGTACAGTGCTATAAAGAAAGGGGTGGGGGCTAGGGCACGTGACACGAGGTTCACCGCGCCGCCAGCCACCACCCCACATCCCTACCGATCGAGGGGCACTGGAGCAATGGGAAGCTGCACCAGCGCCGCCCGCGACCTCTGGGTGGATCCGGAGGACGAGGTGCCATCGCCCCGACCTCAACCGGAGAGCCACCGCGTCCCCAGCTCCGCCTCAACCCGCGGCCGCCCCTGCGACCGCCACCGCCGCCATGGCCGCTGTCAACCCCGACGTCACCTCTAATAGTCTGTGCCCCTACTCTCTTCTTCTAGGTGTATTTGTTCTAGTTTATGCATGTACAAGTGGTTAAATCTTATAAACAAAGTTATACCCGTGAGTTTAATCTATTGCTAGTTGATCCTAAGTCTATCGTATATATGCTCTGTTTTGCCATAAACAAAGTGCGCGTGCAAATTATCAGATTTCTATAGCCAGGCCAGATAACTGACGGTTGATTATCTAAAAACAGTTCTTCTCTATATGTCTATCAAAAAATGTTCAAATTAAATTTGGATCAATACAATTGAGTTACATCAAACTCCACATCACTTAACCAAATCTAAACGCCCTGGCTCTCTTTTTTTCCTCACGAACTGTCAATACTAGGTTTATGGGCCGTCTCCAGCTCGGTGGGCTGTGATGTCTAAGGCCTTTTCTCATCTTTAAGCCCATGGGTCGAACACCGCTGTCTGGTATGCTGCGGACCGACAAGAATCGTGGGCTCGTGGCTTTGTTTGACAGGCCCGTGCTAAACTAAAGAAGATTCTTAATTTTTCTTCTCTCTGAACTGCAGAGCTGCCGGGTACAGCTCAGATCAATGTAATGCCTCTAGTAGCTGATGACTTGATTTCAGCTTCAAGTTAATGGAAAGTGATTTCCTACTCAAAAAAAAAAAAAAAAACTGCAGAACTGCTCTGTTCGGTTGAATGTGTTGTAGTGGAGAAAAAGTAGTCCAGTTTAGTTCAGCTTTCATGCAACAACAGAGAACAAATGCCCATCGCGCTTTGCAGACAAAATTTTAGTCAAACGCAAAAAGGACGCCAAATTTCATTTCTGGTTCGAAACAGCATGTGGGATATTCACATTCTTGTTTCCATGCCAGTATGAGGCATCTGCCTTGCGTCATGCAGGAATGAGGCTCAGAGAAGTGTGGTGAGCTGAAGCATGGAAAAACAATCCAGGTTCAGTAATAAGATGGTGAGCTAACCGTGGAAGCAACGCAACTTGTGATGGTTCGGACTTGGGGAAGCTAGGTCAACAACCAATGCCATTGTCCAATCCTTATCTATAAAATTGGTTGCCATCCCTCCCGTCTCTGCATCACAGCACAATCAAACCTGCAATTGCAAGTGTTCTCAGGTAGTACCCGAGAACTTATTAAACCAAAGCTTAGGCCTTTGCACTAGCCCACCAATGGCTTCCACCTCGAATCTCCCAGCAATGGCCCTCTCCGTGGCACTCATGCTAGTCCTAGGCAGCGGCACTTGCCACGCCGCTGAAGAAAAGCCTACTTCACCCCCCAACCTACGAGGGGTGAAACACATCACCCCTTAACCTATGAAATTAGTTTTTTTACCTTCTAAACTTTTCAAAACCGGGCAAATCACCCCTAAAGCGGTTTTGGACGGCGGTTTGCTACAGTATTAGCGGTTGTCTTTTTTCTTTTTTGTTATTTCGGTTGAATCTTTTAAAAATCATATTAAATCATAGAAAAAATTATAAAATGGAAAATCCAATTTTGTTAGACTCCATATGAATAGATCTACGCAGCGAACATATAATATGATATGCTTTAGATTTTTTTTGATGTAGTTTTAGATCTATGCTTTTATGTAATTAATCCATGTGTAAAATCCTAGAACAACAACTGTCCAGGTTGCACATGGGCCGATCGAGATCGATCAAACTATTGCCCTAAAGAATGTGATGGTGTTCCAAAATCGTGAAGTGAGGCCAAGATATTGCTCTACTGGATGGGCGGCACCTGCAGAGATTTTTCATATGACTTGATAGCTACCAGCCCTAGAAATGTTTTGCATTCCTGGCACCTCTAACTCCTACAAAGTTATTACTTGACTCTACCATAACAAATCACCTCCCCCTTGACTAGCTCTTCATACTTCAGCTCCTCTTTTAATATATGAGCACACGGTTTCAATAGGTTGCTCTTGATTTCAACATGAATATATAAGGAACACATCAATCAATAAAATAAAAAAACTCGACCTACGGGGGTAAGACAACCCCCGGGCATTTTACTAAGAGAGAAGACCTGCGTGAAACCCCGAACCTCTGCCCCACCCTTACACAGGGGCCTGTAGCCCTTGTGAGACAACCACTGGGCTGATGGTTTCTGCAACTACCCCCAGGTAGGAGAGCCCAAGCCAACCACAGATACGACCTGGGCCGGGCCTTGACCTGTGCTTTGGTTATGGCGACAGACGAGGGATTTTTTTATCCTCAGCCTGAAATTCGCTCCCACGGGGAGTCGAACCCAGGACCTGAGTAGTGCTACTGAGGCCATCTAACCAAGTCAGCTAGAGGCCCTTTCGCAATCAATAAAATAATATAGTTGATGTTAAGACAATACAGAATTCTCAACTACCAACCCACCATAAACGAGGAATAAAGTAGGTCAATCTTGTCACTAGAACTCTATTTGTTCTTTCATTAATTTTTTCCGTGTCTTGCCATATGCATATATGCTTTGTTTTGCCATAAACAAAGTGAGCCTGCAAATTATCAGATTTCCAAAGCCAGGCCAGATAACTGCAAATTGATTATCTAAAAATAGTTCTTCTCTGTCTGCTGGCTACATCATCCGTTGGCTGTGTCCTGAGCAGATCGTAACACATATTGAACTTGTCTATCAAAAAATGTTCAAATTAAATTTGGATCAATACAATTGAGTTACATCAAACTCCAGGTTACTTAACCAAATCTAAACGCCCTGGCTCTGTTCTTTTTCCTCACGAACTGTCACTGCAATAGTGAGATTGCGACGCAAAAGTACAAACTAGGTTTGTGGGCCGTCTCCAGATTGGCGGGCTGTGATGTCTAAGGTCTTTTCTCTTCTTTAAGCCCATGTGCCGAACACAGCCGTCTGGTATACTGTGGGCCGACAAAAGTCGTGGGCTCGTCGCTTTGTTTGACAAGCCCGTGCTAAACTTAAAGAAGATTCTTTATTTTTCTTCGGATTAAGTCCTTTTAACCCCCCTCATGTATTGCCTGTGTTCTGTTTGCCCCCTCGCAGTCTGAAACCGGGCATTTGAGGTCCCTCATCTCCCGAAACTGTTCAATTTTCCTCCCTGGGCGGTTTTGGTAGCTGCAGTACCTGTGGGCCCCACATGTCAGCTGGCGCCCAACTCTCCCCATCATCCTCTTCTCCCTTATCTCTCTCCGACTCTCCCCGTCTCTTCCTCCGCGGGGGCGGCGGCGCTCCGGCGGGCCCGCGCTGAGGGGCGCGTAGGCCGGCAGCGACGCGAGGCCGCGGCAGGCCACGCAGGCCGAGTACGGCGGGAGGCAGGGGACGGCTTCGAGCACGGGTGGGCGCTGGAGCATGGCCGGGTACGCGGCATCGAACACGAGGTCGAGCGCAGGAGAGCTTGGCGGCGGCGATGAGCTCGGTGCCAGGGTCGACGGCGGCGGCGAGAATTAAGCCGGGCGCGGGCGAGCTTGGGCGGCGACGACGAGCTCGACGCCGGGGTCGACGTCGGTGAGCACGAGGCCGGATAGGCTCGGTGGCGGCGCCGAGCACAAGGCCGGGGTCGACGGCGGCGCGGCAAACCGGCGGCGGCGCCCAGCCATCCTCCATGCCGGTGGACGCGCGTGGGCCCCTAGCCCGCATGCGCATGACGCGGCGGCCGCCGCCCGTTCGAAGACCGGCCGACGGAGGAGGAAAAGAACGGGGAGAGAGAGGAGAGGAGAAGGATAGGGTCTTGGGGCGCCCACTGACATGTGGGGCCCACGGATACTGTAGCTACCAAAACCGTCTAGGGAGGAAAATTGAACGGTTTTGGGAGATGGGGGACCTCAAATGCCTGGTTTCAGACTGCGAGGGGGAAAACGGAACAGTGGCAATACATGAGAGGGGTTGAAAGGACTTAATCCTTTTTCTTCTCTCTGAATTGCAGAGCAGCTCTGTTCGGTTGAATGCATTAGAGCGGAGAAAAAGACTCCAATTTAGTTCAGCTTCCATGGAACAACAGATAGCAAATGCTGATCGCACTTTTTGCAGAGAAAAAGACTCCAATTTAGTTCAGCTTCCATGGAACAACAGATAGCAAATGCTGATCGCACTTTTTGAAGAAAAAATTTAGTTAAAAGCAAAAAGATGCCAAATTTCAATTCCGGTTTGAAACAGCATGTGGATGTTAACATTTGCTTGTTTACATGCCAATATCAGACGTCTGCCTCGCGTCATATGCAGGAATGGGCTCAGGGAAGGCCGAAGGGTGGTGAGCTGAAGCATGGGAAAACAATCCAGGTTCAGTAAGATGGTGAGCTAACCGTGGCAGAACCATGGACCGTACACATGATGTCGCCCACCTCGATAGCCACTGCCACTCTGCTCACCAACCAAATCAAGCATCTTGTGATGGTTCAGACTTGGGAAGCTAGATCAACAACCAATGTCAGGTGACGGCTGACGATCGGCGACCATTGTCCAATCCTCATCTATAAAATCGGTGACCATCTCCTCCCGTCTCTGCATCACAGCACAACCAAACCTGCAACTGCAAGTGCATTGGCCACCATCACCAGCGCACTAATGGCTTCCACCTCGAGCCTCCCAGCAATGGCCCTCGCCGTGGCACTCATGCTAGTCCTAGGCAACGGCGCTTGCCACGCCGCTCGCCGGCTTGCCGACGATGCCACGGCACCCGCCGGCGCACCGGCCGTGCCGAAGCCGGTGGTTCCCACCGTGCCACAGATCCCTGCCGTGCCGGCAGTCACCGTGCCGCCGATGCCCGCCATGCCCGCAATCACCGTGCCACCAATGCCAGTGGTGCCCAAGGTGACCGTGCCGCCGATGCCCGCCGTGCCGACCGTGCCGGCGGTGACCGTGCCAACGGTGCCCGTCGTCGTCGTGCCCAAGGTGGCCCTGCCGCCGATCCCGGCGGTCCCCGGTATGCCGAAGGTGACGCTGCCGCCGATGCCGTCGGTGTCCATCCCCGGCGTGCCAGCAATCCCCTTCCTCGCGCCACCTCCAAAGGCCTAAGCCATGTAAGTTTGTGCAGATGTCGTGTTCTGCAGTTGTACAGACACATGTTTGCGCTCTGTTACCAATTGGTGTTTTTTCTTTTCTCTTGTGATGGTTTCATTCATCCCTATTCTCGTGTAAAGTTTTGAATATGTTATTATTGTATTTCTGTATGTATACACATGTATTCATTCATGCATATTCTGCATGTATGATGTTACTTTTGATCACTGACAGATTGTCTACAATTTTATCTTCGGTTAATTCGTCATGGATTACCAACATTGTACTTTTTACATTCTGGACTACAGTAAAAGGCATCTAAAATATCTGTAGATTTCTTTTTTGTTTGCCCTTCAGAACATGTACACGGCAAGGATGCATGTTATTCTTGCCTGTTGTATGCAAAAATAATATACATCTATCTAATCTACATTCACGTTTTCGCATCCTGCTGCTTCACTAGTTTCTTCCTCCTCAGATTCAGATGTCTCTGGAGCATCTGAAATTGTCTCCACAGCACCTTTTCCTGCTTCGAATCTCGCTCTCCTCTCGACGGCCTCCCGCACCCTCTGTGCAAATTCTTCATCAGATCCAGCTAGCATATACCGCAGCTTCATGTTTATCCTATTCGCCACCAATGTCTTGTGCCGAGGCTCTATCCTGTCCTCCAGGGAGTAGCTGAAGAACCTGAAACCATCCAGTGGCAAGGCACAAGGGTGACGTCACAGCAATTACAAGCATCAATTAGGCTATTGGCATCTTTGTTCTTGATGCAAACATGAACTCCAACTTACCGTGGAAACTCAATGAGATCTTTCAGTGGTCGCACCATTACACGCCTCAAGTACTGGTATTTTGGTCTTAGAATATCAACGTTGTATCTGAGAAGTGCTGGGAAGTCAGCAACCATCTGACCCAGCACAAAGTGGTAGATGCCCAGTGACCGGAAGTATTTGACGCTAACTTCTAGCTTGTGTGCAATACTACAGCCCAAGAGCTGTGGATCCAGAGCAATAACCTTTCCAATGTCGTCCTGTTTTACTCCACCTTTCGTTAACAGGAATATAACCTACGATTTGCACACGTGCAAGACAAATGAAGTAGCAGAAGGAATATGTAAAAGTAAAAATATGGAAACAAACACTCTACTTTGACAAAATTATGTCCCTTGTTACCCACCACTGTAGAGAATTAGGCAAACACCACACGCCCTAGGAGGGGGGGTGACCTTTCATTATATAGGCCGAATAGGCTTGGAGTACAAGTCAAATACAATACAAGACTAAACACCTATACATATCTAATACCCGCCCGCAGTCGCAGGAGGGGAACTAACACCAAGACTGGACCGAAAATCAGTAAACAACTGTACAGGAAGACCCTTAGTCATGATGTCAGCATACTGATGGGACGACGGAACGTGGAGCACCCGAACCTGTCCCAAAGCAACCTTCTCTCGAACAAAATGAATATCAATCTCAATATGTTTAGTGCGACGATGATGAACTGGATTCGCAGCCATGTAGACAGCACTGACGTTGTCACAATAAACAATAGTTGCCTTGTCGAGAGGAAGATGAAGCTCCTGAAGAAGCTGGCGCAGCCAACAACACTCAGCCACAACGTGAGCTACAGCACGATATTCTGCTTCAGCGCTGGAGCGAGATACCGTTGTCTGTCGCTTAGAAGACCAAGACACCAGACTATCTCCGAGATAAACACAGTAACCAGAGGTAGAGCGCCTAGAGTCTGGACAGCCTGCCCAATCCGCATCAGAGTAGGCAGTGAGGGAATCCACTGAACCGGAACCAATGTAAAGACCATCGTCCAAAGTACCCTTCAAATAACGAAGAATGCGTTTCAAAAACGCAAGGTGAGGGTCCCTTGGATCATGCATGAACAAGCAAACCTGCTGAACAGCATAGGCAATATCTGGCCGAGTCAGGGTAAGCCACTGAAGAGCACCAGCAATGCTCCTGTAGAGAGAGGGATCAGCGACTGGCGGCCCTTCTTCAGCAGACAACTTGGACTTGCTATCAACGGGAGTGGAGGTCGGGTGACACTCGGTCATGCCGGCGCGTTGAAGAAGTTCCAGGGCATATTGTCGCTGAGAGAGAAACAATCCATCCGAAGTGCGCTTGACGGAAATGTTCAGGAAGTGGTGTAAAGAACCAAGATCCGTCATGGCAAACTCGGAGTGCAGGCGCTGAATAACAGAAGCAAGCAAATCTGAGTTGGAGGCAGTGAGAACAATGTCGTCCACATATAAGAGAAGGTAGGCGAGATGCGAGCCACTCTTGTAAATGAACAGGGAAGTGTCAGAAACCGATGGAACAAACCCAAGTTGCTGAATATAAGTAGCAAATCGCTGGTACCAAGCACGAGGAGCCTGTTTCAGACCATAGAGCGACCTCTGCAACAGACAGACATGATCAGGATATGAAGGATCAATAAATCCAGGTGGCTGCTGACAATACACAGTCTCACTGAGATAACCATGGAGAAAGGCATTCTTGACATCAAGCTGATGGATTGGCCAATGACGAGAGCTAGCAATACTCAAAACAGTCCGGATAGTAGTTGGCTTGACAACCGGGCTGAAGGTCTCATCATAATCCACGCCATATTCCTGATTAAAACCCCTGACAACCCAACGAGCCTTGTGTCGAGCCAGAGAACCATCAGAATGAAATTTGTGTTTATAAATCCACTTCCCTGTCACAACATTAGCGCCAGGTGGCCGAGGAACAAGACGCCAAGTACCATTATCCATGAGAGCTTTATACTCATCTGCCATTGCAGCTCGCCAGTTAGGATCAGCAAGAGCACTGCGATAATTCCCTGGAATAGGTGAAGCGACGACATGCTCAGCAGAAAGATTCCGATAACTGACAGGCTGAATAGTACCGGTCTGCAGACGAGTGAGCCGCCGAAGAGTCGGCGGAGGTGAGGCACCACGCATAGGACGTGGAGGCGCAGGTGGCGGCTGTAGTGCGCTGGCTGTTGCACCGTAGCGGCGGACAGGAAGCGGACCATTGACCGGACGACGGCTGAAAACCTGCCCTCGAAAGCGCCCTGGAGGCAGTACTGGACCAGCCTCAGGCGCTCCAGGTGGTGGCTGCACTGGGACAGCAGCTGCAGGCGCTGCTGCAGCATGAGGAGCGGGTGCCGCGGCCGCTGCTGGTGCGGCTGCAGGAGCCGCTGTGGCTGCGGCACGATCAGACGGGGGCACGAAGCCACTCCCGCCCGATGTAGAAGGCTCCGAACGTCCAGGTGGGGGCACGAAGCCGCGCCCACCGGGAGAAGACTGCAGTGGCGCAGCGTCCGTAGTGGACGGGGCGACCGCTGGAGGGGCTGGTGAGGGTACTGAACCGCTCTCACCAGCACATGAGGAATGCTGCTCGGCGTCCAAAGTTCCTGCTGCATTGTTAGTAGAGCAAGGCACAACAAAATCCAAATCGTCGTCTCGTAGAAAATCATAGGAAGAAGAAGGAATCCGACCATCGTGTGCAAAGGGAAACGAAAGTTCATCAAAAACAACATGACGAGAGATAACAACACGACGAGTGGTAAGATCAAGACAACGATAGCCTTTATGTGCCGAAGGATAGCCCAAGAAAACACATGCAGCTGAACGAGGTGCGAGCTTGTGAGGGGAGACCGCTTGAAGGTTCGGGTAACAAAGGCACCCAAAAACTCGCAAGTGGTCATAGCTAGGAGCGCTGCCATGAAGCCGGGAAAAAGGAATTTCGCCAAAAATAGAGGTAGACGGACGCCTGTTCAGGAGGTATGTAGCTACAGATAAAGCCTCAGCCCAATAAATTGGAGGCATGGACGCATGCATCAGGAGAGTGCGCACAGAATTATTAAGGGTACGAAGAACTCGCTCGGCCTTACCGTTCTGAGCGGACGTGTAAGGGCAAGAATGTCGGAATAAAATACCACGTGATGCTAGAAAGGTTGTGGTAGAAGTGTTCACGAATTCTCTACCATTATCAGTTTGAAAGCATTTAACGGGAAGGCCGAACTGTGTCTGTGCATAGGCAACAAACTGAACAAAAATCTCATGAACATCGGACTTAAGGTGAAGAGGATATGTCCAACAAAAATGAGTAAAGTCATCCAGCAAGACGAGATAATATTTATAGCCTGAAATACTCGGAATAGGAGACGTCCAAACATCACAATGAACTAGCTCAAAGGCAGAAGATGTCTGAGAGGTAGATGCACTAAAGGGAAGACGCGTATGTTTGCCTAGCTGACAGGCATGACACATAGAGCGATCTACTTTATTACAAGTGATGTATTTATTTTGGCGAAGCGAGGCAACGGCGGCAGGAGCAGGATGTCCGAGACGCTGATGCCACAGGGAGGCGGAGGCGGCGATGAGGGCGTGGGCAGTGGTAGGTGTGGCAGCAGTGATGGTGTACAAGTCTCCGTCGCTATTGCAGCGAAGAATCACGCGTCGCGTCCTGAGGTCCTTCACAGAGAAACCAGAGGCATCAAATTCAATTGAGCAACGATTGTCACGAGTGAACTGGCGAACGGAAAGAAGATTACGAACGATAGAAGGGACGACAAGGACGTTGTTCAGAGTAAATTTGGATGCAGGTGTATGGAGGACAGACTGACCACGAGACGTGACAGGAAGATGAGTACCATTGCCTACAACAATAGAAGAGGGCAGCGGGAAGGAGCGGGAGAGGAGTATACCTTCCGAAGAATGCATATGGGTGGAAGCACCGGAGTCGAGGACCCATGGAGTAGACCCTTGCACCGACATTTGCTGGAGGGCAGCAATGAGACCCGCCTGGTCAAAATGGGGCGCCTGCTGCTGGCTGGAGTACTGCGCAGGTGCGAAGGCTGTTTGGGCCGGAGGAGCATAGCCTAACAGCCCTGCACCCGGCATGTTGGAGCCACCAGCACCTTGTGGGCGCCAACCGCCCGCCTGTCCCCCTCCCTGACCGGGCCATGGAACGCAGAACCACGGAGCGGTAGGATAGGGCAAGCGAGGATGTCCACCTTGCTGGCCGCCACTTCTCTGCTGGCTGCCGTAGCCCTGCTGACCGCCGCCGTAGCCGCGCTTCTTCTTGGGACGACGCTGCTGCTGCTGCGGAGGCGCGTCGGAGGAGGAAGACGACATGCGGCAGGCAGAGCCACACCCGCTGGAGGAAGCAGAGGCGACGAGAGCAGTGGACGTCGCAACCTTGGTCTCATTGGCCAAGCGCAGCTCTTTCAGGGCAAGCTGATCGAGTGCCTTGGAGAAGGTCATGTCGGCGGTGGCAGCAATCATGTCGGCGGTGGTGCTGTACTTGGGGTTGACGCCGCGCAGGAGATTGAGCACCATGTTTGGCTCAGAAACAGCCTGTCCTGCATCACGGAGTCGGTCGGCAGCCTTCTTCATCAAATTCCCGTAGTCTTCAACAGAGAGATCTCCCTGAGTCAAGGTGTGGAAGTCATGACTCAGGTAGATGGCGCGAGGAGCCTGATTGGACCGGAAGTGCTGCTCGATGGCGACCCATAATTGGCGGGCAGATTGCCCTGGCGCCATGGTGAAGTCCAGGACTGGTTCGGAGACGGATCCATAGAGCCAGCTCCGGACGCAACAATCTGCTTGAGTCCAGGCAGCACTAGGGTTTGCAGGGGGTGCTGTCCCATCTATGTGCTGGAGAAGACCGAACTTGCCGCACATCGCCTGGAAGAAGGCGCTCCACTTGGTGTAGTTGCCGGAGCGGAGTTCCAACGTCACAGGGACGTGAGCCTTGACGGGAATCGACGCGTAGGGGCTGATTGCTTCACCCATTGCAGGAATTGGGGAGGGGGAGGAAGCGGAAGTGCTGCTGGAGACTTCGGCTGGGGAGGAGGGAGCAGCGAGAGGCTCGTTGATCACCTCGGACATCAACAGGAGGATCTGTTGGAGGGGGGAGGGGCGCGCCTAGGGAGGGCTGCGCCGTGGTGGGTGTGCAGGGGAGGGGCAGCGCCTGGAGGCGGCGCCTGGAGGTGGGCGCACGTGGGGGGAACCCACGGCGAGTTAGGGCAGCGGAGGGGAGGGGGGGGGGGGGGGGGGGGGGGGGGCGCACGGCCTGGCCTAGGATAGGGCCCGGACTCGTGATACCATGTAGAGAATTAGGCAAACACCACACGCCCTAGGAGGGGGGGTGACCTTTCATTATATAGGCCGAATAGGCTTGGAGTACAAGTCAAATACAATACAAGACTAAACACCTATACATATCTAATAACCACAACAGCAGCGTTCTCAAACAAGGCAGTACGACAGCTATCAAATTTACTGATGTTAACTTGAGATATTTAATTTCAAGCAATGCATCATTGCTGCAACATGCATATTATGTTCAAACCTTTTATATGTAACAGATTAACTGGAAAAAGGTTGCACAAAGTTTTTTTATAAAGAATAGGAGGAGCAAGCCTCTACTGGATATAATATATTAAATATGAATTAAAAACAAAACTTATGTGCAGAGGAAAATGAAAATAAGAAGGAAAAAAACAGAGATAACAGATCACTCTGATTATTCTAACCAATTACTATATGCTCAAAGTGACTGCCATGTGTTAGCTCATCGTGGTGAACCAACACTGAGATGCATTTAAGTAACTGCACACTGTATGGTCAAATAGTTTGGTTCTTTCAAGCTAATGCTTTAAAATGAGGCTTTCTGAGTTTTGACTGATGCACTACTTAGTATGGTTGTACTGTCCCAGCTATCAGTGAAATAAAGTTCCTACAATTTGCACACTAATGTCCTACTGAAACAAACTATTGTAAAAATTGATGTAACAAAATGCAAACGAATTAAATCAATATTTACCAAAACTGATAAGAATAGTAACAAGATAAGGGAACACACCACTGGGCGTATTTTCTTGTATAAACTATAAGTTAATACAGGAGGGAACTTCACAAGCACATTGCCGATTGCATCACTCCGGACACCAATATCTTGTAGAAATTGTACCTGAAACAGATTTTTGCATAGAGGCAGATGAGTCATATTACCAGAATTCAGAACATACAGAGCTATGACAAGTGATAATATATATTTTTTTGTGAATACATGCAGAAAAGAAGTGTGAACATCTAGAAAGCTGCTAATATATTTCAAAGCAACGAAGAAGTTACCTTTGGTGCTATCACTGTCTCCAAATCAAGACAGAATATTGTAGGTTGGACCAACAACATTCGCTTCATGCCATCCCGTGAAACATTAAGGTGGTACAGATACTTAACAAGAGGTCTCCAACTTTCTTCGATGCTACATGCCATGAGTTGTGGCTTGAAAGCCAATAGCCTCCCAAGTTCTTCAGTGCTCAAACCAAACTCCTTCAGATATTGAACCTGTGACCCAGAATGATATTTCATTAGCAACTACAAAATAGAAGTCAAAGAAAGTCAGAGAACTGAATATAACATTCAAACTAACTCAGTAGTTTATCAGAAATCTTCAAAAAGTACCAAGGAGATAGATTATTTAATATGGAACTCTAGACCTAAGACAAGATATTACCCATCAGCATATTGATGCATCATATTAGTAGGGGAAAGACACACTATGACTAAGTTTTGTTCATCCTTTTTTGTTCCTTAGTGAACAGAAATAAATACAGCTTCAACCATTCTGAAGATCAACTCCTACTTTTTTTTTCATAGCAAGGAGCAGTAATGGACTGCATAAAACAAAAGAGGCTAACATTCTAACAATCCTGCCAATGTTCAGTGTGCAACAAAAATTAGCACAGAACTACAACTAAATGTAAAGCAAACACCTTACTGTTCATCTCTTCCAAGCTTAAATATCCAAGAACTCTTGGATAATCATAGACCATCGTGCCAAAATCCTTCTCATCCATCCCCATATCCGTATAAAACCTCACTCGTGTCTCCAGCTCATCCATGGACATACTCAGCAGCTGTGGACATCTACTGACCACATAACCAATCCAGTCCCTCCTCACACCACAGCTTTCCAGATAGCCAATAATCTCCTCCAATTCTTCAAAGCTTCGGTTTAAAAAGGATCCACCGTTTGCAAGGACACGCCCCAGAAAATCTCCTTTTACATAAATTGACCTCAGCCACTTTATCATCGTCCTTACTTTCGCCAAATCGGAACACGCGCAAACTACTTTGGCAATTTGGGGGTATGTCATCGAGTTGTGCTTGAACCACCTGAAGTATACAATGTAGCTATCTCAATTACAATTGGGGAATTTCCCTGTGAACTACAAACTTGATTTAGTTTTGGGGAAATGAAAAGGTTGTATTTTTATGATTTTCAATGCTTTGGTAGCCGAATTATCACAAATCCTATATAAACTGAACGGAAATAAACCGAGCAAATAGATGAAGGAAAAGGAATGCAAATCTGGGATCTTTACCTGACTAGCTCTACAAGGCTGGACTCCTCGATGTACGCCTTTGCACGGGCGTTGAAAGACATGTGCGCGAGGTCGGGCCGGTCCCGCCGCATCGCCGCGGCCTCGACGACGACGCGGTCGACAAAGGGCCCCATCAGCGCCGTGAGGTTCCTGATGTACGTGAAGCCGCCGACCTTCCCGCCGCTGATCGCGGCCACAAGCGCCTCGGCGGCCACCGCGCGGCGCACCTCGAGGGCGCGCCGCAGGACCGCATCCTCCGCCTCGGAAATCCCTACGGCGGCGGCGGAGCTCGTCGGGGTGGATACGGAGCCCGGGAAGCGGTGCTCCCGGCGCGGCGCGAGGGAGGCCCCCTCGGCGGCGAGGAGGGCGGCGGAGGGGGCCGGAGCTGGGGGCGGGAGGGCCGGGTGGGTCGCGGTGGTGGGGTTCTGGAGGCGCGAGGCGGTGACGAGGGAGGGGAGGCGGTGGCGGCGGCAGGAGAAGGGGGTGGGGGCGCGGGGCGGGAGGTGGAGGCGGAGGTGGGAGCGCGGGAGAGCGGCAGCCATTGGAGTGGAATGGTGGAGCTGCTATCCGATTTCGTTTGGGCCGTTTGGCAGGACCCGCGGGAACGAATTTTCTGAACCGTGTTTACGTTGCCATGCGAAATTTTTTCCAAAAGAGAATCTCATATGCATGAAACACTAAATGTAGACGAAAAAAATAATTCATTACATGGATGGAGTGTATGTCGCGAGACGAATCTAACGAGCCTACTTAATCCAAGATTTGCAACAATAATGCTACAGTAATCGTCCGCTAATTGTTAATTAATTACCCTCTAATTACCCGTCATTAGATTTGTCTCGCGATTTGCTGGCTAGATCTGTAATTAGTTTTACCAATAGTTTACATTTACTACTCCTAAATTATAAATTTTCTTTGATGTGACATCTCGAAAACTTTTCACCCTCCCATCTAAACACGCCCAAAATTATTGCCTGTAATATCTAACATTTCATTTCAAACGGGCTTGGAGCGGTGGGTACATTTTCTCATAATCATGACCCTTTTCTACGCATAGAAACTAATAGCTATGAAAACATTTTAATTTTAAAACAATCATGTGCCTTTACATTTTAAAATTAAAATTCACCAAATTAAGCTACTTTTGAAATCTATACAAATTTATATGGCACAAAAAAATCAAGAAATTATGGGAAAGTGATTAATATTCCTCATATGGGATGCGGTACTTTATAAACTTATTTCCCATCATAAAGTACATACAGTATAGTATTCTGAAGAATGAGAAAATTGGAAAAAAAATTATTAAAAAACTCTCGATTCTCTATGTAACTTACTAACTTATGATGGGAAATAATTTTATAAACTATTGCATGCCATGTGAAAAATATTGGTTAAGTTTACATTACTTTTTAAAGTATTTTGGAGCCATATGTATTTAGATATTCTTTAGAGGTAGCTTAATTTGGTGAAATTTAATTTTGAAACTATAAAGGCACAAGATTGTTTTAAAGCAAAATGTGTCCATAGCTATTTGCATTGATGATCTTTTGAGGTGATTTGGATGTTTCGGCCAACTCAGCCGACTTAACTGACATAAGTGACAAAAATATCAGATAAGAAATAAATTTTAGAGCTCAATGTCATATAAGGGCCAAAAAAGTAATTGAGCCATCTTCTGATATCAAATAAGAAATTCCTTCTATTTAATTCACAAGAGTCATCCATATCCACATTTGTTTTGGATACAAATTGAATTCAGATATTGAAAAAGTAAATTTGGATACATCCACTTAAGTTACTATATTAAAAATGAATTAGGATACAAATATCCCTATTTACATTTTGGTGGATACGAGTATCGAATATCCACGCATCACATTCCATCCCTACCAAATATGGAAGCTTACATGATGAGCTGCTTAGCAACGGCGAGTTGTTTCTAGTCTCTTAATTCACAAGAATCATACATACAAAAAGCTTGTGACAGTATTCATCCATCATCATAAATTGTACATATCCGCCTTTTAATATATAAAAAATGGATCAAGGCGGCAACAATAGTTGCTTCTATATGATCTCTCGTGGATATGATCTTCCTTTTGGAAAAAAAGCATATGATGCTTATATAACACAAATCTTGCCTTTTAATGTTCGATAAATCTTATTAGTTCACAAGAATTGAAATATCGTGTGTATGACGTGCCAACGAGGAGGCCAGAAGCTCGGTCTAATGCATTAAGAAAGAGGCAGGCAAACTCTTGACAAAACAAAAATCAAAATTTGTAAGATTATTTATAAGTTCAGTTTTTTTGATAAGTTTCGTTTCCCAGTTGGAACACGAACGCCAAGAAAACTAGAGACATTGTACGTCGTCGAACCGGTGGAAATTTTTGGAGAGTTGTTCTTGTCGTCAAACTCTCTGTACGTACGTGCGTGTTCTACGATCGATACGAATACGACGAGGCTTGGCTTTGGAAGAATCTCTACCACTATTAAAAACGTAGTGTCATCGTAGCCACCCCCGTGCCCCCGCCTCCCGCGCCCTCGCCTCCCGCACATGGTGGGCCCCATAGAGAGTACCCCCGTCCCCATACGGACCGACGCGGACGCAGCGAGCGGTGAAAGGCCCCGCGCGGGCGGAACGACGGCCAACCTGACGAGTGCGCGAAGCTCCTGCGACCGGTCGGCCCCAACGAGGGAGGGCATGGCACGAGAAGCTCCCGCGGCCGGCCAGCCTCGGCTATGGTGCGGCGACGCGGAGCTTCCCGTGGCCTGCCGACACGGAGCTCCCGACCTGCCGCCGCCCGTCGTCGATCCGCGCCATCCGAGACGCCGCCACTCACCATCGATCCACGCAGCTCGCCGTTGATCTGTGTCGTCCCTGCTCCGTCTCCACCCCGCTGCCCCGCTCGTCGTCGATTCGCGCCGTCGGAGCTGCCGCCGCTTGCCATCGATCCGCGTAGCCCGCCGACGATCCGCGCCGCCCCTACTCCGCGCGGTGGAGCTGTGCCGTCGTGTCCACCCTGCTCCGCACGGGGAGGGACGAGTCGGCAGGCGGAGGGAGCGAGGTGGCGCCACCCAGCCAAGATCTCGCGGCCCGCTCGACCGCCGCTGCCCCGCGGCCAAGCTGGTCGCCGCCGCCGGTGATGTGCGCCTCGCCGCTTGGGGCCACAGGCTACAGCACACCCTACCACGTCGGCCGCCCAGGGCCACAGCCCGTCTTGCTGCCTGATGGAGTCGTACCAAGCAGATCATCGAAAATGATGCCCACATGTCGCCGGGGAATCTGCTTCAAGCGCGGTTCATCGGAGGCTCTGATCGCCCCATGCGAGAACCGTTGGAGCCGCGACTCTCCTCGCTGAGCGAGCATAGGCAAAAGGTAATTTTAGTAACCCTTTTATTAGTAGGATATTCAATTTGGATGCCATCTCTGCCTGCAATGTCACAACTATGTCTCTGTATTCTGCAGTAAGGCAAAAAGAAAACATATGGATAGAAAAATCTTGGTGTCCACCTTGCTCTGTTTCTGGGGAAAAGTGGTCATCTGTTCTATTTGTGAAGTTGGCTTCCAAATTTTGAATGGTATATATTTGGTAGATAATCTCTTTCACTAAGCACTAAAACATCTGTATGTGGTGGGAGCTTTATTCAAAAGAGGTTATGAAATTGGTGCTGACTTAAAATTTGCTGCTGCCAGCCATGGTTGCTTAATTCATGTTCATAATGTTTTCAGTTAGCCAACTGGCGTTGCACTCTGTTGCAATAGTCATTAAAAAATATACGGTACCTTTATCTACACAAAAGGAACATGTCATTGCATCCCATACTTGGCAAATGTAAGATCTAATTTAAAGTGTGATTATCTCATTCTCATATCACGCTAAGACACTGGTGAGGGGAATTGTGCATAAGGCTAACCTTCACCCAACAATTTGGCTTTTTGATCAAGCGGTGCATATGATGGAACTGTCAGTAATGTCAGATACAATGAGGTTGCAATGACTTCCATCATTAGCAGAAGGTACGAATATTTTGAGTACCATTATTTTATTTCAAGTGATATTGATATTCTTCTTTGACGCTCTATAGGCCTGGTAAGATAACCTTTTTCCTACTTTGATCTTATCAACTTTTAAGGTGTGAATATAGTTGTTTAAGAAAAGGGAAAATTAAGATTCAGACTTTAGAAAAATACCATCAAAAGATTTAACTTTAGAAAAATAGCATTGAAAGGTTGTCCGTTATGGATTTGTACCATCTCTGTGAACTGGACGTTTAACAACGGGAGCTTCAGGCTTCACCTGCCACTTCCCTCTCCCCATGACACTTAGGGCCCTACTTGTCATCCCTAACCTTCAGCAGGCTCCGCAGGACGAGTTGGAGGTGTGCAGCTCAACAGCGCGTCCAGCAGAGAGAGGAACGAACCCTGCAAATTCGCTGGTGGTCTTTGCGTGGCCGCGGTCCTCCTGCTCCAGCCAAGTAGCAGCCCGGCTGCCCGGCCGTGTCCACTGTCCTGACACGGGCCTGTAGCCTCGATGTGTTTGCTGACGCCGCCGCCGAGGCTGCTGCGTCCCTTCCTTGTTGAGCCTCCGGCCGGCCGCCGAGGCCGCCAGCTCCTGGTTGCATGCACCGCCTGCCCAGAGCCCCGGAGAGATCGATGAGAGGGGAAAAGAGATTGATTTTACTGCTGCGCATAAGGAGAATGGAAGCAGAGAAAGGGGTCGATTTTGCTATTGTAAGAGCGAGGATTTTGACGAAATATTGTAAGAGGGAGGTTGATAGGAATATTGGATTTTGCTGCTGCTGCATGCTCGATTTTGCCTGTGAGGGAGATTGTTGGTGCCGAGTGTGGCTTTGGTACTGCTGAGAGCTGCATGTACATGCCGTGGGACTGTGGGAGATGATGAAAATGGTCTCAGGGATATTTTTCTTAGCACTTAACGGCAAGTTCACAGCCATGCTACAAATCAATAACGGGGCAATCTTTCAATGCTATTTATCTAAAGTTGGATCTTTTGATGGTATTTTTCTGAAAGCTGGATCTTTCGATGCTATGAATCTAATTTTCCCTACAAAAATAGATGGTAAGCACAAAATGATATGGACTTCGCCTGGTTGAAATTCCTTTTTCTTTTTGCTTGCTCTTTTCCTTGAAAATGGTGGGCTGGAAACTAACTGACATCAAGCTTAAGGATAGTTTCACCACAAAGCCATAAAAGTGTCCATGTGATGAAGTAGTGTTTGTTTTATTTATGATTTATCCAAATCATACCCTATAAGTTTAAGCTAGAATAATTTAGTCACAACTCACCAAGAATTAATATAGTATACGGAATATTTTTTTCATACTGGAATCTGCCCAGTGAAGAATGTCCTTGAAGACTAATTGGTTTCCCTTGTGAATGCAGGCATCACCAAATTGTTACTATGCATATTTTGGGTTTCCAAGAGCCACTGTGTTTTTAGCCCTTTTCGGGAAGGTGTTTCTTGTGGCATTGGTGTTGCTGATAATTCAGTATGAATGTGAAATCATATGTTGGAGAAGTAGGCTTGCAAACGGTGATGCTGGTTTAGTATTAGGTGCTGTTCAGAGGGTATAGTTTGTTTATCTTGCGTCAATTAGCCAGCTTTAATGCTATGTATTACAAGTTTGTTTGGGCTAAATTGTAAAATGCATATGGACGAATGGTCAAACAAGAATGCTAAAATTTTATTGCGAGTTCTTTGTTGATTATTGGGTTAATAATTTTTGCTGCCCATCCCAACGCACAGGCCATTACATTGTGATAGTGTTTTTATCTGATCTTTTTTTGAGGGATGTCTGTTTACTTTACAAAGTATAATTGTTTGATTGTCCATCTTCTTCGAGGCCGACATGTTAAAATAGTCTCTAGATAGTATTTATTTTTGGAACTAATGAGCTCACAATTTTAGTATGCACTAAATTTAACTCGAGCATTTTGGCTAGCCCAATAAACTTTCAGAAGAGCGTAAAGGAAACACCGAATTCCAAATTACGCAAGTGTCAGGTAGCGGGACCGATGAAGACATAGCGGCAGAGAGCAGCTTGTTGTGGCAGCTTAGAACAACAATACACACGTCTCAATAACGCTTAAGCTGCAAGTCAAAACTAATTATTAGTATACGACTGGGGATAAATTCGAGGCAGTTGTTTTTGTATGGCGTAGTCTTATGATGATCAACATCTTGCCTTTGTGCTTGTATTGTAGTCCTATTTAATTATCATAAATTGTTCATCAAGTCTTTTGCATAATAATTTAAAAATAATTGACATTTTCTTTAAATTTTGTAAGCCCGTAGCAAAGCACGGGCTATCACCTAGTTATATATATATACGTGCAGATACAGCAGGTCCAGTTCCGAGAGGGTAGGATTGGAACAGGAATCCGCCTCCACCCGTCGCCCAATGGGGCACAACTTGAAGGTTGAAGCTCAAATCAGTTCCAAACTCCAGAGTAAAATCTTGCATGGAGACCGAAATGAACGCTGGAATCTTATCTGTCAAGCAAATTTTGGTTAGGTGTCGATGATAACACGCGTTAAAATCTCTGGATCGGATCGCACCATATATGACGTGAATTCTTATCGTCGTTTGTGTCGCCAGCCCTAATAAGCCTCCTTGCGATGGATCGATCTGCAATGTCGGCGTCAAACGACCCTGCCTCCGCCGCCGTCGCCACCCCAGAAGAGTTAGATTTCCGTCGTTATCTGAAAGCAGACCTTAGCATCCATGTTCTTGAAGCATTGGGAACTCAGCAAAAAAATTACTTCACAGACAGCTTTTTGCTGAGTGTTTTTTTGTCGGGCACTCGGCCAACACTTTGTTGGACATTCGGCAAAGTTTGAGGTTTTGTCGAGTGTCTATGTCAAAACACTCGGCAAAGCCTATTTGGTTATTGAATTACTAGAATAAGAAGTTTTCAAAGGCTTGGACGTGAAGTATTAATTAGGATGAAATAAACTCCATAACAATGATGTATATAGTATCATACTCAATATTCAAGACAATTAATTGTAGTCTTATGTCTGCAATAATGGACCCATAACATTATATTGTGTGCGGGAGCCTAAGGGCAGTCTCAACCCATAGAGTCTATGAGTAGTTTCTATGTCGCCACATAAGCAAGAAATCGCTATAGAAACTACACTCCACAACCCATGATTTCTTAATGTGGATTGTTAGTAAATGCATCATCTCTCCTCTCTACCAATCATGTTTACTCTTTATCTATCATGAAGAAACCATCATCTCTCCAATGCAAAGTTTGGTAGTGTCTAGTGCATAGGTTCTCGTGTAGACATTGGGTCTCATGCAAGACCCAGTTTCTTCCTCTCTCTACTCTCTTTCTTATTTAATACAGTGCCACATAAGCTAAAAGTCCTACGTGACAATCTAATCAATGCTATGGAAACTATCCTAGTTGGAGGGTTGGGACTGCCCTAAGATACTCTGTTAAAGTTGAATCTTTACCTATTTATAAAGCAGATAGTGTTTCTATCTTAATTTTTTTAGTTTGGACCGTCATTACATCATATTGACATCTGAGTCCTATGGTTGCTTTCCATCAATCCTGAACCTCTTCTGTCCGTTGGTGGCTCATGCACGTAGGACCACCGATCAAAGCTCAATCGAAACACAAACACAGAGCATCGATTGAGGGCCCCTTTGGATCGAAGGATACGAAAAACATGGAAATAGGAAAAACATATATAGCAATTGAGGTGGCATGTTCCTCCAAATCAAAAATTTCTCCTACTGCGAACAACAAAAATAAGCACACGAACACTACTGTCTAGGTCTAGCTAGAGAATTGAAAATCGTCAGCAACACATTAATTAAGTAATTAGCTGCTCGCTTCTCCACAGATGAAACGGCAGATCAGAGCAATCTTCTCCCACAGCGTTTCGGCCGGCCTCTCGTGCTTGAACTGGCACGATCCGTCCTTGCACGGGCACACCACCCCCACCCTGTCCATGTCCTCCGCCGTCACGTCCTCCTCCGCCGCAGCCCGCTCCTCGACGACGGTGACCGAGCACCGGATGGCGAAGCAGTCGTCCCTGATGAACCTGCGTTCCAAGTCCTTAACGGCGATGAACTTCGGGTAGCCCCACTTCCGGCCGGCCCTGAAGGGGACAGCGCGCACGCGGCCGCGAAACGGCCACGGCGCCGCCGCGCCGTGGTGGTGGAGCAGCTCCACCTCGAACTCCGCGTGGACGATGCCGGCAGGGGCGACGGCGGGAAAGACGTACAGCGAGACGTGGCCGGCTTCCTCCTCGTGCTCTCCGTTGAGGTAGCATTGGATCCTCCAGGCGTGGCCCCCAGCCGTGAACTCGCCGGACTTGATGTAGCTGCTGCCGGTGCCACCGTGCATTCGCTTGAGACGCGAGTAGCCCTCGACCTTGAGGAGGTGGTGCCCGACGGCGCCGACCGCCGCGGCGGCGACGGTGGATACGGTGAGCGTCTCCGGAGACGAGGTGCTCGTGTCGTCGACGTCGGCGGCGGCGCCGGCACGTAAGGGCGCGTAGGACGGCTGGGACATCGTCGTCGGATCAGTGGAAATTTGGAGACTCTTTTCTAAAATCTTCTGTCGCGCCGCGGCGACGTATGTCGGTACGTGTTACTGCGATCGATGCGACGAGGCTTGGCTTTTGGAATATTTACATACGTGCAGACATAGCAGGGATCGGAACAGGAACCCAATTGTCAACAATCTGGATGTTGCTGCTGAAGTACGAAACTTGTCCGTAGCTGAACGTGATCAGCTGTAACAGGCTCCTAATCACCGGATCAAACTACTACGGGAGAAGGAGGTCATGCATTAACAGCGTGCAAAAGTAACATATTATTCTAGAGGACAATAACACTAGATATTTTCAAATGATCGCTAATGAAAAACATAGTGAAAAAAGAATTTTATTCCTTGACCATGATAAGGAAAAAAATCAGGGACAAGCAAATCTCAAAGCTTACATAACACGTTTTTATAAAGATACGTTCGAAGCCCTTGAGAAAAATTCCTTCACTTTGGATGAGCGAATAAGAGTGTCGGTGTTCTACCGTCGATCCTACCGAGGGGTATCCCGAGGTAGTTGTGACACCCCGTATTTTTAAAAGCATTTTAAATACATATTTTCTATAATTAAATATAATTAATTCTTTTCAAATATTCACAATCTATTTTATAAGTTAAATCATGCATCTAACATTGACATGAGTGTTGCATATTGAATGCTTTAGAATCCTTCTCTACTCTCTAAATTCCAAGAGATAGAAATGCCTCCAAACCTTTCTCTCTCTCTCTGTCAAATCTTTAGGTTTAATATTCAAATCCAATTTGAATATTAATTCTCGGTCTCAAATCTTTCCAAAAAAATATTCTAAAACAATCTCCCTCAAGCCTCACCTTAAAATCCCATTTGCATTGAATCTACATTCGAATTCGAACTCTAAAACCTATTCAAATAAATAGAAAACCCTCCTATACGTTAAATGGGCCGACAGCCTCATTTCGGCCCAGCTGTGGGGGATATAGTACCCGGGTACCTCACGAGCAAGCCTGGCAGCCCACCAAAAGGGGGCGGCCCAGCCCACCGTTCTGGACCTGAAGACGTGCGGGACAAGTCGGCGCACGGAGGAAGGATCTGGAAGGAGAAGTCCTAGTTGGAATAGGAATTATTGTAAAGAAGGAAAGGATTCTTAGAGATAGGATCGGATACAAACCGACTTGTAACCCTGCCCCCCGATATATAAGGCGGGCAGGGACCCCCTCAAAAACAACCAACCACAACTCGAGCCAACTCGAATCACCAAAACACGCAATACAACACCCCAAAACAGGACGTAGGGTATTACGTCGAGTCGACGGCCCGAACCTGTATAAACCCCTGTGTCTGTCCATCCTAACCATCCTGCTTCCGATCTTTGCGATCTTCCCTGCATTACAAATCACTTCCGTGGGCTACCCCGTGGAAGACTGCCGGAGATAATATCACCGACAGTGGCGCGCCAGGTAGGGGATATCGCCGAGATCAATCTGGTAAGCTTGATGGATCGAGTCAAGATCTTGGACAGCTGCAATCTCACGGACGTCGACGGATTCGAGATCCAGTTCGGGGACATCACCACCGCCGCCTCGGATACCCAAGCGGCAGGAGCTATGGTCGCCACGGAGGTTTCCTCTCTGGCGCCGACTTCGGCCGTCACGGCCCAATCCGGTCCGATCGCATCTGATCGCGCCGGTTCTACCCCGCTGAGTCCATCGCTGAACGCGAGACCCAACCAGTCGGGAACAGATCTACAACCACTCGGTTCTGATCCGGCTCCTGAGAGTCGCGTCGCCGAATCATCTCAGAGCGTAAACGCTCAACCGGCGCGCGTCCCGAGCCCTGAGGTCATCACCGTCCAGACCCCTGGCTTTTGCGCGCTTGCTCAGAAGCAGAAGATGAAGGACATTGTCCAGGAGGATGATTGCCTCTCTGGGAGCGACTCCTACGAGTTAAACCCACAGGGACCCTCAATCCTGGACGACCTGCCGGAAGGTTACACAGTTTCCGACGCCTCTACGGAGCCGGAACTGCTAGGATCACCCGGAGAACTAACTCCGAGTAGCTTGGAGCGTTATACGCCCACACCCGACTTCTCCGAGTCCGAGGAAGACTACCTCGCGCAAGAAGGAGTTGGGTCATACTGCTACATGGTGGCGCCAGCGACGCCACCCAACCCTGTGTCAGAAGACGAGGTCACTCCGGCTGAGGAGACGACTGAAGCCAGGGACCAGCGTCGAGGACGCAACGCCAGTCGGGCGACTCGCAGAGCCGCACGACCGCACGGAGCCACCGCGTCAGGATCTGGCACTGCTCGACTCTAGGAGCCTCGCTCTGAAGATCATCGTCGCCAACGGGATCAACACGACCGGAGGAGCACCCAGAACTTGATGCGCGACGGCATGTTCGAGTACAACGGATACGACGTTTACGAGACGCCAGTCCAGAACCTCGTCACCATCAACGAGGAAATCAGTCGGCTGCCGCCCAGCAGTCCAGGCCTGGAAAAGGTAAGGGCTCTCGTGCAGGCCGCCTCCGTCCAGGTTCACCAGATGCAGGGCAGGGCAACCACGGTCGCTTCTGAGCCCGGTCCGTCTCGACGCCGGGCCAGCGGTGGATCGGATCGTGACGAAGACCTTCGCACCACGATCAACAGAGATCGAGACGCGAGGGACGTCATCCGCAACAGCACCGAAGAGCGCCATCGGGAGGAAATCCGGCGGCGCGAAGAATACGATCGGGATCATGGAAATCCCCGTCGTAACTCCAACAGGAGCGGCTACTCGACAGAGTCAGACTACTCTGACCCCTCCGGTAGTCCAAGGCGCGGCAACGACGGCGGTCGCACTCTGCCACGAGGACGAGCACTTCCACCACCCAGGCGACCGACTCCGCCAAGGGAGCGGACTCCACCGCGCAGCAGAACCTACAGACGGGACCGAACTCCACCCAGGACTCGGAACTATCGGAGGACCCGTTCCCCGCCCAGGAACCGGGATCGCAGGAGGGATAGCACTCCCCCAAGAACAACAGACGGCTCGGGTCCGAGCGGTTCCCGCCCTAGAGGTCGGATCGGCGGATTCCAGTCGTTCACTGAGCGCTTGAGAAGCGTGACATGGCCCAGAGGCTTCAAGCTGTCGGATATCGACAAGTACGACGGAAAGTCTGATCCATCTCAATGGCTTCAGATCTACTACACCGCCGTACAAGCGGCTGGCGGCGACGAGGACGTGATGGCGAATTACCTTCCCATCATGCTCACCAAGGACTGCCACAACTGGCTGGCAGGACTCCCGCAAGACGCCATCGACAACTGGGATCAGCTTACCGCACTCTTTGTCGGTAACTATCTCGGTACCTGGGAAAGGCCCGGGAGCAAGCGGCTCCTCGGCCAGATCAGACAGCGCAAGAACGAGACCCTGCACAACTTCGTACACAGGTTCTCGGAGAAGCGCAACTCCATCACGGACGTGACGGATCAGGAGGTTATGACAGCCTTCCAGCACGGCATCTCCGATGGAAGACTGATTCACAAGTGGACTCGGAAGCCACCCGCGACTGTCAATGACATGTTCCGGATTGCTAGCACGTGGGCGAACGCGGAGATCGCGGAAAAGGAACAGCTCAGCGAGCTCAGGAGCCGCTGGGAAGAAGAGAACAAGACGACCCGCAAGCGCGACCGCCGCGAAGACGAAGACCGACATGACGACCATCGTCGCACCGACAGTCACCCTCGCAAGAAGAAGAGCGAGGGCGATATGGTCGCCACTCTGGACTGGTCCAGAGGCCGGATAACTCCAGAAGATTTCCAGCGCATGCTCGATAAGCAATGAGGCTGACCGAGTGGTCCGTATGATCTACGGAGGACCGGAAGGTTTCGAGACGAAGCGCCAGCAGAAGCTCACCAACCGACGACTTGGTTAAGTTACGTATTAATCTCTTATTTCTTTAAGATATTTTTTAATAATCCTCGCCGAGTGGATTTCTATGGATAATCATCCCCAGTTTCGACTCGGCAGATTCATAAATGTCATATGAGTTGTCAACAAAGTTGATTTCATCTTCTATCTACATTATATCTACTACTCGAATTTCCTCTTTCGCGTCACGCACATAAAGTATGAGTGGAACAAACTTTAAATCGTGGGGGAAAGTACTCGCCAAGTCAAAGCTCTACACGCACGACAAAGACTCTGCGGCATGAGACTAAGACCAACGAGGCTAATCTACTCCGTAACAGGTCAACCACTCAGAAATTAAGGCCAGCGCAGAAAGAAAGGGAGTAGTAGTTCCATAAAAACTTATATACAATAACAAAGATTAAACATTGTTCAAAGTACTTCTATTACCAATACTACAGATAATCTACAAAAATTAATTTGCAGGATCGCCACCACCAGAAGGGCCAGCCTCGTCAGTCTCAATGACGACGTGATTGATACATAAGCAGCTCGACCCTGCATATCAAAGTTGGGTTCAGTTCTTCATTGAGATTACACCCAATGGGTGGAATTGAACACACAAACGGCAACAAATCGATTTATTACTTCAGGGCAAGGAAAGGAAGAAGATTGCGGCGGGGATGGCTTATAATGGAATGAACCGTTCCTCCCGCGCGCGGCGCGATGCTTGTCTCGGGAACTCAACCGACGCTAGGCACGTCCCGTCGCTTTGAATTCAAAGATGCGGTATGAATCGTGATCTCGCGATATTCTGGCTTCAATGAGGCAACCGTTAGTTTCCCTAGGAAACAATGGACTTTACAGGATTGATGGGCCTAAATGGGCTGAAATATGGCACGACCTTTCGGTTCTGTCAAATTAACAAATATGTGGGTTTCTGAGCTAGTGTTCAGGGGCATAAACCACTCAGTCGTGAGGCTAAGAGTAGTCGACGGCTAGACTTATTTTTGCAATTAATATTGCAACCTTGCAATTGATTTTTACGTAAGGCATGCGATACTATCGCTAAATTCGCTCAGAGATCTGGGTTAAGTGCTGACAAGTATAAATCTTGTGAGAAGGTGGCTTACCATATGGTCAAGCTGGGTCGTGGGACATGATCTGGGAGTCACGCCGAGTTCAAAGAACTTGAGAATAGAATCCTTAAGAAGGGGAAACAAAAAAGCCCCAGAAGGAGAAAATTATCCGAAATCCATGTCCAGAGGCATGGGGCTGAAAAATTCAGTTAGGATCATAGTTTTCAGAGTCTTGACACGATCGTGCCGAGTCGAATCAAGACTCGGGGGCTACACCCAATGGGTGCACGTGGAGGTGCACACCATTGATGGATTAAGTTCAAGAAGAGATTTACAATATTTTATTTTTGACCCTCGACCTGAATATTCTATTCTACTCAAGGCTTGGGGGCTACACCCAATGGGTGCACCTGGAGGTGCACACCATTGAAGATCAAGATTTCGATGGAAAAAAGTTGAAGACTCTTGGCCAATTTCATACTAAAATTGCCCAAAGCTCGGGGGCTAAGTGTATTCACTTCGCTGTCGCGTTGTGAAAAAGAGCACTTCTTCCCCTCACTATGGCTACAATTGAAGAATCGTTTTCAGGAACGTTTGAGCAAGCACTCGGATCTTCCTCGAAACCACTCGGATCTTCTTTGATACCACTCGGATGAGATCTTAGACGATTTGAGAGCACTCGGATCATGCAAGAAAAAACAAATCAATTACAGCCAACGATCGGCCAAGAAGTGCTCGGGGGCTACTCTGGGGGATATAGTACCCGGGTACCTCACGAGCAAGCCTGGCAGCCCACCAAAAGGGGGCGGCCCAGCCCACCGTTCTGGACCTGAAGACGTGCGGGACAAGTCGGCGCACGGAGGAAGGATCTGGAAGGAGAAGTCCTAGTTGGAATAGGAATTATTGTAAAGAAGGAAAGGATTCTTAGAGATAGGATCGGATACAAACCGACTTGTAACCCTGCCTCCCGATATATAAGGCGGGCAGGGACCCCCTCAAAAACAACCAACCACAACTCGAGCCAACTCGAATCACCAAAACACGCAATACAACACCCCAAAACAGGACGTAGGGTATTACGTCGAGTCGACGGCCCGAACCTGTATAAACCCCTGTGTCTGTCCATCCTAACCATCCTGCTTTCGATCTTTGCGATCTTCCCTGCATTACAAATCACTTCCGTGGGCTACCCCGTGGAAGACTGCCGGAGATAATATCACCGACACCAGCTGTCCTCCCAGCCCGAACTCAAGGTCCAGAATCCCTCCTCGGATTCCTTCCCCCAGCCGCCATCCGGCCGGCCCACTCCCTCCCGCCGGCCCAACTCGCCTCCCCTCCTTTTCCCCGGCCCGCGAGCGCCGCCCCTCCTTTCCCCCTTCCCGCGCACAGTCCACCGCCGGCCCCAGGCCGCCTAGCGGCCCAGCCACGCCCCTCCGTCTCCCCCACAGGCCACAGCCCACGTGCCCCCGCGGCCCAGCCGATTTCCGCCCCGCCCCACGCTCGGCCCAGCTTCCGCGCGGCCCGCGGCCCAGCGCGCGCTCGGCCTGGCTCCCCCGCGCGCCTCACGGCCCACCCAAGCGCGCGCGCAGCCCACAACCCAGTTGCGCCTCTCTTCAACCCTAGGCCAAGCGCCGCCGCTCCCTGGCCTGCGCCGCCGCCGCCGCCTGCCGCCGCCGCCGCCGTTGCTCCGGCGCCCAGCTTCCCACCGGACCTCGTCGCCATGGCTCCCCTCACTCCCCTCTTTCCATTATTGCCACCCGTTTTTCCCCTCCACGGCCGGTAGTACCGCCGCCAGCGCCGGCCGGCCGCCATGACTGCCATGGCCACCACCCCTCTCGAACGCACGCCGCCAGCCTCTGCCACGCACCACGTCGCCCTATCCCCGCATGCCACCTGCCCCACGCGCCCTGCTCGCCTCGCTGCAGCCCCGCCGGGCCTCCGACCACCTGCCACGCCACCCCTCCCCGCGCGCGCTCGCCCCTGCCACTGCCGCCACGTCGCCCGCTGCCTTGTGTAGGAAGAACGCAGCGTGCAGCAGCTGCTGCTCAGTGCCTGAGCCTTCCCCGCCGCGCCTATAAAAGCAGACTCACCCCTCCGTTCCGTTCCTGCAGCTCACACACGTAGAGAGCTCAGCTCTCTAAGCAGTGCGATAGCATTGCGGAAGCGCTGCCCATTACGCAATAGAAAAGGTGCGTCAATTGCTGCTCTGCTCTGTTCCCGGGTACGCTCGGAAACAGTTCAACCAGCGGCGTAGCTTTAGTCATACCACACCGCTCACGTACACATAGGAAAGGTGCGCCACCTGCTGCTCTGCTCTGTTTTCGGGTGCGCTCGGAACAGGCTAACCAGCGGCGTAGCTTTAACCATTTCGCCTAGCATTGTGGACGATGCCAGTTCGGCTGGCCGCACAATGCCCGACCCCCCGCCGCTAAACCCCATCGCTGCTCGCCGTTTCGCAACCCTAGCCGGGATGCTGCCCGATTCCCGAGTCTCCAGCTCAGTCCACCCTAGCCATTATAATGCCCGACCGACACCCTGATCCTAGCCCACCTAGCAGTTGCGCTGCCCAAATCCAAACCCCCGATATTCCCCGGTATAGCCGTTATGCCGCCCAACCAAAAACCCCGGTTACTAAACCCTAGCCCGGTATAGCCGTTATGCCGCCCAACCAAAAACCCCAGCTGCTAAACCCTAGCTCCATATAGCAGTTATGCCGCCCAACCGCAAACTCCGGCTATTAAACCTTAGCCCCATATAGCCGTTGCGCCGCCCAAATAAAACCCCGCAATTATACTGTCCGACCAAAAATCCCTAGTATTAGTAAAACCCTAGGTAAAACCTAGCCCTTATGCTGCCGAACCCAAAACCCCAGATACTAGCCAACCCTAGCCGTCATGCCGCCCATAATATTCTCGGAAAATTATATTAACAGTTTTCCAGAATATTATTAGAAATTCAATCCAATATCCTTAATTCGGGAATTACTTAGATATCCAGTAATTCTTAGAATAATTATCCCTAGCCCCTTCTCCCACACTTAGAAGCCACCCCACCGGCTAAAACCCTCCTAAGCCCCGTCGTCCTATCTATTAATTATTATTAAATAATTAATAGATAATCCATCAACAAATCCATCCGGATCCGTAGGTACGTTCCGGAATATCTATCTTCCATTTCTCTTTCTAATCTATAGGCATTGATTGATGTATTGATATTATTTTATGTGTTTTATTGTTCGATAGCTTGACCGGGCCCCGACGAGACGCCGAAGCTCCAGAAGGCCCGAAGCCCGCCCGGTCAACATACAGACTACGCCCGCGTACGGAACGTCTAAGGACCGACAATAAAGGCAAGTCTCACCAATAATATCACCTAACCACTAAAGTTTACCGTTCTTGCAGCATAAGCTATGAGGGGGCATCATGTGGGTGGATGCCCGGCCCCGCCGTAGAATGCTTTAAGATTGGGAGTGGAAGGATGGCCTCGATAGGAGGGTCCTAAGAGCCGCTCTGATCTCCGCTAAGGACCGGTTCATGGGAGAGTCTTTCCAATCTCCTGTACAACCACGCATGCCAAAAAGGTATGGCCTTCGGGAATACCTATTTATGTGAGGCCTTGACTCACACCCCACTAGTCAGCACTAGTAAACTGTCCCAAGGGGCCACGGCGGGCAACGGGTATGCTGGAGACAGCCCCAGACAGAGGGCTGGGACTGGTCGGCACGGGTCGCATGTGACAGGGCTGGTAGGGCCCAAGGGCGATGCAGAGACATGCCCTTTACGTATATGGTGCACCATTCTCCGGGAAGGTCCTTTTGTGGACGAATATGCGATCCCTGTTTAGGCCCCAGTAGCACCCGTGGACAGAGCTAGTGATTGGCTGTCTAGCGCTAGGCACCATAATAGTTGGCTGGCTAGCAATAGATGCCAGTGGGCACGAGTCTCGTAGGGCAGTACCTGCCTTGACGAAGGTAGGGACTGACCGGATGCGTGGTAGATAAGTACAACCTCTGTAGAGTTAAAACCTATCTGGATAGCCGCAGCTCTCGGCATAGAGCCGATTTGCTGATTAGATTTACTTTATTGCATGAGGAACCCGGACGGCAGGAACGCCGATGACTGGGTTCTGGGCTTGATACCGGGACTGGCAGGGAGGAAATGCCCCTCCAGGCCCAACCATTACGTTTATTTAATTTAATATATTATATTATTGAATTTGTGAGATTTGCTGGGTATTCAACTCTGAATACTCACTCTTGCTTTCATTGTCATACAGGGTTAAGCTCCAGGGCGATATGGTGCTGCCACCCACCCCGGTGGCGAACGAGTGCCCGCCGCCCTCCGCTAGCTAAATCGATGTAAATATTTAACTTATACGTTATTTACTGCTTCTGACACTAATTTGTGTCGAAATCCGTATCAGCGTACTGATCCAGGGACTGATACGGGTGATCGAGGGACGTCCTGGCTAAGGGGTCCCCACAGTAGTAGAGTTTCAGGTGGGTTTCGCCGAGATCAGGAACGCAAAGGCAAAATATACTCAGGATTTTAGACAGGTTCGGGCCGCTTAGGAGGCGTAATACCCTACGTCCTGTGTGGTGATTGGTATTGATGAGATCGTGTTTTGGAGAGGGTCCCTGCCCAGCCTTATATACACGGCAGACACGGTTACAAGGTAGGTTTCGGATAGAATCCTAACCAATTACTACTCGGAGATTACCCTAAAAGGCAATCCGAGTAGTCTACAAGTCATACGACTGGTTTCCAAATTGAGGAGAGTCCTTGTAGTACTCTACTCGTGTTCTTCACGCCTGGTACGTCTCTGATTGGAGAATCCATGCGCCCTGTGGGCCCATGGTCGTACCTCCAACAAAGAGGTGATATTTCTAAGGTCACAACTGAGGAAAATAAATTTTTGATAGCCCCTTTTATAGAAGCGGAGTTTCAAAATGCCATTTTTGACCAGGAACAAAATAATGTTGGAGGGTGCACGCGTGTGTGTGGGGTGGGGGGAGGAGGGGGTGTAGAGTGAAATTACATATGACGAAAATCAAGTTAATTATGCTACTACCTCCGTATCAAAATATTTGTTGTTGAGTGAAATTACATACGACGAATACCAAGTTAATTACGCTACTACCTCCGTATCAAATGTTTGTTGTTGTTCACTTTTGATCGTGATGTTTGATTATTTGTCTTATTCAAAAGAATCGATTAGTTGCATGAAACAAACGCGATGTAACTTCATTGATATTATGCGCAAAATAAGAAGATCAATAAACGGTTCGTTTTTCTCCTGGCTAGCACAAACAACAAGCATGGAACTGTGAGAAACACTCCCGTACGTCTAGCTAGAGAATCGAAAATTGTCAGCAAGACATCAATTAACTAGCTGCTGGCTTCTCCACAGATGAAACGGCAGAAGAGAGCAAACTCCTCCCACAGCGTTTGGGCCGGCCTCTCGTGCTTGAACTCGCACGCTTCATCCTTGCACGGGCAGACCACCCCGACCCTGTCCATGTCCTCCGCCGTCACGTCCTCCTCCACCTGCGGCCATCTCCTCGACGACGGTGACCGAGCACCGGACGGCAAAGCAGTCGTCATCAAGGAACCTCGAGCGTTCAAGGTCCTCGGCGGCGATGAACTTCGCGTAGCCCAACGTTTCTTGGCCGTCCTTGAAGGCGACAGGCGGCACCGTAACGCTGCGCGAGCGCGGCGGCCACAGCGCCGCCGCCGCGCCGCCGTGGTGGTGCTGCACCAGCTCGAAGTCGAACGAGGCGTGGACGGCGCCGCCGCCGGCGTGCATGAGGTACAGCGAGACGTGGCCGGCGCCCTCCTCGCCACACCCGTTGAGGTAGCAGAGGATCTTCCAGGCGTGGCCCCCCGCCGTGAACTCGCCGGACTCGATGTAGCTGCCGGTGTCGCCGTGCATCTTCTTGAGATGCGAGTAGCCCTCGACCTTGAAGAGGTGGTGCCCGACGCCGCCGACCGCCGCCACGGAGACGGTCGACACGGTCAGCGTCTCCGGCGGTAATAAGGTGCTCGTGTCGTCGTCATCGGCGGCGGCGGTGGCGTCGCCGGCGTCGGCACGCAAGGGCGCGTATACGTACGACAACGGGGACATATCGCCGAGTTGGTGGAGAGTTTTTCTAGTCTTGTCGCGACGGGCGACGTATGTATGTCTGTTGTCTGTACGTGATCTGCGATCGATACGACTTGGAAGAATTATATACGGGCAGAGATAGCAGGGTCCAGTTCCGAGTAGGATTGGAACAGGAATCCAATCCCACCAGTCGCCCAATGGAGCAGAGTTGCGAGTAAAAAAATCTGCATATATGGAAACAAACCAAAATGAACGGTGGGATCTTACTCCATCTCAAACAGATTTTTGGTAGGTGACGTGACGGTGAATTGGTGATCACGTCACGCGCGTTAAAAATCTGTCAGGATAGGAATTTCCTATCGTTTGTGTCGCCGGCCTAGGAAGGTTTGCGCCCGCGTCTCCTTGCGACATCTGCCATGTCGGCGCCGACGACCATGCCGCCGCCGCCGCCGTGCGATGGAAAGCTCACGATGACCATAGGGTCCTACTCGGTGGTCAAGAATCTTGCCAACGGCAGCTACTACAGGAGCAAGAGCAACCCCCGGTCGAAGTCGGCGGCCACTCGTGGCGCATCGCCTTTTACGGTTCTACCCCGACGGCAAGCTCATCGGCACCGCCGGGTTCATGTCCCTCTTCCTCCTGCTCGACGACGCCACCGCCGCCGCCGACGAGGACGTCCACGTGAAGTTCGGGTTCCTGATGCACGAAGAGGGAGGCGGCGAGAGGACGGCCTTCGCGTCCGGCAAGGTCGCCGCGCCGCGTTCACACGCCGGCGGAACGTGCACGGCGTCGAGCGCTTCGTCTCGCGCGAGGACTTCGACAAGTCGGCCTCCGGGAGCGCGTGACTGCAGCCTGACAATTTTTTTCTCTCTTAAAGCCTATCACGTTCTCATTTAAAAAAACTGAGAGGGAGCCTATCACGTTAGAACGTTAGCTTTTTTCCTATGATTCTGCCGGTTAGATCGGTGGTAGTTAGATGTAGGAAGATATTTTTTTCATATTTTTTAAAAATTTAAAAATACTAGCAGAGGGGGATGTGCTACTGGCACATGTTTTACTGAATTAGTGTTGTAGTCAACATGGACTCTTTAGATTAATGAGTGTTCGATCATCGTCAAATCCGATGGTGTGGGAGAGATGTAATCAACATGGACTCTTTAGATTAATCTAAAGCGTTCAATCATCATAAAATAAAATCCGATAATGTAGGCATTGTAAGAGTAAGATTTGTATGACCGTTAAATCTTTTGCTCTTTATATTTAAAAATATATTTTTCCCTTGAACTGAGGTAATAGTTCACGCCAGCCTGTCAACGGCCGTCACGTGGCCTGTCACATGGGCCATTTTGTCGAGCGTCGCTGGTTTTGCCAAGTGTCTGTTGTTTGGAGTGTCACGCTTAGGACACTCGGCAAAGGGCTTGTAGTGATAACTATCTAGTAGATATATTGGGTGTTAAATCCTTCGTTTCGGGTGGAAGCGTTACAGTCAATGTAAATGATGACGTCAGGTCTTATATCGAAACAAAAAATGGCCTTTGACGAGGGGATCATTTATCTACTTTGCTTTTCAATGTTGTTGCTAACATGTTAGCGGTCCTCATAAACAGAGCAAGGAAGATGGTTAGATAAGTGGAAGATGGTTAGATAAGTGGAGTGGTACCACATCAATTGAAGATGGCAAAACACGAGTGTGAAATATTCGGTTTTGGCAAAGCACAAGAATCATCGCTCACTGTATAGAACTCTTTGGATGTAGCCAAGGTGTTTTTCCAATAAATTATTTAGGCATTCCAATTCATTTTAGTAAACTATCAAATGCCTATTGGAAACAAGTAGAAGAGCGATTTGGAAACGTCTAAGTAGCTGGAAACAAAAAGATTTATAAATAGGTGGGACGGCTAACGCTGATTAACTCTTTTCAGAAAAGATTTATAAATACACTACAACAAACATCTTAGTCCGTGACGGTTCAATTTTGTCACAATTCACGAAAAATCTGTCACAAAACGGCATCCGTGACGGTTTTGGATACCGTCATGTACTTAGCGTCACGGATTAACTCTCGTGACGGTTTCTATGAAACCATCACGGATTAATGTAATACATGACGTTTAGCACCGTCACATAATAACTTTAGGTCCATGAAGCCCAGCCCAAGTCCAATTTTAGATATATATGCCCCGCGTCGCATGCGCCGCAGACTCGTACGCGGAGCGATGCGGCTAGCCCACATGCGCCGCAACTTTATTGCGGGCGTTGCGGCAGCCCGCGTACTGCCCGCGCTGCCGCCTGCACTTCTCTGGTTGTACGCCGCAGCTGATTGTACGCCGCTGTTGATCGTTGTGTGTCTATGCTTAGGTGATTAGCAGAGAAGACTAGAGGAAGTCAATAATCAAGCACGCAATAATAATGGGGGAAGGTTCAGTTCTTCAGAGCAAGGTCCTGACTTCTGAACGTGCAAACTAGCGCAAGTCAGACAGCAATGACATTATTAACCAAATGTTTTCAAAACAAGACACAATACAAAACAGGAGAAATACTGAAACATTTCCAACCTTCCATTGTCGTTGTACCAACCAGGAAATAAATCAACATTCAACTCACTAGTCAGATAATCATGAGTCAGAAGGAAAGTTTGGAACTGCAAAAATTGAATAGGTGAACAACAATGTCCAAGTTATTCATTAACCTGGCTGTTGTTCAATGTGAAAAGTTGACAAGCATTTGCACTTAACATTTCCAGTCACAAATCTGTATTCATTCACTACAATAATTATAAATTATTTTAAATTAACTACAAAAGGAAATTCTTTTTTCTTGTAAATCAGCAATCCTGCTGGCTTCTTGAGGTTCTTTATCTCATCACTCACTTCCTTGTACATCTGAAATAAACAACACAGGGTAAGAAATCTCAGGTTCAGTGAGCAATGTTCTGCTTGCATCTAGTTCAAAGACTATACAGAAATAAACAGCTTGCTATTATCGAAAGTATACTGCAATCATAGAGTAAAAAGGCTCTCAGCTAGGTGACTTAAATCAAATCCATCATCCATTTTGGAAACTAAAAGACTGGAGCACTAGCTAAATAGTCTTGATCAACACCATTCTACCACTAAACAATATAAAGGCTTCAGGTCCTCCCATATAAGTTTCCTATGGTTTATTGTACTGTTGGACTAAAGATTTAGGGATTTACCTGAGTTAAAGTTCATGCTCCTCTTCATCTAGACATCCAGCTATGTCATCATGAGTGATAGTGTCTAAAATAATTAAAATGGATTAGACATGCAGTAAACATATTAGCAGACACAAAAAACAATCAGAATGGATTAGACTAAACAGACCTTTCCCTCTGATCCAATCTTGGAGACAGATTAACGCTTCCACTGTTTCACTGGTCAACCTACTTCTATAGTCACTTGTAATTTTTTCTCCACTAGAAAAGGCTGATTCTGATGCAACGGTTGATGCTGGAATGGCTAAAATATCTTGTGCCATACGTGCAAGTATTGGATAAGTGACAGAGGATGTCTTCCAGTATTCTAGAATGTCAAAAGGAACACCTATAGGAACATTTTCCTCCTGCAGATACTTATCAAGTTCACTCACCCTTCTTCTTTGAATCAAACTCTGATGCTGACTCCAATCTGCCCAAGGGTTGGTTTTTTCGACAATGGTTTCAACAGTACTAGTGGTGGTTTTGGCATAAGTAGGAGATAAGTTGCTGGATTCCAAGCTATATTCTTCAAAAGGTTCTCTGAATGTCTTCTCAACAGTAGGGAAGTATAGTGATGATGCATCACCAAAACCTTGCCTTAGACGAAAATTAAGGTAGTCCAACTTAAATCTAGGGTCAATAATGACAGGAATACAAATCTACAAGAAACACATATCCCAATATTTCTCAAATTTTTCTTTCATCTCATGTACCATGCCTGCAATCAAAACATCTGGATTGGAGGACTCCTCTTCCAACAACAACTTGATGTCCCAAATTTGATCAAAATATAAGTAGAAGAGCGATTGGAAATAAATAGAAGAGCGATTTGGAAACGTCTAAGTAGCTGGAAACAAAAAGATTTATAAATAGGTGGGCGGCTAACGCTGATTAACTCTTTTCAAAAAAGATTTATAAATACACTACAACAAACAGCTTAGTCCGTGACAGTTCAATTTTGTCACAATTCACGAAAAATCCGTCACAAAACGGCATCCTTGACAGTTTTCGATACCGTCATGTACTTAGCGTCACGGATTAACTCTCGTGACTACATGACGGTTTAGCACCGTCACAGAATAACTTTAGGTCCATGAAGCCCAGCCCCCAAGTCCAATTTTAGTGACAAAACAAACCATCACGGATTGATGCCACATAGACTAAATATCCGTCATGGATCAACCAATAATGTTGACTTGGCTAGTGACATGGCTGGTGACATGGACGCTGACGTGGCGGGTGACGCTGACGCTGACATGGCTGGTGACGTGGACATGGTGGTGACACCAGAACTCAAGCCCATTTACTGACGGGCCAAATTTGTAGAGTGAGCCACTACTTTGGGCCAAATATTTCAAGCCCAATATCAATTCCAGCCAACTCATTTTTTCATATTTGTACATAGCCCATAACAAAATGACCCATCAAGTATGATTTTGTCAGCCCATTCTCCAAAAATGCAGAATTCCAGCCCAATATAACACATACAAGAATTATGTACACCGGTTAATACAACATTTTTTCATTCAATATTACATCAAAAAACATGTCTCGTTTTCATTGAGCAGCACATCGGAACCAATCACATCAGAGTAGAAGGACCAGAATAGCTGTAGCAGTAGTAACATGTTAGGTGCAGCACGTACACCAGAAACATATTAGATGCAGCACATGCACCACAGCCAAATCAACAGCAGACTCAGCAAAAGATGGGTTTAGCCAAAAAAAAAGAGCAACAACAACAAGCATTAGGTTCCAGAGAGTTTGTTCCTGCAAAAGCTAACATACCACCATGACTTAGCTTGGCTGACTTCGATCTAGCAATAGGGGGGTACAGATCGGGTTATAGTTCAATGGAAAGTTCATAATTTCCTACTCATGTGGTTCTAGGTTCAATCCCTAGCATTTGCAAATATTATTATATATTTTTTAATTTTTTACAGACATGTCAATTTGTAATTTGTATTCTGTGACGATTTTAATTTATGGTCCGTGACGATTTGAATAAACGTCATAGTGCTTTGGGCTGAATTGTGGGCTTCCTATCCAGTCATATCAATCCATGACGATCTCTGAAACTGTCACCAGGATTTCGTCATGGACTTAGCTATTTGTTGTAGTGATAGGTGGGCGGCTAACACTGATTAACTCAATTCTTAGCAGCTTGCCCATGTATATGATGTTATTTTTCACAATCCCTAGAGATGTACTTAAAAAGTGGGGTTATTTCCGGTCTAGATTATTTTTTGACAACCGAAGAACCAAGGGGGCTTAGGAATTCATGTCCTAGAAATAAAGAATGCTGCTTTGCTCGGCAAATGGATATTTAGGTTGATCAAGAAAGATGTTACTTGGCAACAACTATTGCACAATAAATAGCTTGACAATAAACCTTTGTCACAAGTTCAATGGAAGAAAATAAAACCCGGCCTTGTTCGTTTAATACCTTCCTCAGAGGTATTGGGAGGTATTGAAGTGTATTGAGTGGTATTTTGACTTGTTAGGGATTTAATACGTCCCAATCCCCCTCAATACGACTCAAAACGAACAAGGCCTTAGGCATTGTTCGGTTAATACCTTTCTCAGGCTTTGTTCGTTTCATCCCTTCCCCAAAGGTACTGGGAGGTATTGGATCGTATTGAATCCCCAACAAGTCAAATACCCATCGATACACTTCAATACCTTCCAATACCTTTGGGGGAAGGGATGAAACAAACAAGGCCTCAAAGGTATTAAGAGGTTTTGGAGTGTATTGAGAAGTATTTTGACTTAGGCCTTGTTTGTTTAATACCTTCCTCAGAGGTATTGAGAGGTATTAGAGTGTATTGAGAGGTATTTTGACTTGTTAGGGATTTAATACGTCCCAATACGACACAATCCCCCTCAATACGACTGTAAACGAATAAGGCCAGGGATTTAATACGTTCCAATACGACCGAATCCCCCTCAATATGACTCAAAACGAACAAGCCCAACATGCACAGCCGAAAGTTCTCAAGGATTTATACTCAGGTTTTTGGTGAAAAAGGCGTTCTAGAGGTGTGGTGTTACTGATGACTTTGCTTGGTACACGATTAATAAGATAGGTTGCAGCAAGGAAGGCTTCATCCCAAAATTTAAGGGGCATAGATGCATGAGCTAGCAAAGACAAGCCTACTTCTACTATGTGGCGATGCTTGCGCTCAGCTGAGCCATTTTGTTGATGAGTATGGGGACAAGAAACATGGTGAGCAATACCTATGTTCTTGAAGAAAGAATTGAGTTTTTGATACTCTCCCCTCCAGTCGGTTTGCATGGTGAGAATTTTTCGATCAAATTGTCTCTCAACCATGACCTGAAACTCCGGAAACTTTTGAAACACCTCAGATTTATATTTTAACAAATAGATCCAAGTGAATTTGCTATAATCATCAATAAAGCTGACATAATATTGTTTTCTCCCAACAGATTCAGGCGCAGGGCCCCACACATCAGATAATACAAGTTCTAGAGGAAACTGAGATTCACTGATGGACCTAGAATATGGCAACTGGTGACTTTTTGCACGTTGACAACTTGACATGCGTCACATATCGAATCACTAGGAGACATATCTAGGTATGGGAGTTTATTGCTACTAACAACTTGTTTAACTATGGAAGAGGAAGGATGCCCAAGCCGGCTATGCCATCGAGAGAGAGGTATCTTCGTGACACTGCAAGCTTGATTTATTGAAGATGACGAGGGCGTAGACAATGGATAGAGCCCTCTATGACACCTCCCCTTAAGCAGAGTGCTCTTCATGGCCTGATCCTTGATCAAAAAGAAATTCGGATGAAATTCTAGAAAACAGAGTTGTCAGTAGTAAGGCAATGGACAGATATGAGGTTTTTGTTTGCTTCAGGAACATACAGAACATTTTTAAGATGAATATTGCGACTAGGGGTAGGAACCATAGCGTGACCAACATGACTAATTTGCATACCTGAGCCACTAGACGTATGGATATGTTCCCCACCATGATACTTGTCCTTGACATGAAGCTTCTCGAGCTCTCCAGTCACCGTGTCACTAGCACTGGTATCTAAATACCAGTTAGTGTCCACACCATACGTGGCTGCCGCAGCCACATGCTTCTCTTCTGGAACGTAATCTTCCTCAAAGCGGTACCAGCATTCAGTAGCAACGTGGCCCTTCTTGAAGCAGACTTGACAGATCGGCTTCTTGGTGTTGTTGTGCTGGCGATTGTTGGAGTAGCCCCCTTGACGCGAGTTGTTGTTGAAGTTGCCGCGGTCACGACCAGAGGAATCACCCCGGCCGTGACCACCATGGTTTGCACCCTTGGAGCCTCCACGTCCTCCACGCCCAGCCCAGTTGGCCGAGCCATGATCAACACCATGCATGAGATCCAATCTGGTCTCATGGGACAACAATTGAGAGTATAACTCATCAAGGCTGATTGGCTCGACCCTTGTGACTAGGGCCGACACCAGGGACTTGAAATCTCCGTTCAAGCTGGTGATGATGTACTCCACGAGTTCTCCATCATCAAGTGGACATCCTGCTACTACCATATCGTCGCCAAAACCCTTCATCTTAGTATAATAATCAGCCACTGACATATTACCTTTCTTAGTCGTGGATAGGGCGATGCGAAGATTGACAACCCGTGAGCGGGTTTGGGAGGCAAACATAGCCTCAATAGACTTCCATGCTTCTGCCGCCGTCTTCGATGAAGCGACGTGCGTCATGACATCGTTCCCCAGCGATGAGAACAAGAAGCTAAGGATCTGTTGGTCCCTTGCCTCCCATTCTTCATAGGTCGGGTTGGACGTCTTGTTCCCATCCTTGTCAACGATCTCCTCAGTGGGCGCCGGGGTGGCGCCGGTCAGGTGTCCCTCCAAGCGAGCGCCTCGCATTGCATAACGCATCTGTGCCTTCTAGAGGGCATGATTTGCCTTGGAGAGCTTCTCGGTGATGGAATGAGCTGCGAGCGGATTGGAGGGTAGAGATGTCGATGAACTCGACATGATGCTTGGCTGGGAGGATCTTGTGGGGCATGCCCGTGAAATGGAGCTCCCCAAGTACCTGCATTAGCCCTGGAAGTCCTAATGCAAGTAGTTCTTCACAAGCGGTATCGAAAACCATCATCGAATAACCTTTTATTCATAATTTACATCAATGTACAGCTTAGAGTCTGTACAAAGCTACGAGCGGGCCTCAAGGCCTCCGCATATTCAGAAAATATAAAACTACCAGTACTATGTAGAGCCTCAGCATCGCGGTGGAGCACGTCACCATTCCGAGCCTTCGTCGCCTGCGCCGTCTTCGGTGAAGTCCTCTGGTATGAAGTGGAAGCAAGGGTGAGCACTCCTGTCAGGGGTACTCAGCAAGTCCCAAAGTAATTTAATAGATTAAGTTTGGTCCTGGAGGGGCATAACCTCCCTACCAGTCCCGGTTAGTGAACAGAGGTATATCAACCTGTGGTAAGGGAAATCCGCGGGTCATGCTCATTTTAGTGATCTAATCGACGGGGACTTTTACCAATTGGACTCTTGCCAGAGTCACGGCTATCCAGATAGGTTTGTCGCTCTGCAGAGGTCGTACTTTCCTGTCCCGCATTCGGTCAGCCCGTACCATGTACTTTGGCGGTACTGCCCTACGAGATCCATTCCCACCAGCGTCCATCACTAGACAGCCACTCCCTAGCTCTGTCCACGGAAACTGTTGGGGCCTAAGTAGGAGTCGCGCACGTCCACACAGGGACCTTCCCGGGGAAAGATTCTTGATGCATCAATAAAATATATATATCGTGGCACTCTGCCACTGGGTCCTCCCGACCCTATCACCTGCGACTCGTACCGGCCAGACCCAGCCCTCTGTCGGGGTCTGTCTCCAAGAGTTCCGTTGCCCACCGTGGCCCCTTGGGACAGTTTACTAAGGCTGGCTAGTGGGGTGCGAATCAAGGCCTCACATAAATAAGCATTCCCGAAGGCCATGCTTTTTTGGCATGCGGGACTGTACTAGGCAATGGAAAGATTCTCCCGCGAACCGGTCCTTAGTGGCGACCCGAAGTGGCTCTTAGGACAGAATCCCCTTCCTTGGGATCTTCCTTCCACTTCCCGGTCTAAAGTAAAGACTGTGTAATCAAGTTCCGGTTCTCCAGTTTCAATTATCCAGCATGCTAAAGTAATTTTCACAATTATTAATATGGGCGGGACTTGCCTTGTCCAGCGTCGGTGTCGTCCCCTGCTTCCTCTTCGTAATCTAGATCCTCGGCGTTGTTCTCCGGGTCGGAGTCTGAAGTTAGTCACACAAATCAATACATCAATCAAGGGTTAACGGCGATTTCTTTAAAAGGGAATTTAAATCTAAAAAAAGAGGTGACTATTTATTCTAGAGGTTGTGGGTGAGATTTTTGGGGAAAGAAATGTATTTCTAGGCTTAAAAATTATTCTAGGATTTTTGGTGAATTTTTGGGAATTTTTGGAAAGCTCAAAGGTGAAGATTCAACTTCTTGTGTGCAATTAGCCGGGTGCACCTAGCAATTAACCTAGGGAAAGAGAGACAGACAGGCGGGACCCACGGGGCGCGGCCCCCGCCTGTTACTGTGTCGTGGGCCGTGGACTGCGGCCCGTGGACCCGCGACCTCCTTGGGTCAGCGGTCCACGAAGACCGGGTGCAGGGAGGGAACCAAGGGGTGAGGTGGCGGCCGCGTTGGCGGGCTGTGCCGCTGGCCTGCGGGCCCGCGGCCAGCGTGGCTGCCACGCGGCGCTACCTGGGCAGAGGGGAGGAGGGGATGGCAGCGCACGGCGGCGGTGGCAGGGGTGCTCGCCGGAGTTGAGCGCCCCGGCCACGCCGGGCCGCGTGGAGGGCTGGGGTTTGGCAGGGAGAGAGAGGGGGATGCGGCGGTGAGACTAGGCATGTTCTGGCGGAGCGGCGGGGCTCGTAGCGGTGGCGCACGCTCGCCGGAGTTCGGGCGGCGGGCGGCGCAAAGGGGAATGCGCGGGTAGAGGGATTTCGGGTTTAGCAGGGCGGCGGGAACGCGGCTGGCGGTGCACTGAGCACGGCAGCGTGCTCAGGCGCGGCGGCGGGCTGCCAGGGCCTCCCAGCGGGTCGCCGGAGTGCGGCGGCGCGCTGGGTCCCGTGGTGCTCGGCCGGCGGCGCAGGTGGAGGGAAAAGGGAGGCAGCGGCGAGGTTGCGGCGCGGGGAGGCTTACCGGAGTGCGGTGGCGTGGCCTCCGGCGGGGCTTCAGCTCGTTGCCTGCGGCGGCGGGGCAACTCGCGCTCGGCCGGCGCCGGCGAGCTCGCGTGTGTGGTGCGGGCGCAAATGAGCGGGGATGGAGCTCTAAGGGGGTGCGCCTGGGGCTATTTATAGCCCGGGGGTGAGCTCCCGGAGCTCCCCCGGTGCTCCCCGTGGCCGGACGCGTGGCGCGCCGGCGAGCTAGGTGGCGACGCGTGCCCCCGGCGGCGAGCTCCCTGCGGAGCTGCGGGGCACGGTCGGCGCCGCACTTGGGGTGCGGTGGAGGGCCGAGGGGGTGACACGCGTTGCGCGCGTCCCCCTAAGCTCGATCCGCGCCGGTGGAGGCGGATCGAGCGGCCGTGGCGGCGGGGATGGGCGCGGCGGCGAGAGGTAGGAGAAGGGGGATGGATGGTGACGTCAGCGCGACGTCACCAGGGATGTTTACCGCGCGCGTGCAGAAGTTGAGGGAGGTGGAGCGGACTTTTTGGGGAGAGGGTGGCGGGGCTGGTTTGGGCTGCGGGCGAGCGGAGAGGAGGCTGGGCCGGCGGGGTGGAGTTGGGCCGGCGGCCGGGTTTCGGCCCAGGGTAAGTTTTCTTCTTTTTCTTTTTCTGTTTTTCTCTTTTCTTTTCTACTTTAAGTTTGAATTTGATTTTGAATTCCATTTCAACTCTAGCTTGAATTTTTGGATGGTTTCTAAGGTTTAGAATTATCCTAAGGTTAGAGCAAGCATATGCATATGGTTGGTTTCAAAATACTCTAATGCAATTCATTTTTCTAATGCATTATCCTGTTGAAGTTAATCCAGTTTTTAATATTAAAAATACTTTTAATGTTCTTTTTAAATGCTTTCTAATTTTAGGGTGTCATAGATCTAGGATGGTATGGCTCTGATTACCATGTAAAATCAGAGGCGCAATTGGAGGAAACACCGAGCCCTAACTTGGGTCTCGTGTGTGTCGCGTGTTGGGTCTCGTGTGTGTCGCGTGTTGATTATATGATTCAAGGAATAGCCCCTTGAGTGGCTTACATATATAGGCGCAATGCACCTGGATGGTGATTAGGAGTGCCGGCCAAGGAAGTTGTTTACAACAAGAATATCTCTATCAACTAACTTACAAAGGATACAACAGATACAACTTATCCTGGCTCAATACATATCCTGATCGCCACCATAAAGATATACACAAAGATCATGATAACAAACACGTTTACTTTAACACCCCTTACTCTTAAACCTTAACTATACTACACAAAACAAGATATATAACAACTAGAAGGAATCGGGTGGATGCATACACTTGCTTGTCAAATAAAAATTTATCCGGAAATGAGAAGCTGCCTAGCGCAGTTGGCAAGATGTTCGAACTCTGGCTACCTCGTGGAAATAGCTCTAAGGGCTCGTTTGGATTGCTGCCAATGTACGCCCTTCCAAATATTTGGTCATTGACTAGATAGGCGTGTGGCATTTGGATGCTAGCCAATGTTGGGCGTGCCTTTGCCGTAGGATAGCTTCCAGTTCATTTTCTACGCCAATCTTGGGTGAACTGTGGACGGTGGAATCCTTCGCCAAATTATTGGCTCGCCCTCTGTTGGCGTGGCACCACAAGGGCGCAAACCAAACGTCCCCTAAAAGCGGTTTATAGTTACCTTCAAAACTACTTTTGAACTTGAATTGTTTTTAGCTAAAACTCAAAGCAAGGGTTTGAGATCTCATACCTTGCTGAGACACTCTTTCAGTATCTCGGTATCACCCATGTAGTCCTAATTGTCAATAGTCACTAGTCAGCATGATGGGCTTTGCATCTAAAAAATGCTCACTGATTCACTCATGAACTTATTCATCGACAAAACACTTTACAAGATGAAAAATGTCATTTCACAAACAACCGGTACTCTGGAAAATGTGGTAACTAATTTCATGAGCAAATACAAATCATAATTTGAGAGACACATAGGCTCACTGATTCACCAGCAATAATACAGGACAGAAGCTCTCGAAACAATATGAACTGATTCACAGCAAAAATACACGGAAATGCGCCAGCCAAAAAAAGGGGGCCATCCATGTCTCACCTTAACTCGTGCAGCTCCCTCTGCAAGTAGTATTTCATGCCTCCATCACCGAGAATAAGAAAATGGTAGTAGACTGGTTGTGAAAATGTGCAACTAAGAAAATGCTGCATCATTTTAGCAACAGACTAAGAAGATCAGTTTAGAAAATCAGCTGCTGTGTTATGGAAAATGTATTAAAAAGGATAAACGCAACTTAAGATTTTAGAATACACGATTTATGGAGTTGTAATAAGCAAGTTATGGTACTACCATACGCAACACGTGAGAATGCCCTCAAGAAACACAAAAAAAAACTTCTAGATGGTGATACAGGTTCTATCTGAGCATTCCACCACTGCTAGCTAATGGGTACTGGTTATAATAACGAAACACAGCAACTAAACACTAAATGTGCAACAGATGTATAAGTATAGCTAAAATGATGCAGTAGATTCTTAATAGCTTACTCATTTGGGCGCAACATTTCAACTGGGCACTAAAAATGATTATTCCACCAGCTAAAATGATGCAGTAGCTCACTCATTTGGGCATAACATTTCAGAGGCTACCGGAACAAAAAAAATGCATACAAACCTTGATAGAACCCTCACTGATTCATTATGCCATCCACACTTAAGAAGATCTTGGTGATTGCCATGAATGCAGTAGTTGCTTTTATCAGACTGGTTATCTCTCCAGCTGGCTGTTTAATTGCCATGTACGACCATTATTTGCTTGTATATAGGCTATAGCCTTTCTTCGATCCGGAGATTAATTGGACTACACTACTCCATCATCTAGCTAGATAGTAGGAGGGGCTTGCGCCCACCTAAACCCATAATTGGATCTAACGCTGCTCAAAATTGGTAAGGTAGACTAAGGCCTCATCCAACAATGCCACATGTGCTAGATTTTAGGATCCACCTCATATTTTTTTTTTACTATGTGAAGGAGAGAGAAGAGCTTGCTCCTTGGTTTTGGATGTTAGGGAGAACTTGGATGAAGGCTAGTGAATTCCTGTCAATATTAGAATGTTGACCATGGGTCATGGCTGGTGCCACATTTGGATGGTTAACGCAATTTGGCAGTCATAGCCAATGTGTAGTTTATTTTCTGGGTGTGGCTAACAATAGAAAATACATAATCCATCAAAAAGCAATTTATGATAATTTAGTAGATGATTTATGTAATCTCATAAGAAAAACTCCCTCAACTCCAAAAAAGCCTATGGTTCAAGTATATCTTGGTTGGCTCCAAAAGAGAAGACTTAGGGGGTGTTTGGGAGAGCTCCACCTCCAAAAGATAGCTCTAGCTCCATCAGCTCCACATTTTGCTAGCTCCACTCCACCATCTCTAAAAAAATATGGAGTTGATTTACATGTTTGGCAATTTTAGTGCTCCAGCTCTACAAACATGAGAGCTTGATAGAAATAGTCTATTATACCCTTTATGAACAGCCCCACTTGTCTGTCTCTCCTCTTCCCTTCTCCTTCTGCTTCCTTTCCCATCTCGCTCTCCCAGCGACATCAGGCCTGATCACCCAAATCCACAACTAGCGATGGATATTCCACCGTCGGCCTCCTCCATTCTAGCCTCCCTGTCATGCTCGTGCTAATGGTGCCATTTCCCCTTTCGATTTGGCTTCCTAGTGTTGTTAATTTGGGGTTGTTAGCTTGACACACTCAACAGGATTAGTGTTCTTTATTGTTTCTGTTCTTGCGTTGCAGATCCTGAACCACGGCATCTCGACGGCTACTGGCGCGCGATGAGGCGCTTCGCCGGTGACCTGGAGGCACTAATGGAGCGGCTGCTGGACCTGCTCCACAAGAACGGGCGGCGACGTGTGGAGGCAAAATCGGCACGCGTGAAGGGTGGCGGCCGAGGCGAGCGGGGCAGACGGTGGTCGAGGCGAGCGGGGCAAGTGGCAGACGCACTCAAGGTGGGTGACGGCGCCCGACAGGCAGGGTTAGGGGCGGGCGGCGTCGGCGTGACTCCGTCGGCTAGGGAGGCGAGGCTCCAGCGGCGGCGCAAGGTTGGGGGCGGGCGTCACGGCTTCGGCAGGCTAGGGAGACGAGGCTCCGGCAGCGGCGCAGGGTTGGGAGGCACGGGCTAGGGCGGCGAGGCTCCGGCGGTGGCGAGCGGGCGGTGCAGGCCTGAACGCCGTACATGGGAACCGGTGGGAGAGGACGACGGGAACGAGTGAAAAAAAAAGAAATCGAACCGGTAAGTTGTGTAACGGATGGCATGGTAGGTAAATATGAAGATATGAGAAGATATGAAACTGATATTTCTGGAGTACCCCTTGAGGTACTCCAAAAAAACATGGAGATGACTCTCATCTCCACCTTTTTTCTGAAGATGGAGATGGTGAAGCTAGACGTGTTTGGCAAATAAAATTCTGGAGATGATGGAGTGGAGCTGTTTTTGTGGCTCTGGAGCTCTCCCAAACACGCCCTAATAAGCAAGCAAATTGACATGTCGGGTGCCTTTATTAATTATTATACTTTAATCATGCACAATTCTTGTTGCTTTGATCATATCGAATAAACAGCTAAACAAATCACTACAAAAACTTGCAACCCCTTTATCTCTGCCATACCAAATAGCAGTGCTAGTAATAATTCAGCTACTGAAACAGTAAATCTCCGCTCCACATATTGCCTATGCCACTTTATTTTAAAATTATTTGAATGCAATGGAACCTATAGTAAGCCTACGCAGCACAGCTGCACTGTTACACACATGACCACAGATTTCTCCTCGACACAACATCCTACCAGTCCCCCAAACTTAATGTTCTGCCTAATCCCTAAATCTAACAAATGCTATTACACAATAAAAAAAACAGTAAGAATAAGGCACAAGCGACAAAAGGAAAAAATTCAACAATCAACCGATCACCTGTAACACTGATGAGAGCTATAATTGAGCAAAATTACCAGATTCACCACTTTGAAAAACAACCTTTTGTTGCCACGCCTCGCCTCCTCCATGGACTGCAAGCAGAATCACATCGAGTAAACAAAAAAGTACAGGACAAACTAAACTAAACATTGGCATCGGGCAGCTACCTTGCAAATCCCTTGAAATTGCAGGTCTGCATGCTGAAGAAGATGGTCACGCGCTTCAGCCCGTCGTCCACATCTGCATCAGCATCCACCTTCCGGCTGGGAAGGCACCCCGCCCCTGGATCAGAACCATACCGCGAGAATAAGCTGCGCCGCGACGAAGGCCGTGCGGCGAACGGGTCTCCCCCGCGGCGTCACCGAGCTCCTGTGGGACGACGGACGCCGCACACGCCCTCGCCGTCTCCAGCACCGCCATCGCTCACTTCCTTCCTGCACGCCGCGAGATTTGGGTGGGTTTGGGGATTTCAATTTCGCCGATCCAATTTGGGGGACAGGGCGTCGGGAGGGAGCGGCGATGGGTGCCCGAGTCACCTCACCGGTGGTGCGTGATGGGTGCTGGTCCGAGCCGCCTCGCCGGCGGCGCGCAACGGGCGCGGGCCCGAGCCGCCTCCTGGCGAGAGAGGTTGAGGAGGGGGAGAAATGAAGGTGGGAAGAGAGAGCGCTATCGCTGGAGAGACGAGAGAAGAGGCGGAGAGAAAATGCATCTGTGCACGTGGGCACCACTAATGTGTGTGAGTGAGTGACGTGAAATCGAAGCTGGCTTCGTGGGTTGTTGGATCCTGGACGAAGGGTGGATTGCGCCCGCCGTAACGAAGGATCAAAATACGGCCGGCCTTATTGAAGTCATTACCTAAAATAAAAGCAATGTAAACTTCACTGTTTTTATATAAACAAAATAAGCAAGATCAATAGACGAAATCCGATCGCGAACCACAGCATGGAACTGTGAGATACACGGTGCCAAGAGAAACCAACACACTACTACTAGCTGCTCGCATCTCCACAGATGAAACGGCAGATGAGAGCAATCTTCTCCCTTAGCGTCTGGGCTGGCCTCTCGTGCTTGAACCCGCACGACTCGTCCTTGCACTGGCACACCAACCCCACCCTCTCCATGTCCTCCGCCGTCACGTCCTCCTCCACCGCGGCACGCTCCTCGACGACGGTGACCTTACACCGGACGGCGAAGCAGTCGTCCCTGAGGAACCTCGAGCGTTCCAGCTTCTTGGCGGCGATGAACTTGGGGTAGCCCCACCCTTTGCCGTCGGCGTCGAAGGGGACAGCGCGCGCGTATTTTCCGTGCGTGGCCGCCGCCGCGCCGTGGTGGCGCACCAGCTCGAACTCGATCTCGGCGTGGACGACGCCGGCGGCGTCGCCGGCGCGCTTGAGGTAGAGCGAGACGAAGCCGGCGCTCTCCTCGCGGTTCCCGTTGAGGTAGCAGAGGAGCCGCCAGGCGTGGCCGCCGGCCGTGAACTCGCCGGACTCGAGGCAGCTCCCGGTCACGCCGTGCGTGCGCTTGAGACGCGAGTAGCCTTCGACCTTGAGCAGGTGGTGCCCGACCCCGCCGACCGCCGCGGCGACGGTCGACACGGTCAGCGTCGCCGGAGGCGAAGGGGACATCGTTGTCGTCGGATCGGTGGAAATTTGGTTATAGTTTTTCTAATCTTCTTGTTTTTGGGTTCTGCGATGGAGACGACGAGGCTTTGGGTTTGGAAGATTTATATACGCGCAGAGATAGAAGCAGGGTCCAGTTCCGAGTAGGATTGGAACAGGAATCCAATTAATTCCACCGTCGCCCAATATATGGAGCAGAATTTGAGGTCGAATCCAATTCCGAGTAAAAGTTTTGCATGGAAACAAACCGGGATGAACGGCGTGGGATCTATCTCGCCAAAAAATTTGGTAGGTGATGACGCATCACGCGCGTTAAAATCACTACGGGAAAGCGTGTAGATGTCGAGTGTCAAATCTTTGCCGAGTGTCTTTTTTCGGACACTCGGCAAACAAGCTCTTTGCCGAGTGTAAAACAAAGACACTCGGCAAAGGTTTTGACACTCGGCAAATAAACGCTTTGCCGAGTGTCACCAAAAAACACTCGGCAAAGATGTATGTTTGCCGAGTGTATTTTTTGACACTCGGCAAAGAGCTTCTTTGCCGAGTGTTTTTTGTTGACACTCGGCAAAGATGACAGTAATTTAAATTCTAAAAAAGCAAATAAAGTCTAAAAATCATGAAATTTGGCATGATGTGATGGTGTCACACATGGAGGATGTGGTAAAATATTGAGAAGATTTCACACATTTTGTCACAACCATGTTTACAAAATCGAAATATCTTACAAGAAGTATATGTGTTATTCTATGTGAGAGTGTTAGTGGATGTAGTTTTTGAATACAAAATTTTTAATATGATATCATATGAAAAAAAAGCTTTATATCAAAGTTGTACAACTAAGTGAAATATAAAACTTTGTAGTTTACAACTTTTGTATTTGAGACTTTTTAATATTTCAAAATATCATTATAAGTTATCAAATTTGAAATCATAAATTTTAAAACATTCAAATGATCTTGGATTTAAATAAGTTCCATACCAAAGTTGTACAACTCAACGGAATATAAAACTTTGTAGTTGAAAACTTTTTTATTTGAGATTGTTTAGTACTTTAAAAATACATTATAAGCTATCCGATTTCAAATTTCAAAATTTAAAAAATTTCAAATAACTTCAGATGTAAATAAGTTCTATATCAAAGTTGTAGATCTCGAAAAGATGTAAAACTTTATAGTTTACAGCCTTTTCATTTGAAATTGTTTAGCCATCAAAAATTCGTTAGAAGCAAACAAAGAAAACACAAGTCGCCACGTCAGCGATCCGGACCTTCAAAATCGTGGTCTCTCATTGGTCCAAATGAGATGACCCGGATCCCTCCCCCTCTCTCACTCCACAGGCCGGCCTCTCTCTTTCTTTTTCATCTTTCTCATTTATCTCTCCTTTATCCCTCTCACCTCCCTGCAGGCCGCCGGCGAGAGGGGGTCCGGCGTGCGGCCGGCCGGCGCCGATGCGGCCTCCAGCGTCGATGAGCGGGGGCGGTGGGCTGGACCGCGCGCGGAAGGCCACAGGCGGCGCGACCTCGAGCGCCGGCCGGCCTCGGGGCTGCGGGGCACCGGCGACCAGCGCCGGTGCGAGTAGGCGGCGCCTCCGTGGCCAGGTCCCCGGCAGCGGCAGCCGGCCGGCGGTTTGGAAGCGTCGGCGCCGGGGGAGCGGCGGCGGCGTGCTAGGGATGCGGCGGTGAAGCTCGGCGGGGGAGCGGCAGCGGCGGCGAGGCTCGGCCTCGCCCAGCGTAGGTGCTGGGGGTGCGGCGGCGGCGGGGGAGCGACGGCGGCGTGCTGGGGGAGCGGCGGCAGCGTGCTGGGGAGCGGCGGCGTGCGGGGGAGCAGCGGCGGCGTGCTGGGGGAGCGACGGCGGCGTGCTAGCGTGGAGTCTCCGGCCGGCGTGGCGGCGGCGGCGGTGTCGCGGCTCCTTTTTTTATTTTTTCAAAAGTTGTTTGCCGAGTGTTGGATTTGGCGCACAGGAAAGTGTTCGCCGAGTGCCCGATAAAGGACACTCGGCAAAGGAGCTCTTTGCCGAGTCTTTTGTTGTCGAGTGCTTTTCGCCGAGTGTTACACTTGGTGAACCCTTTGCTGAGTGTATTTTGCATTTTGCCGAGTGTTTCAGGCACTCGGCGTACTCCGGCGTTCCCGTAGTGAATTCTCCGGAGCTGATGGCACCTTAGAGCAAGTATTATAGATGACTAGTAGTTGGCTAAATGCCTACGTGGAGAGAGAAAATAGGAAATAGAGGGGAGTGAGCGAGTGGCGAAACGGCAGCGTGAGCGGGCGTTTGAAGCGGTCACCCAACTTCCACGTCTTTGATTGGCACCCATCCCCTGCAAACCTGGGCACAACATTAAATACCGTGGGGCCCGCCACAAGCAGCTGCTGAGTTGGAGCCGTAGACGCCGGCCTGCCGGCGAGACCAGAACCTTTGCTCTTATTATTATCACGTGAGGATCGGAATTTCTTATCGTTTGTGCGTGTGTCCGGCCTAGATAGCAAGCTTGCGCCCGCGTCTCCTAGCTTGCGATCGATCTGCCATGCCGGCGCCGTCGACAAACATGTCGTCCTTGCCAAAACCATCGGCGGGGGCGGCGATGCCGCCGGCGTCTGGGCTTCTTCACGCGGATCTCGGCCGCCTCCTGGCGACGAAGGAAGGCGCCGACGTGGAGCTCGAGGTCAGCGGCAAGGTGTTCGCCGCGCACAAGACGGCGCTCGCCGCCCGGTCGCCGGTCTTCAAGGAGGATTTCTTCGGCACAAGGAAGGAGAAAGACACCGGCTTCGTGCGCGTCATCGGCGACATGGGCCCGGATGTGTTCGAGGCCCTCCTGCACTACATGTACACCGACTCGCTGCCGGATCATATGGCCATGAACTCGCGGGAACGGAAACGAGCCGTGCTAGCCGTGGACCTGCTCGTCGCGGCCGACCGGTACCGTACAGGATGAAGGGGCTCAAGTCACTGGCCGAGAACAAGCTGTGCCGCCATGTCAGCGTGAGCACGGCACTGCAAATGCTGCCGGTAGCGGAGAAGTACCAGTGCTGCAAGCTCAAGAAGAAGTGCCTAGGGTTCATCTGTTCTGGTTCGAACGCGAGGGCGGTCATGGCGGGTAGTGACTAGTGACTACTTTGAGACTCTGGCAAGGAGTTGCCCCTCCGTTGTTAAGGATGTGATCATGCAGATTCTGGATACGAGGGAAGCGCGGAGCAGGCGTCTCATCGACGTTTACTTTTATGCTATCTTTTTCCTCTTGCCCTTCCTAGTGTTTTTTGTTTTTAAAAAAACAGTAGAGATGCATCATGCATGACATTCTTTGCTTCTAGAGAAACTACGGCACGCTTGATACTGAATTGAACATTATATCGAAGTTATGTGAGTTTTTTTAGCATAATCTGTAATCTTGTGGTACTTGGTAGGTCATTTTCCAACAAGTGGTATGTGGTTTATGTTTCTTATATATGCGCATCTTGCTGCGCCATTGGAACGTCCCAATCACCTGATATCCGCCAAATCTGTAGTCGTTGTAGGATTCTCTCGAAACAAGTTTTATGAGCACCTTCGTCAGATTGAGCCTGCATATCTTAAGATTAAAGAAGTCATCATCATACGCGCCTGCTTTCGAGGAGCACTTCGTCTACCACCGTATCCTAAAAATGCAAACATCCGTGCTGAGGCAAGAACACACGGACGGACAAGTTCCACCACAAGAAACTGACCTCCCACACATGACACTTTTCTAGAGATTCTTGGACCACACCGTTTTTACGATTAGAGGGCTCACAACCTACCCAAACATTTTTTTTTGTCCGGCCTGTAAAACTTGTGGGCATGAAATTTACCCTAGTTTTGAGTTTAAAATCAGGCTTCCAACACAAAGCCATTAATGCAGTACCAGCCCTCCAATTAGGATATTTTTTACGATACTAGCAGAAAGGCACGTGTTTTAAAAAAAATTACTAAATTAGAGATGTAGTCAATATAAACTCTTTAGATTAATCTAGAGCGTTCGATCATCATAAAATCCAACTGTGTAAGATCAAAGTTGTAAGAGTTTTAAATTAGAGATGTAATCAACACGGACTCTTTAAATTAATCTAGAGCGTTCGATCATCATAAAATCTGACGGCGTAGGAGGTGTAAGAGTAAGATTTGTATGACTGTCAAATCTTTCGCTCTTTATAGTATAGATTTGATGATGCGACACTATATTAAATACTCCCTTCGTCCTAAATATAAGACATCCTAGGATTTTTATGGCAGATTAAGGAGGTGGGCAAATGTCCCAAATACTCTTAGCTAATGGTAATACAAGGCAAGTTTTTCAGTTAACAAGTGAAATATTTGGCAACATGGCCCGCCTGTCGGAGAAACTGAGCACAGAGTAGACTCATTCGATAGAAACTACGTACTCTACCCATTCTATATAGGCCACTTTCACTTATCAAAGTTCGTAACTTTACTATGCACCTAGACATATGTCATGCACATAAACGCGTAGCAAATATTATTCACTAAAAATTCAAAACGACCTGCATTTTAAAATGAAAGTAGTGCTTAATAATTGACTTGTTTTTTCTTTTGTTCTTAATCCTTTTGTGTAACACTGAGATGCGATGTTCTGTACTTTTTCTTTGTTTTAATATAATTATAATCAGTAGGGGCAAGGCCACCCCTCCTCCTGTTCCCTAAAAGAAAAAAAAATAAAGGGCTGGAACTTATCAGTTCTTTGATCCTTTGTCGGTGCGGACGCAGTTACCAAATGCTAACGATACGTCATGGCCTACGTCCGTACGGTTACACGTACAAAAAAGAATACTCAATTTCGGTGGAAAGGTACGGCCGTGATGTGGGATCGCGCGATCACGGCGGCGCAATAAAGTCGAGTAGTCCCCTATCCGTCGCCGGCCCTAGCTAGGAAGCTTAAGCGGTCAACACCGCGTCTCCTTCCTTGCGATCGATCTGCCATATATATCAGCGTCTGACAATTACCATGCCGCCGCCGCCGTCGCCGGTGCCGTGCGGCACGTCGATCACGCTGACGATGGGCTCCTACGCGGAGGCCAAGAAGAAGCTGCCCAACGGAAGGTGCATCAAGTCCGATCCCATCAGCGCCGGCGGCCACTCGTGGCGCATCGCCTTCTACCCCAACGGGACTAATCTCACCGGCACCAATGGGGTCATCATGTCCCTCTTCCTCCTCATGGACGACGACGCCGCCGCCGCCGAAGGGAACGCCGGCGAGGAAGCCGTCATCGTGAAGTTCAGTTTCACGATACACGGCGACGACGTGGGAGTGGGAGGCGGCGGCGGGTCGCCGGTCCTGATTACCGGCGAGGTCTCCGCCGCCTTCTTCAGCCGCCAGGGAGAAAACGCGCACGGCTTCGAGCACTTCCTCTCGCGCAACTGCAACTGCAACTGCTTCGAGAAGCTGGCGCTTGTCGAGAGCGATCGCTTCGTGATCCGGTGTCATCTCACCATCTATCCGGCAGGCACTCGGCCGGCCCCATCTGTCGGGATTGCAAGGGTGCCGCCGCCAGTACAGCCGGAGCCACCGGCGGCGGAACCGAGACTCGTGAGGGCAAGGTCATCGCCGGCATTGGGGCTGCACGGAGATCTGGACCGCCTCTTGAAGACCAAGGAAGGTGCTGACGTGGAGATCGAGGTGTGCGGCAAGGTGTTCGCGGCGCACAAGACGGTGCTCGCCGCACGGTCGCCGGTCTTCATGGAGGATTTCTTCGGCCCGGCGAAGGAGAAGGACACCGAGTTCGTGCGCATCGGCGACATGCGCCCGGAGGTGTTTGAGGCCCTCTTGAATTACATGTACACTGACTCATTACCGAATCAGTTGGCCATGAGTAATTCTCTGGAACGAAAAGGAGCCGTGCTAGCCGAGGACCTGCTCGTCGCCGCCGACCGGTATGGAGTGAAGGGACTGAAGTCGCCGATCGAGGACAAGCTGTGCGGCCATGTCGGCGTGAGCACGGTCTTGCTGATGCTGGAGCTAGCGGAGAAGCACCAGTGCTGTAAAGTCAAGAAGAACTGCCTAGGGTTCATCAGTTCTGGCGCGAACGCGAGGGCGGTCGTGGCGGGTAATGACTTTGAGAATCTTGCAAGGAGCTGCCCCTCTGTTGTTAAGGAAGTGATCTTGGAGATTTTGGATACGAGGGAGGCGAGGAGCAGGCGTCTCGTCAATATTTGCATTTATGCTTTCTGTTTCATCTTGCCCTTCCTAGTGTTTGCTGTTTTTAATAAACAGTAGAGAGAATGAGAGAGGCAGGTCATTCTTTTCTTCTAGAGAAACTATGGCAACCTTAACACTGAACTGAGCGCTGTATTGAAGTTATGCGAGTTGAAGCATAAGTTGTAATATTATTCGCGTGATACCTGGTTGTTGGACATTCTATGCACGCTGCTTCCATAGAAACAGTATTAACAAACTCTGCTGTGCACTGGACTGCGGCAGCTCTGCCACTGCCATAGACGACGTTGGTGAGTTCTGACAACGATTCAAGAGTTGTGAGGACATGAAGAATCAAGTTTGCACGCATGGCCGCAAACTTCGTTTTGATGTGTTTTGTAAAACATCCGTAATCTGGTGTGCTCTTATATTAAAAATATCGATGCGTTTGCAATCAAATTGTACTTTTATGAAGTATATATGATGGGAAAAAAACCATGTGACAAATACTATAATTGTGACATGAATAACTGCAATTAGGGTGCAACTAAAAATCATTTGAAAAAGTTAGCTGGGCCTGATATTTTAATTCAAGGACACATCCACATGTACAATGGGTAGGTATTCTAAAAAAAAGTACAATGGGTAGGTCCGACGCGATGCCAGTTCTGCGCCCGAGCGCGACGCGCGCTCGGGGCGCTCGGCGTGTGCGCGCTGTGCGGGACGCGCGCGCCGTCCGGGACCCCATGTACGGGCCCACCACAGCCGCTGAGCGTCCCCCGTGCGCTCGGTCCCACCAAGTGTTGACAATTTTTGTTGTAAAAATTTTGACTCTGAAAAATTTTGTCGCAAGAAAAAGTTTGTTGCAAAAAATTTGTCGCTGGAGAATTTTGTCGCAAGCAAAAGTTTTTTGCAAAAAATTGTCGCTGGAGAATTTTGTCGCAAGCAAAAGTTTGTTGACAATTTTGTTGCAAAAAATTTAGTGCCAAAGAATTTTGTCGCAAGCAAGCAAAATTTTGTTGACAAAATTTTGTTGCAAAAAAGTTTTCGCTGAAGAATTTTGTTGCAGACAAGCAAAAGTTTGTTTATAAAACTTTGCTACAAAAATTTCTGAAAAAATTGTACATTTTTTTTGCAGATAGTATAGGACGGTGGTGGATTGGGGGCCCGTAGGGAGGCCCACGCTTTGTCGCGACTCGCGAGCGCACGGAGCCCCCTCGCGGGCGAGGGCAAATTAGGCGCTCCCTGGTCCGAGGTGGTGGTGCACAGACAACCTAGCAGTCAGATAAAATCGGGAAGGAAATCCGATCCCCGCGGAGAAGGGGGAAAATATTTGAGAATTCCTAGTTGAAGACGTGTAGAGTATCCACAGGAAGAATAAACTGTCGAGAGTTATTTACGCAAGCCAAACGAATTACCGCGTACGCAAATAATAAAGGACGATAAATCCGGTAATTTGTTTGGATATCTACGCAAGCCAAACGTCTCAACTCAAAAGTCCCTGTTTTCTCCATCTCGATCGCCGCCCTGGTTGGCTTTTGTTCCTAGCGTAGTGCGTGCGTTCACCATGCCGCCGCCACCGCCGCCGCCGGCCTATCGCCGGGCGAACCCGACGCCGCATCCGTCAGCATCGCCGGCCGGAGCAAGCAGCCGAGCGCCACCGCCGCCGTCTTCCGCGCCGCCGACGCCAGCAGTTCGGGCGCTGCGCTCCATGTCCGGCCTGCCGGCGGATCTCGTCGGCCTCCTCGAGACGAAGCAAGGAGCCGACGTGAACTTCGAGGTGGGCGGCAAGGTGTTCGCCGCGCACAAGCTCGTGCTCGCCGCCCGTTCGCCGGTTTTCATGGCGGACTTCTACGGCCCGGCGAAAGAGAAGGCCACGTGCTACATCCGCATCTGCGACATGCACCCCGACGCGTTCCAGGCCTTGTTGCACTACATCTACACCGACACGTTGCCGGCGTCTCCGGCGAACGTTCAGGAAGACGAAGCCAGCGCCGCCGCCGCCGCCGCCGTGCTAGCCCAGGACCTGCTGGTGGCTGCGGACAAGTACAATCTCAAGGATCTCAAGACACTAACAGAGAACAAGCTTTGCAGGAACGGCATTGGCGTGAGCACGGTGCTGCCGATGCTGGCGCTAGCGGAGCACCACCAGTGCTGGAAGCTGAAGAAGAAGTGCCTGGAGTTCATCGCCTCCGGGAGGAACACGAGGGCGGTCATGGCGACCGACGACGTCGAGCACCTGGCGAGGAGCTGCCCCTCGGTTGTCAGGGAAGTGCTCGCCAAGATTCTTGATGCGAGGGAGGCCACGCCAAGCAATCCTCTTATGGTCAGCGTGGATGCCTCGGTTTACTTTTATGCCTTGATTTTCGTCTTGCTCTTTGGCGTATGGGCTCTGTGTTACTATGTTTAAATAGAGGATGTAGTTAGGCAATGATCAAATTCTAATACAGCTTACGTTGCTGTCTTTACACGAACTTCTACATTTTTTCATACAAATCTGTCCTGCCATAATTTCACAATGAAATGCACAAATAGTGGGCTTGCAAAGTGCAAACTACACAATTTTTCAATTTCTGAGGGGAGCTTTTATTTTCCCTGTTTTGTAAGGTGTATACAATATTGAGTTTCAGCTTTACTGAAGTACTAATTTGAGAAATAGGAATATTGCAGCAAGTCCTTTGGAACACATTTATTCATCATCACTTGGCCTAGTGTAAGTATATGAAAAGTCAAGATCCAGACTTGTTGATCCCTTGATAAACCTCCTCCATTGTTGGCCGTGCTTGAGGAGAAGCTTGCAAACAGGCCAGTGCTACTTGAGCTAGTTCAATCACGGTATTCTCCTCCATATTTGTTGGCGGGAGAGGCCGTGGGTCGACATTTTCCTTGACTACCATATGATCCTCTATATTGGATTGAAGTAAATCTCCTGGATGTTTTCCCAGTAGCACCTCCAGCACAACCACGCCAAAGCTATAAACATCACACTTCTCTGTCACCACAGATGTGTAGGACATCTCTGTTCAAAATAAATGAGAGTATTAGGCTTATTTGCTTTCATAAAAGAGTAACAGCAGTCGGTGGTTGACAGACAAAAAGTTCTTGACATGCACATACCTGGAGCTATGTAGCCATATGTTCCTGCTAAGGCACTCCAGTTTGATGAATCGGGCTTTAGAATTCTTGCAATGCCAAAATCTGAAACGTGTGCCTTGAGATTCCTGTCGAGCAATATATTATTGCTTGTTATATCTCTATGTATTATTGCTGGGCTTGCAATCATGGTGCAAATACGATATAGCATGAGCCACATCCTTTATAAGGTCAATTCTTCTTGTCCAATTCATCTCCTTGGCTACTTCCTCATGTTGTAGGGCAGCGCAAGGGCTCCCCCTCTCCATATAATCGTAGACAAGGAATTTGTAATGTGGGTGGGAACAAAACCCATATAACTTGACAATGCTTCGTTGTCGAATCTTTAGTAAGATTTCAATTTCATAATGAAATCTTGTTTCATCAGCAGCCTCCTCTTCAGTTGGGTGAAGCTTCTTCACCGCTACTTGATGTCCATCTTGGAGTTGTGCTCTGTATACTGAGCCATATCCTCCCACTCCAATGATGTACTTGTCACTGAAATTTTCAGTTGCCTTGACAATATCTTCAAATGCTAGTTTCCCGTCAAAGTTCCATACAGAGAATACTTCTCTTATTTCAGTAGCAACCCTTTCTTGTTGTTTCTCCTTTTTGTATAAAAACATAATAGCGGCAACAATTGTAAGAGCAATAACTGCACAGTGCACACACTGGAACAAAAACTGCAATCATCAGGGAATGGAATTTTTCCTTCCCCTTATGATGATCTGGCGTTGCAGGACATAGTGGAAGGGAGCCTGTGAGATTGCCACACAGGCCTTTATTATGGACAAACCAATCTATTGATACATTTTGCAGATGAAGCCCCGTTGGCAGTGGTCCTTCAAAGTTGTTGTATGAGACATCTAGGGTTCTCAGACTAACCATGCTTGCAAAATTGGGCGGTATATCTCCCTCGAATTGGTTGTGAGAGAGATTTAAAGATTCTAACATTGCCAAGTTCCCAAGCTGCCGTGGCAATCTACCACTAAGCTTGTTGCTGCTGACATCCAAAATAATTTGTAGATTCACCAAATTTCCTATTGCATCTGGCAAGTTTCCCGTCAAGCTATTGTGGTTCAGGACTTCAGGTACAAGGACAGTAGCTTGGTGCATCTTCCTAGCTCCTCAGGTATTTGCCCACTCAACTTGTTCAAACCCAAATGAAGTAACTGCAAGTTGCTTAGTTGACCAAACTGAGTAGGTATTGGCCCTGACAGCTGGTTATTTGCTAAATGGAGCGTGTAGAGGTTGGTTAAGTTGCCAATTTCAGGTGGTATCGCACCAGTGAGAAAATTGGAGTAGAGCTTTAGTGATTCCAAGTTTGTCAGTTTCGACAGTTCGGGTGGTATTCTTCCGGTGATCATGTTTTCTCCTGAGTTGAACATAATCATGGTGGGCGATGCTGCCCAGTTTGGGGTGAGCTCTCCATGAAGGTTGTTTGATCTCAAGTTTGATTTAACAAGATGTGGATAAACACCAAAGTGTTGAGATATGTCACCCGTGAATTTGTTGAAACCGATGAACAGTTGTAGGGGCTAACACACCCCAGTTGATTTTTGTTTGTCTTTTTTTTTTACGTTTTTATTCCTTCTAATAAAAATTCGGCAACTCTCTTGCCGTCCGTTCAAAAAAATATCCCGATATCGATGTGCGTCAAGCTGCTACATGTCCTCAAGCTTGCAGGAAGAGAGCCACTTAGGTTGTTCATGCCGACAACAAACATCTGAAGCCGTCCTCCCTTGCACACATCCGATGGGAAAGATCCTGAGATAGAATTATTGTTCCCTATGCTGAATTTGACCATACCTGTGAGATTCGCAAATTCTCGAGGAAGAGTTCCTGACAGCTGGTTATCAAACAAGCTCAAGTTCCTCATGTTTGTCAGGTTCCCAAAAGCCGCTGGGATCGATCCTGAAATCTCGTTACCGTCCAGGTACAGGATAACGATATTGATGAGATTGCCCTAGCTCCAACGGGATGTCTCCCGAGAGCATGTTCTGGTGAAGGGAGCATGGTCAGGTTACCTAAGGATGCCGGGATGCGGCCGGTGAAGTTGTTGTAGAGGCCGGAGGCCAAGCTGGGTGAGCCTCCTCAGGTTGCCGACCTCGGACGGTATCTCGCCGGCGAGCCAGGTCGAGGAAGGAGAGCCATGACAGGGAGCCGACGGCGGCAGGGACCAGGCTGTACTTCCAGCGGAGGAGGGCCAGTCCTTCCGATCGTCTGCTTGTATCAGGGAGGCTATGCATGGCAGGAGAAGGAGCAGAGGTGCTGCACATCTGCTTCTGCACAGCTTAGCCGCCATTGCTGCTGGTGGTGGAGCTGCAACTGCAACTGCTCAAGGCCAGTCCAGTTCCTCGTGATATATATAGCGCCCGTCGCCACTCGCCAGTAAAGTTTGCTCCGTGGAGTCGCCGTTGGTCGCTGGCCGAGTCAAGGGAGACCAAGATTCAGTGCTGTTCCGGGTCAGGTCGTGCTACTTCTTCATACGAGAGCAATATAATCTGAGGAAGAGCGTTCTGCTCGTTGAGTAGGTGTAATCAAGTCCAAACAAACGGAATGGGATCGTTTGGTAAGTGTAATCAAGTCCAACGACCTGCTTTTCTCCCGTTGATTTTTTTTACTCAAGGTGTTCAGTTCACGAAATTTTTTGAGAACGAATCTTAAATAGAAGTAGTAAATATACACTATGAGTAATAACATAGACTAATAATAAAACTAATTACAGATCTCGTTTGAAAATCGCGAGACGAATCTAATGATGGGTAATTAATTTATAATTAATGGATGGTTATTGTAGCAGCAAACATAAATTAAGTAGACTCATTAGATTCATCTCGCGATCCCAATACATACATCTGTTTGATGTGACACGTGAAAAAATTTTAGGGTGCATCTAAACACCCCCGTCTACTAACTCGTTCTTTTCACGGAGGCCCGATACATACATCTAAGAATGAAAGATGTACATGTAGTGTTTGTGGCTGTTTTAACGTTAATTTATGCTTGAGCAGTCTTCTTTAATGATCAGTGACTAAGAAAAATATGGGTGACAGCAACACATGATTACAAGCATAACCAATACAGGCGCAGCGTAGCGCGCCATCTTTCCTAGTAGATATTGTCGACGATATGTTACTCCTCCTGCAGTGCAAACTGAGCACGTTGAGAACATGACAAGACTGCATATCTCTTTCTCCGTTCTTCACCAGAAATTAGAAGCACCAAGCAACTCTAACTTTCTACAGGCCAGAAGAACCTGACGCTCCATGGGTCCGGCGCAAATTTGGCTCCCGAGTATGCCGGGATTGGGCGTGTGGAAAAATAGACACCTCATTTGGGCCACTGTTGGAGCTAGGATTTTCTCATTTATTTCCAAAACATATTTTTGAGAGTTTGTTTTGGGCATTCTTGGAGATGCTCTAAGGATACCCACGGGCCGAACCCTTGCTCCTTTAATTTTGCTTGCCTCGAACCGGTGCTCCATTAGATTCATTTTCGTAGAGCGAATCAGCTATCCATCGGGTCGAACCGACCCACGCCCATCCTTACCCACACCCCATCACTCCGCACACCAGACACGAAGAACAAGAGGAGGTAGGTGGCAGTGAGATGGAAAAAAAAGAAACGAGGAGCTTCAACTCACTAAGTAGTAAGTCTCTCCGTCTCCCGTAACGGGTTAATGGTTCCTAGGTGTGGATCGCGGGCCCGGAAAGGATATATAAATACACACTAATCAAGCCATCCAAATAAGATCAATGGTCCTAAAAAAAGTGATTGAGCCAACATAAAATTCAAGCATTTGAGGAGAAGCAAATCTGAAACAAATAACAACGAAGTCTTTGCAAGTTCCTCCCGATCGTCTCTGTCGCCGACAGTCGAAGCTGCCGCACATGAAGTCGACCACCTTTCCGACGAAGGAAATCATAAATTCTGAAGTGGCATCATGAATAGCACGTCGGGAACACCAACAAACATGCCTTATGTGCGTTGAAGAATACGCTGAATCACATCGACCGGACTGCAATGGATCCAAGGAACATGGTATTCGTTTCGTCAAAAAAGGAACATGGTATTTAGTTTTTTTAGAAACTTGGCCCCGTTTGGCCCGGCTCCTGCGTGAGGGCGGAGTCAGGAGTGGAGCAGGCGGAGCTTTTTTTTTCTGTACCCTGTTTGCTGCCAGAAGAGCTCCGGCTCTCTCATATTCGCTTCAGAAGCGCTTCGCCTGGGAAGCCGCCGACGGTCTGGAGCGGGAGTCGCACCAAACATGCCCTAGACTGCACAATTGCTAACCTTCATGAAAGGCCGGCCCAAGAAAAAGACCCAGTATACATCACCGGAATAGATCTGGCAAATCCTAACCTCCCCAAAGAAATAGGCAACCCTAACCAGCTTCGCCTAGCTCCTCTCCCGGGCTCCTCTCGCGCGTTAGGGTTCCTCACCGCACCGGCGGCGGCCAGCTCAAGTGCTGGCAGCCATACCCTTGTACCTCCCCCACGCCACCTCTCCGGGTCAATCTCAACCCCAAGAGAATATAGGATCGTGCAACTAATCATGTAATAGTACTCCCTCCATACTGGTATTAGATGATGTTTAGGACAGGGTTTTAGTCAAACATTGGGAATATAAATCACGAATAACTTTCGTTGGGTTTGGAAATGTGAAACCATATGAATAGATTTGTCTTGAAAAGTATTTAAAAAAATATACATATATTATTTTTTAGTAAATGTTTTTGTAAAAATAAGAAGTCAAAGTTACGTTTTGAAGACCGCGTCGTTGTCCAAAACATCATCTATTTCCTATACGGAGGAGGGAGTACACACGAATCTAATCATGTAATAGTACACACGAACCGAATCTACGCGCGCCAGCAACAAGCCATCGTGGGCTCATGATGGGAGACGGGCCTATCGGTTTGGGCTTTACCAGGCCTCTATTGCACACTTCAGGGAAGAAACACGTTCTGAATTTAACAAAGGTTTTAAATCAGTCTCGTAAAAGTAAAAGTTTTGAAATGCTCTAGATCATGCAAGGCGATGTGATGTGAAACCAAGTCAAAAACTGCCTCTAAAAACATTCGCTCTTAGCATAAGGAAAGATGCGCTTTTATACACAACAAAGGTCTTTAAGAAAAACAGAGACAATGGAAGCAGTCCATGTGGCAACAGGAACCACAGAGCCAAGCAAAGTGGCACTCAAGAGCCTAGATCAAAGTTCACAGTATGTAGCAAGCATGAGCTCCGTTCCGTTTCCCTCTCTTTCAAAGGTTTTGAGATCAAAACACAAACGAGCATTCCATGCTACAACAGGAACTGCCCAAATAAGCAGAATGGTACTTATTAGAGCCTTAGATTATTAAATCCATAAGTACTAAATGTAGTAATTGACATGAGCACCATACATCACTACACCTAACAGCCAACGCAAGCTTAATTTCGGTCCTCAAAACAGAAGATGGATGCATGCATTGTACTCCTTGAGCAAGAACCACCAAAGCTCCAAAACCATTTTGACAGCAGCAGCAGCCATCAACCCCTGAGAGTCAGTCAACAGAAGGTTCAGTTCAAGCAGACAGCAAGCACAATACCAGGGAGATTTAACAGAAAGAAAGATCATCAGCATCACCTTACTTAGTATCCCCCTCATCATTTAGCATGAAGCCACTCCACAGTAGTGAGGTCTCATCTTTTGTATCAGCTGAAGTGACAACAGTCACGTTGAACCCTCGGATATGCTCAAAGATCTCAAAGTGGTCTTCCAATTCCGGGGAGAACTCACAGAACTCAGTCTCCATGAAGAACTTTATGGTGTTTTCCCGAATTTCAGCCCGGGCATCCAACATGGACATCACTGTCAACATTCTGACCAAGAAGTTGTACATTGCATGACCTCGGAGAATAGTCTGTCGTGCAAAGGCACTGCCAGTCTCTTGGTTACGCCCCATTAATGGATTGTTTCGAGCAGACTTCCTTGCTTTAGAAAAAGGATCAGTTTCTGACTCTTTGAATCTCTGGCCGCTCAAAATCTCCATAGCCAATTTTCCGATTGGGACCCTCAATTCAGAACCTGCTTTTGGGCTTAATCTGACCTCATACAATCCAGGAACTTGCATGATGTTAGCATGATTCTGCTTGAGCAACAAGTCCTGGCGTAGTATATCTTCATAATGGAAATGGAGTGGAAGCATCATGGCTGTTCCGCTTTTCTTTGAGATACCTGACCGAGTACGCTTTGCCTTGGGTGCATCCAATTCCAAGCTCTGCTCTAGGTTCACCACCGCTTCACTGGATGGTGTTGCATAATGACGAAGGCCCTGTGTGCAAATATGTGATTAGCTCAGAAAAAGCATTGACTTGATGTCGTGAAATTAAGAAAAAGTTAAACTAGGTGTTGAGTGATAGAACCAAAACAAAAAAGAGGAGATCGATTTGTCTAATCCAACAAGTTTGGAGCAAGGAATCTGTTCAATATGACACTATTGTACTAAGGAAAAGTTGTCTATGCCACTAGGCTGTCCACCAGGGGGGCATATAGTTCCAAAAGCTTGCAGTTGCAGTCAAAGTATTACAAATTGCTCGATTAGTGATATTCAAATGCAAGATAACTGCATTTTAATTGGCATACTTGTGAAGTCACTTAGTGTGTAACTGTCTATCATTTGCAAGATAACTGCATTTTAATTGGCATACTTGTGAAGTCACTTGGTGTGTAACTGTCTATCATTCACCAGGCACACAAAACTGAGATGGGTCTGAGTTGTTGGAGATGTCAACTATCTGATTTCATCCAAGATAGGTATGCTTAAACAGTAAAATGAATGTGCGAACATCAAAACATGTGAACTACAAAATTCATTTAGAAAGACACGCGAATCATTTTGAGCAAGCATTAATTCTCCATTTCTCCTGGACCCTAGAATACTGCAAGGAAAACCAACCATGAAGCCAATTAGCTAACATAGTTAGCAGTGATAAACTTCGCTTTGCATTATCACACGCTGAGAAACTTTCGAGGTGAAACTTCCATTGACACCTTGAGTTGCGAGAGGAAAGAAATTGTGATTGAGCTTGCAGAACAAAAACGGCGCATATAACCCCATCGCTAAGTTTAATGTGATGCATTTCAGTCATAAGACTCATAATAATGCAAACAACCCCATCGCTGAGTCCCCATATCCGATCTTTGAATTAAGGCCATAAGGCGATTATGATTCTATTCCTAGCTTGTAATGGTTCTCATGCTGACACAGAGTTACATTAAGATTATGAGACTATCAATATTGTTGCAAAAGCTATACCATGCAGTTGTCCTGGACAACAGTTGGAAGAAATTCCGATGAAATATGGAATTGAAGCTGATGCTTGGCCCTCGGTAAAATCCCATCACAAGTTTGAGATGGTTTTCATTCATGGAGAAAGGTCACTTTGAGACTTAATGGTTTTAGACACGGAGATGGACAGTTTCACAAGCTGAAGCTGGCAATGATGCTGAATGGAATCCAAATTCATTGGCTTTTACGTGAGAAAGGTGTCAGCCAATTAGATGCTACTTGTCCTGATGATTTACACTAGTGAGGTGGAGCAATCACTCAATAAGTGTGTTCATTATTGCTCTATTTTGATACTTGTGTGTCGCCGTTCAATGTATGATTCCTGACAGGGTTACAGCGGAGCAGTCTACTCATTAGTCAATAGTCAATACTCACTCCTATGTTTGCTAGGTGCTCATGTATCGTCAGAATGCTGGATTTCTTCAAGAATCCATCATTAGTTTTGAAGGAGAAAACAAACAATTGAGCAGTACAACTGCACGGAGAAAAATTCAAGCTACGGCAATGACAACTTGTCAGGTAGCACGCACGGTAGATTAAGGGGATTTGTCTTTGCAAATAAAGTACAAAATCCTGGAGAGATTTAAGTGCAGACAGGATCCCGAAATGCTCCCCTTGCCGTAAATCCAGGACTGGGAACGGCATCAACAGGAAATTAAAAACCGATCCCCAAACTCGTTCGTCTCACAGCGCAAGTGAACTAGCCGAAAGCCGGTGAGATCCTCACCCTCCTGGCCAATCACCGCCGGGCGGCATCGGGGCATGACGTGTACGGAGCTAGGGTTAGCGGAGGAAGCAGAGCAAAGGGGGGTTGGATCGGATGGGGGAGCGGACAGACCTGGGCGGCGGGGGCGATGCCTCGGCTTCCAGGTCCAACGAGGGCGCCGGAGAGGTCGGGGACGCGGTGGCCGCGGGCCGACCGGGCCACAGCGGAGGCCACATCGCGCAGGAGTCGCGCCGCCATCCCGCCGCCGCCGCCGCTCTGCTCTGCTCTTCTCCTCTTCGCCCTTCTGTTGTTTGCTTCAGCGCAGCAGGCCGGGCAGCGCCTCAGTGAAACAAAGTTGGGCTATAACGGGCCACCATCTGTGTGCGACAGCCCATATTCACACCCCGACGGCCCCTTATGCTTATTATGTGTTATTAGTCATTACTCCCCCTCAAAAAAAATTAAAAAAAATTAGTCATTACTGAGATAAATTCTTAGGGCATTTGTTTTGTAATTTGGACAAGAGGAGCAAGATTTTAACTTATGTGGCTGCAGCGCATACCTATGTTACTTCCAGCGACGGACATGATATTTATTGCAGAAAAAGAAAAGGAGAGGTGCGTACGCATAGTGATTACGTTTTGTTTTGTTCCAATTTACTAGAAAGAAAAAAAATGCTCAACATGAGCATTTATTCCCCAAAGCCCATGTCATTTCTGTATGACCAATAAGGTTTCAGTATGATATTGCAGTGATATGGGAGAGTTATTAATCCAGGATTCTAATGCTTTGATAAAGAAAGAATAATTTGCATTTAGAATACAAGAACTATTCATGTGCGTGCTAATTGGTCCAAAAACTTGTTATTTTGGTGCGTATACTATCCAAATTTCGCCACATCATGTATTTTACCCATGGTGGATTCTAAGTTGGCATGGTGAGTCGTTGAAAGGATCACCCTAGCTCGTCATAAACATAGGCTGCCTCGGCTTGCCACAGTGGAAAAGGGTGTAGAAAGACGGTCACACTCAGGGTTCATGGAACACATGAGTAACACGTAGGGGCTTCCTGGTTCCCCGCCACACCTCGCCACGCTACAGTGTCGTGGCGAGTGTGGTGCCACACTTCTGTGGCGTGACGTGCGGTGGCCGGGAGCCAAGCACGCCCGTAATGTGCATGATCTTTTAGGCGCCCACAATGTGAGGGCCTACACAACAGAGTGTGGAGAAATCATTAGCACTTGGCAAAACTATTTCTCTTATCATTAGAACGCAAATTAAATGCTGAGCAATTGAAGCATGGAAAAGTTTGCCTTGCATATGCACAAAGTGTCCTGAAAGCTCAGCGTGAGCCCATCAGATTTCCTTAGCTTTACCGTGTGCACCTGAAATGAAAATGAGAGCACAAGTGGTCTCTGGTGATTGTATCTCCACTCAATTTCTCCTGACCTCATGGCACTTGTCTTGTCAGTTATCTGATTAGCGCATTGGCACGAAGAACTTAGCAAGGGTGAGACAAATTTCTTTCTTTCATTCTATTGTTGGAACAATCAATCTATCATATTATTACCCTCTAGAGACTATAGTATAACAAGAATTGACGAATAATGTCGTAAAGAAGTCGAGAAATTTTGGGTCGTTGGGGCTACTAATCACCACCTAGCAGCAGCTAGTATAATTAATCTGGGAACAATTCATCCTTGACGGCGGGCGCGATCCACTGGATCTGAATATGCGTGATCTCCCAGAGCTCATCCCCTTCCTTCGGCACAAGCACCTCCTTAGCCTTCATCTCCAAGATCATCCTCTTAAGCATCCTCGGCACGAGCTCCTGCATCAGCCCAGCTCCTCCTCCCGCAGCGAGATCACACTTGACGCACGTGTCCATCCTCCTCAGCACGCCCAGCCAGAACGTCCTGAACCCGGGCGCCTGCGCCAGCGTCGGCAGCAGCAGCACGAACACGTCGGCGAGCAGCTCGGCGGCGGCGGCCAGCGTGCCCTCCATGCTCCGCGTCTCCCTCTCCGCACCCTCACGCCGCGAGTACTCCAGCGTCTTCTCCGTCAGGTCGTCCACCATGGCGAAGATCACCAGGTTGAAGCACGCGAGGCACCCCGCCGGGCCGAAGTCGAGGTCGCCGGCGGCGGCGAGGTTGAATGCTCGCCCGAGCTCGAACACCGCCTGGTGCCGGATCTCCTCGCGCCGGACTAGGCTTGTCTTTCGTAGCGCCTCCGCTAGCTTTATGAACATGTTCGCCGCCATGTTGGCGTCCGAGGTTGAGGAGGAGGAGGAGGAGTTGCTGCCGCCGCTGAAGCCGGCGGAGGCGGCGCTACCGGGGTCGGAGTAGCCGGACTTGTGCCAGACGACGAGCCAGTTGACGGACTCGGCCATGAGCTCGAGGATCCTGGTGCTGACGTCGAGCGGGCTGATCTTGAGCGCGGCGAACCCGAACTGCCGCCTCGATGACGGCGGCGTAGTTGAACCGCGTGACGTGTGCGCTGCCGCTGGACATGACGGTGACCATGGCCGACACCGACTGGTCGAAGGTCTCCGGGTGGCGTCCCGTGACGGTGAGCAGGTGGAGCAGCGTCTTCCACCCCAGCGGCGTCTGCACGGCGGCCGCGTGCTCCGTCAGCAGCTTCACCACGCTCTCGGAGATGGCCTCGCAGCACGTGTCCAGGATCTCCTTGTCCAGCTTCCACATCATGTTGATCGACCTGAACACCAGCTCCTCCGCCGCCCGGGAGCTGCAGCTCGCCGGCGCCGGCGGCGGTGCCGCTGGCGCCGGAGAAGAGAGGAGGCGGACGGCGACGCGGAAGAGCGCGACGACGGCCTTCTCGGCGAAGGGGCAAGGGGAGAAGAGGGGGAGCTGGGAGACGGCGGCGAAGGAGTCGAGGAGCGGCGGCCAGAAGGAAGGGAGGCGGTGGAGGTTGGCGGAGGCGAGCATGGCGAGGAGGTCCCAGCAGAACCCCACGGCCTCTTCCTCCTCGATCGGAGTGCTGAACTTCTGGCCCTTCCCGCCGGCGGCGAACACGAGGGCTCGCCCAAGATTCTGCAGCGCCTCGTCGGGGAGCTTGCCGCTCTCCGTGAAGATCCTCCCCACATGGCACTGCTGGATCACCTTGAGGTTGTTCTCGAACTCGCTCCCCACCGACAGCAGCGACGAGTCGCCGCCGCCGCCGTCGAGCGAGAGGAACTGGGAGAATCGCCCGATCATGCCGGAGACGTGCCGGCTGGTCCCGGCGCCACGGTGCGTCGCGGGGAAGATGACCCCGCCGGCGCCGGCTGCTTCCGGTGATGAGAAGGACGCTCTGTGGCGGTGTCCGGCGGGCTTGACCGGCTGGTGATCGTCGCCGCCGCCGGAGATGACGGAGGGCGGGAGGAGCTTGAGGCGCTTGAGCTTGAGGAGGCAGTCGACGACGTTCTTCCACGCCCCCCTGACGGACTCGCCGAAGCGGTTGGCGATGGTGAAGAGCGCGAGCGTGGCCATGCGTGGTTTCAGCTCGTTGCTGAAGGTGAAGAGCGTCTCCTCCGTGGTGGCGTAAGGGTTGAGCAGCGTGGTGAACTTGCAGAGGCAGCAGAGGAGCTCGTCGAGCACGTCCTCGAGCCCGTACCGGGCGATGCGGGCCACCGAGACGAGCCCCTCCACGCACTGGCTCAGCGTCTCCTCGTCGTCCGCGCAGTCGAAGATGGCGGCGAGCGTCGCCACGGTGGGGCCGGAGACGGCGACGAAGACCTCGCGGGAGAGCTTGTGACGGAAGTCGCAGGGCGTGAAGGGCTCCATGGCTCGGGAACGGCGCACCAGGTCGGCCCAACGGCTCGAGGTCATCTCCGCTGCCGATGATGCGGCCCCGGCGCCGCCGCTGAACACGGTGATGGCGTTGCTGGCGATGGAGTGGAAGAGCTCCGACAGGTACTCCCTGGGGAGGTCCTTTTTGTCGTTGATGGCGCGGTTGTTCCGGATGAAGTCCTCCTCCGACATCTTCTTCTTCACCTGCGTTGCGTTGCGTTGCGTACGAGTTATTTTAATTTTTCTTTTTTGAAACGAATTAATCACCAGGCATAGCACAAGAGCTCGGATTATACTGTATTAGAACAAAAACGAAGAAGATAAAGCCTACCGACCTGCGGGTTGTGCAGGTCGGTGTTGAGCATGATGAGTGAGTAGCAGAGGATGAAGGCGGCGTCCTTGGTGGCAAACACTCCCGTCGTCTGCTGCTCAAAAAACCGCTCCGAGAAGGCCTCGAGGATGCGCTGGATCTTCTGGGACTCGCCTGGGAGCCGGAAGGTCTCGAGGTAGGTGCGGAGCGCCGTGTCGAGGATGGCGCCGGTGAAGTCGAAGGTCTCGGTGAACTCCTTGAGCACGCGGAGGCTGAACTCGTCGGGGTCGCCGAGGAACTCGCCGATCTTGCCCTTGTCAAGCCCCGGCGAGTAGCGGAGGAAGTAGGCCATGCTCCGTGGCTCCGGCGGCGTCGGCACCAGGTGGCACAGCTTCAGGAACTCCACCCCCTTCTTCTGGTCCCGGTTGTAGTGGTTCGCCGCGATGGCCACCTTCTTCTTCCGCAGCTTCCGCTTGCGCACGAAGTCCACCCACGTCTCGCCGCCGGCGCCGGAGGAGGAGGAGGAGGGGTCCCAGCGCTCGGTCCAGAAGAGGCGGAACTCGGAGACGTCGACGGCGTAGGCGTCATGGTCGGGGGCCTTGTCGACCTCGACGTTGTCGGCTATGGTGGTGATCATGTTGACGAGGCCCTCGAACGCCTGCAGCTGCACCGGCGACATGGGCCCACCCGCCGGGAACGCCGCCTTGCACAGCAGCTTGCCGACCTCCTCGAACACGTTCCGCAGCAGCGGGTCGCAGTCGTAGTTCACGTACATCTCGATCACGAACGTCGGCTGCCTGATGAAGCTGATGAGCCCCTCCACCGCCACCTCCTGCAGCTGCGGCCCCGCCGCGCCGCCGCACACCGGTAGCAGCACGAACATGAAGAACGCCTCCAGCTGCAGCTTCAGGAACCTGCAGAGTACAAATGGTGAGGTTATTCTGATTGTGAACGAAATTCGACCACAATTTCTCAGACATTTTTTTTTGGGTGTGTGGTGAACAAACAGACCGTCGCAGGAAATGGTAGAGGTTGAGCGCCGGTGCTGCAGATCATGGAGAGCACGAGGGGGCTGTACTCGGTGGCATAGTGGATGAGGTGGTAAAAGAGGTCGTCCTGGATGAGCCTCAGGAGCTTGGCGTGCTTGCCGATGGCCTCCCCGCCGAGCTCCACCGCGGAATTCACGAGCACGAGCGAGAAGAGCATCACGTCCTCCTCCGACGTGAACGCGCCCTGCCCATCAGCCGTCACCACCATGTCCGGCGCGTTCTGCAGCAGCGAGCACAAGAAATTGAACACGTCCACCATGCACCTCGCCCCAAACCCCGCCGCCGCGCCTCCCCTCCTCCTCCTCCTGGACCACCGTCTTCTCCATCTCCGGCGTCTCCATCTCCGCCGCCGCGGATGTCCGGCAGGCGCGCGAACACGGACTGGAGGATCTCGTGCATGCAATGCCTCGCCGTGCGCTGGAGCAGCTCACTCCCACGGCTCCCGGCCGCGTGCTGCACGATCTGGAAGCACGTGTTGACGGCGGTGCAGACGGAGGAGTCCGAGAGCAGCGGCGCGGCGCGTGCCCTGAGGAGGGCGGCGAGCACCTGGAGCACGCGGAGGAGCACGGCCTCCTCGGCGCCGGCGTCGGAGATGGCGCGGCGGTCGGAGCGGCAGGCGGTGAGCGCGGCGAGGATGGCGTGCGCGGCGTCGCGTGCCCCCGGGGAGCACTCGTCGAACACGTCGATGCGGAGGATCTTGAGCACGGAGGAGAGCGCGACGCCCGTGGCGGCCGGGGGGGACTCCTCGCTCTGGACCACGTCGAGGAAGGGGGTGAGGTAGGTGGACGGGTCGGAGCACCGCCACGCGCCGTGCCGGGGTTGGAAGAGGAGGGAGCGGAGGGTCTTGAGGGAGGAGATGAGGGACGTGAAGGTGGCTTCCTCGGCGGCGGCGACGGCGGGCGGGAGGTAGGTGTAAGGGTCCGGGCGGCGGCGGATCACGGCGAGGAGCGCGGCGACCTCGGTGTTTAGCATGCAGGAGATTCCTAGGTCCTTGAGGCGCGGGTCGCGCCGGGGAGGGCCGCGCTGGGAAGCGTAGGATGGCGGCGGGCCGTCGTCGTCGTCATCGGCGGCCGTCCTCGCCATTGCGTGCTAGCTGCTGATGCGGCCGGGGCCTCGGAGGAGGATCTGATCGAGCAGCTGGTGGCCGGTCAGTGAACCGGCGGTCGTGAGGACGGAGTGGAAGACATGCATTTTTTTCTTGCCACGTGGCGACTCCATCCGGGATGTTCGATGCTGCGGTTGGCATGTAGGTGTGTGATTTGCCAAATATAGCACTGGCTGTGGCTCCGTGTTCTCCGAAATTTTTGTGGGGCCTACAAGGTTTGGCTATTTATTTGGACTGCTAGATCGAGAATTTTAATTAATAAGGCATAATGGAAACAAAGTTTCAGCCTATGCATCGTTTGATGGTTTTAGCCGTTCCTTGTTTTTTTTTTTCGAAGCGAGGATAGTCCCCATTTCCATTGTAACACGGAAATACAGGTTCCAGATTACACACAGACCTAGAGGGAAGGGAGAACAAAAGAACGCCACCTATCGTCGGCTAGCTCGCGTCAAACTAACCAACTAAGACTAGCGCAGAGAGGCCGCTATCATGACGTCTGAGGTTCCCAGACCATCAGAAGCGCAAACTAGTTTGTTTTAGGCGTTCTACTACCAGTTACATGAGTTATTTGATGAACCGAGTCACAAGAGCACTATGACCACAGATCTTCCTCGCTATCCTCCAGTCCCCCTTCGCTTCAGCCCATCCTTCACTGTCGGTCTTCATCGTCCTGCGCTCGATCCTGAATCGCTGGGAGTTGGTTCACCGTTGATCTTCCCGGCTGCTGCGCCATCAACTTCTGGGCACACGCCATCAGCATCCGCACCCCTTCTTGAATCGTACCACTCATCTCCGCGTTGTATAGACCTGCCCAGTAGTTCATGAACGAGCATGCGTATATTAGAATTTCAGTGGGATGTCTCACAACTTTCTTTTCAAAGCAAGCCTTGTTACGGCATTTCCAGACTGCCCAACAAATGGCTGCAAGACCAAAAATGTACACTTTGTCTCCTCCTGGTAGCCAGATTTTGATCCAGCTTTTGTATTGTTCCAAGTTTCTAGGTGTGTTATGTGCACCAAAACTGTGTGCAACCATTGCCCAGACCACCTTGGTAATGGGACAGGTAAACAAGAGATGATCTAATGATTCATTTGCATGGCAGAAGTAGCATTTAGGATCACCCTGCCACTTTCTTCTAACCATATTGTCTTTGGTTAGAATTGAGTTGTTTTCTACTGGCCAGAGGAAAATTTTGATTTTATAAGGAATTTTCGCCTTCCAGATGTGCTGGAAATTGGGCCCGGATTCTTGTCTAAGTATGTGATCATACACAGACTTGGTTGTGAGTTTCCCACTCTTTCCCCATTTCCAAGTAACTTTGTCATCAGTATTACTGAACTGATATGAGTACACTGTGTCTATTAGCTTTATCCATTCCTCGAACAGGATGGGAGTCAGCCATCCTCTAAAGGATATTTCACCTCCTTTGGAGATGAAGTCAAACACAGTAATCTTTTTTTCAGTACACAACTCATATAGAGCAGGGTATTGGGAGCAGAGTGCACCCTCATTGAGCCATTTATCAGTCCATAAGGCAACTTTTTTACCATTACCCACCTTAACTTTCCTCCCTTTTAAGTACAGATCTCTTACTTGCAACAGATCTGTCCATACAGGGGAGTCACTTAGCTTGTGTTTAACTGTGCTGATTGTGTCATTCTGTAAGTATTTTGCTTTTACAATTTTTTGCCAGAGCCCATCTTCTGTGTCCAGTTTCCACCACCACTTACAAAGAAGGCTAACATTCATTTTCCTGATATCTTTGATTCCCAGTCCTCCTCTCTTCTTGCTTAGGCAAATTTTGGTCCACCTTATTAAATGGTATTTCTTTTTTCTCCCACCCCCTTGCCAGAAGAAAGTTCTTCTTTGCTTATCAAGCTCCGCAGTGACTGTCTTTGGAAATAGGTACATTGACATATGGTATATGAAGGTGCTTGACAAGCTTGAATTTATTAAAGTTGTTCTTCCAGCAATGGAAAGAGAGCCTCCTTGCCATACTATTAGTTTCTTTTTATTCTTCCTCCCTAGGGGTGCCCAATCAGCCACATGCAGTCTGCCAGGGCTGACAGGGACACCCAGATACTTGATTGGGAAAAAGCCAATCTGGCAATTAAACAGCTCAGCATACTGCTGGCACAAATGATCATCCCCATTGATGAGTATTGTTTCACTTTTAGTGAAGTTAATTTTGAGTCCAGACATCATTTCATACAGATACAATAACATTTTCATGTTTCTGGCTGATTCCACCTCATTTTTTAGGCAAACTATGGTGTCATCAGCGTATTGCAACATTGCCACCCCCCTAGGGATGATATTATCAGCTAGGCCTGTGATCAGGTTATTTCTTTGAGCTGCTCTGACCATTCTGGCTAGGCAGTCAGCCACAAAATTGAATAGAATTGGGGAGAGGGGATCTCCCTGCCTTACACCTTTGCGGCTTATAAAATATGGGCCACTTATATCATTTAATTTCACACATAGAGTTCCCCCTGTAACTACCTTTTGCACCCATTGGCACCAGGTGTTACTAAAACCTCTTATCCTAAGACTTTCAAACAGGAAATTCCAGTTTACTTTATCATAAGCCTTTTCAAAATCCAATTTTAACACAATCCCAATTTCACCCCTTTTTTTGTTTCATGTAAGATCTCATGAAGGGCAAGCACCCCATTCATGATGTTTCTTCCTTTCATGAAAGCTGTCTGAGTTTCCAGAATGAGTTTATCACTTATTGAGTCCAATCTGATGGACATAACTTTGGTAATCCATTTGTATAAGCAGTTCAACAGACATATAGGCCTATATAATTTAATTCTATCCGCATCCTGCGTCTTTGGGAGCAGTGTTATTACACCATAGTTAATGTTTTCGATGGCTAGATTCCCTTTGTGGAAATCAGCAAATATTTCCATAATATCCTCTTTGACTATATCCCAGCAGGATTGATAAAAATCAATAGGAATGCTATCAGGGCCAGCAGCTTTATTTTTTTCCATCTGGAAAAGGGCATCTCTGATTTCATCTTCAGAGAATGGTCTAGTTAAAATTTCATTGTCTGCCAAGGAGACCATTTCATCCTCAGACCACATATTTGGGTCCAGATGGAAGGCATTCCCAGATGCAGGTCCAAACAATGATTTATAAAAACCTGTAGCATGCTGCAACAGATTCTCATTTCCTTCGATTTTATTGTCACCATCCATTAGGTAGACAATTGTATTTTTCCTTTTCCTCCCATTTGCTACTCTATGGAAGAACTCAGTATTATTGTCCCCCTCCAGCAACCATTTCTCATGGGACCTCTTATGCCAATATAGTTCCTCCTCTTCTAGAATTTCCATGAGACGGCACAATAACTGGATTTTCCTAGTCATCAGTGCTGAGCTCAGGACATTTTCTTCCTCAATCTGTTCAATTGTGATTAGCTCACTATGAATTTCCATTTTTTCTTTTCTTTGCTCCCCTTGCTTATTGTACTCCCACCCTTTAAAGTATTGTTTGAACTTTTTCAGTTTTAACTGGACTTTATCCAGAGCCGTTTTCCCATGACAAGGATTATTCCAGATTTCTTGCACCTTTTCTTTGAATTCTGGATGTTTCATCCAGGATAGCTCAAATCTGAAAGTGAGGTGTTTAAGTGTAACTGCAGCTTGTGTGTTTAGGATTAAAGGGTTGTGGTCTGAGACCTCTCTAGGTAGTTTGTGTATTGTGACTCTTGGGAAAATGTCCTCCCAACTTTTACTCATCAGGACTCTGTCTAATTTGACCAGAGTTGGAGGATTTTGATTATTAGACCAGGTGAATTTTCCACCAGTCATATGAATTTCCACCAGTTCTTGAATATCAATAATTGAATTGAAGATGGCAGAATGTCTATGAGTGCCTCCCTTATTTTTCTCAGAGGGGAGCCTGATGAGGTTGAAGTCCCCTCCAATAAGGCAAGGCTCTTTATTTCTATTACAAAAGTTTGCCAGTTCACTTAGGAATTCCTTCTTATTTTCTTCTTGAGCAGCACCATATATGTTAATCAAGTCCCATTTCTTCTGATGAATCTTATCCCACAGATTCATTCTTAACATGAATTTCCCCTCCTCGAAGCCACCTACATCAAGGACTTCAATATTAATTCCAGTCAGTATTCCTCCAGATTTACCTCTAGAGGAGACCCATTTCCACAGATAAGAATTCTGAGGATCAATTTTCCTTAAGGTACTGTCAGCTATGTCTCCCTGCATGGTTTCTTGCAGGCAGATAAAGTGGAATTTGTGATCAAGAATGAGATTTCTGAGGAAGGAGGAGACACCTTTTTTTTTGATGCCCCTACAGTTCCAGAAGATGCCTTTCATGATTTACCTTTTTTAGAATTAATTTTGGTAGGCTTTTTACCAGGGTGTCCCTGAGTATCAGCCTCCCCAGCTTTACTTTTGCCAGGATGTTCCTTGGCCTTTTTCTTTTTCTTCTTAATCCCTGAAAGGCTTAGCCTTTTTGGTGTGTTTCTTGGTCTTTTTGATCTAATAATGATGGACCCCTCTGATTCAGATTCAGGGTTTTCAGATTCAAGCCATTCAAGAAGATTTTCCTCTTGAATTTCTTGTTGATCACATTGCTGTTCACTTGTTTCACCTAAATTTGACTGTAGAACAGTCTCTTGTGTCTTTTTATTCAGTTCATGTCTAGCAGTTTCCAAGTCTTTCATAATGTCAATATTAACAAAATCACTATCATTTACTACAACACCCATATTCTTAGATCTGTTTATTATCTCAACATCATTTAGAATGGAAAATGAATTGTAATTTGCATTCTTACCTTCAAGTGCTCTTTTCCTGCCTGAACATCCTTGAGGGTCTGCATTGGTTATCTTCTGCACCCTTTCACTCCATCTTCTGTTCTCTCTGCCTTCCTTCAGCTTGTCACTTGGGTTGATCAGATTCTCCATATCTAGGACAGTAATATTGTCATCTTTTTCCTCTCCATCAAGATCCATTATCTTGGCAGCACCTCCAGGGTAAGCCTTACCCATTCTTTCAGCCATGAACTCCTCAGCCAATTTGCAGTTGGAGTCACATCTAGCCAGCCACACCTTGTCTTGTGGATTGGGTGACTTCCCACCTAAGTACTTGTATGCCTGTGCAGCAAATTCTCCCTGCCCTTCACTAGCCTCACTGGAATCACCCCCATTATCATCATTAGTGGGTTCATAAGTGGCAGCAGGTATGATTTCCCCATCCTCTTGACTGAATTTCATAGCTTCTTCATTGCTGGTCTTTTGCCAATCTAGCTTGTAGCCTGATGTTTCCATTTTATTTGTGTTCATCTTCGTAGGAGCAGAACCAGGAACTTTCCTTGGTGCCCCTTTGTGTGTGCTGGCTTCAGAAGGATTGCTTGAGTGGGTCACCTTGGGGTCAGGTATCTCAGTCCTCATTTTTTTAGGACTTGGTTGAGTATCAGCATCCTCAGCTGGTATTGCTTGTTTCTGCTTGTTTGTATCAAGCCTATCAGGTTCCTCAAGCTCGAAGTAGAAATCATAGATGTCCAGTCCCAAGGCACCTTCAGCACAGGGAGGCACCAATTCAACATCTCTACATGCTATCTTTACTCTGACAAACTCTTGTTTGAATCTGGTACCTTCATCAATAGCTACTGTTTTTCCCACTAGTCCACCAACTTTAGCTATTGTCCTGACCCCCCTCTGATCTATTGGTATGCCACTCACTTTGAACCATCCCATCTGCAATCTCCCTTTAGCATACATTGCTGAGCTCCATTGTTCCACCTTTATCTGGGCATCAACACTTCTCATTCCTAAGTTGAATTTGCTGTAATCTTGAATCATCTTCACCGTGGGGAACTTCATTGTGAATTTGTTGTCAGCCACCCTTTTGGCCACCCATTTCCAGCGAGAGCTGTTGATGATGCTCTTGAATTCTTGCTCAATCTGTTTGGCAGTTAATTCCCCCCTGATGACTGTAATTATAGCTGTGTTTGCCTTATCACGTGCAGCCCTATGATCTATGTGCTCATCAATGAAGAAAAAGCTCTGGTCTGTGACTTGTGCAGCACACAGCTCAGGACCAAGATTCCATAATGGTTCCCTTTTGCAGTCATATGTACCATGATTCGTGTATCCACACATTTCACATCCCTGCTTCCTTCTGCACTCTTCAGTACTATGATTTCTCATCCCACATACATTGCATTCCCCCTGCCTGGGAATCTTTGGGGGCACCTCCGTGTGACTCTGATGTTGCCCTGTGTCTGAGTCAGCAGTTTTCTCCTTCCCGTGGTCATAACCTTCACCAGCTTGATCATCCTGTTGATTCAAACCTTCTTCCATCATCTCTTCTCTGTGACCCCATTTGTTGTTCTGCTCCATTCTGTCAAACACCGAGCTGTTCGCCTTGCTTTTGGCTGCTTCACGATCCCAAGCCTCGGACGCGCCGGACTTGCCCAGATCGCCTTGGTTCCTTTGGTACTCCGTATTGCCCGGCTCCTCCTGATGCCTTTGCCCAGACCCTTGATTCCCACCAAATCCACCATGTCCTCCATAAGCTCCTTGAGAGGACTCACCTCGATTTTGACCGAAGTTGTTCGCTTGATCTCTCCTTTCTTCCTTCCTTTGCCATACGTTGGTTCGGGCTCCAGTTCGCCCGTCTCCGCGACCGGTGCGCCCAGATCCGAACCCCTCTCTCCGTCCTCCACCTCGCGGCTGATCCATCTCGCCTAACTTGACAGCTTCGGCGTAGGATCTAGGCTTGATAGGATTTTTGTTTGATTTGAGGAAATATCCAACGAATCTCTCAAGATTGGCGAAACGCAGTTTTGCTGCGGCAGGATGGGGATTGGTGTTGACTGATTTACAATAGCCGTTCCTTGTTACAATAGCCGCACTTACAGCAAGAGCAAAATCTTTTAGCATAATCTTTTATTTAGAAAAAGGAATTTATATTATGGCCTCTACAGGACTTTTGTACACAACCATTCATTATTACAGTTCCAGCCTCCCTCTAAAAAGCAACAAAAAAGGAGACATGTTCAAACTCGAACAACCAACTAAGCTCTAAACCTATTACTGGACAACCACCCATGCTTGACGAAGATCTCCGTTGTTGTTGTCTCCAATATGCGACATGCCCATTTAATCTTGGACTAACTCACTTCTTTTGGAGGATGGACCAAAACCACGCCCAATGTGTGGCCCTGAAAATAACATGCAGATAAGAATATAGTCGTTTTGCATCGAAAACACATTATTTCAGCCTAACCATATAGCCCAAAAAATTACACACATTCCCACACAAACTTGAGATCGCAAAGCTGGTCCTATTTGTTGTGACCAGACATCGAATACATTTGTTGTGTTTTTGGTGTTTGTAGGCCAAATGCAACCGTACAACTCTCCAGATAAATCGTGCAACATGATAACAAAAAAGGTGTTGTATGGTTTCTTTGCTGTTCCAAAAACAACAAATGTCATCACCCTTCCAATTTTTTTTAACAGGTTGTCTTTTGTTAAAATAACACCCTTCAGTAAAAGCCAAACAAAGATCTTAAGTTTTAAGGGTAGATTTAACTTCCATAGAGATTTGTTTAGAGGCATAGCGGATTGGTTTACTAAATGTTTGTATATTGATTGCACTGTAAATCCTCATTTTTAGTTCGACTCCATTTGATCGAGTCTCGTTGGCCATCTAGTTGTACAATTGCAATTGTTTTGACCAGATCATACCATTTATTTAACTTAACCCCAACTAATGCTCTACGGAAGGTTATATTGAGGGGTCTAGATATAAAAATATTAGCAACCGATATATGTTTCTTTCTGGCAATATTATATAGACGATATTTTTCTTTGAGGCTGAAGTTATCAAGCCACTTGTCCCTCCCAAAATCTAGCTCGAAAGCCATTATGGAGATTGAAAGTAGATAAATCTAAGAAGAGGTCTTTAACCTTCATAAGGCCTGACCAGAAATAGGCCCTCAAAATTACTAGAAACAACCACACTTTTAAAGAGTGCATAACAGCTCACTGATTGAGCGCCGCTATGTTGAAGACGAGTTTGATTCAAGCATGATACATATCCATTGTGCAAATTTTTAATTTGCTATGATAAACAAGAAATCAAATAATAAGGGCATATGCCCCCGCTGGGGTCACGTTATCCCTATGTGGCAACTCTCCTGCGGCACATAGTTGGATTGGTGTCAACATTCATGGCTACTGAAAATACAAATTCCATGAGAGGAGTAGGGTGGTGGAACAAAAGTTTCTGCCACATGGCGGTCTAGGATGTTCGATCTTAGTATGATCCCCTTTTGTTGCATGTAGATGTGTAATTTACTAAACGTAGCAGTGGCTTGGTGTTCTCCGAGATTTTAGAGAGCCAACAAAATTTTCATAGGGCCTGCAAGTTTGTCTATTATATATGTGATTATATATATATTTGGATTGCTAGCGAATTTGAAGGAAGAATATATGGTTGCATATGATCCAAGATTTTAAATAAAACCTTCTATTCGAAATGTAAGTACTCTATAATATTCTGATCTTTATTTTTAAAATCACTAGGTTATATATGGACTTTTACATGGAAAAGAAAATATACAATGATTCTGAGCTCCTCGAAATCCTGCTTGAGCTTCATGAGATCTCCGGTAGACGAGAAGGGTCTCTGCACGTCCGCGTGAGAGCATCGACAGGCCGTGCCTGCGTCACCGACAGGCCGGACAATCTCGCAGCCGCACTCGTCGCTGATCACCACGCACGCCGGTGGCGGCCTCGCTGAATTCTTCCGCGAAGAGCGCGTCCACGTTTACCTTGAGCCAGCCGGCTTGGGGAGTTGCTGGCCGGGGTCTGCTCGCTGCTGTGCTGACGACGGTTTGCTGCCTCGAGTGCAGCCAGTCTCTCCTCCATGTTCCTCATCGTTGCTTCAATTCGTCCAGCTCCGCAACGCTGCTGCGAGCGTGTGCAGTGCAGCCTAGACCAAGGTTTTGGGATTCAATTTCGGAAAAATTTCGGTGCCAACCGAAATGGGCGAATTTCGGTCAATTTCGGTCGGGTTTCGGATAGATTCTAGGGAATATTCGAATTTTGAAGCACAAAATTCGTTTCGGAAGGGGCCGAGATAGGTGAATTTCGGTGGAATTCGGTCATTTCGGACCGAATCGTAGAACCCTGGCCTAGACCAGGTTTTAAATCGAACAAAATTCATGCAAGCCCATAAAGTTGGGCTTTTAAAACGGATTATTAATTACACGGTATGCGCATGCATCTAGATACGTCGTCTTTATCGCGCTAGCACGATCGAGTGGTGATCAGAAAAAGGTCGGGGGTTGGAGGAGCCGGGAGACCTTGCCGGCGAGCGCAACGCTTGCACGGCCAGCCAACGGCGGTGGCCGCGCGCCGACGACAGGGAGCCAGCGTGGAGGAGGAATCGTGACGGCATGCCGCCGCCGCTCCCGCTGTCACAACCGAGGGTCTCCGGCGTGGTGAGGGGGAAGGAAAAGGCGGATGATCGCCACCCGGAGCGCCTGGATGAATGTTGAAGAGACAAAAGCGTTTGTTGACCGTTCTTTGCTAGTCCTTTGTTCTTCTTCCTCCTCAGTTCTTGCTCTCTTCAAAAAAACAAGAAGAAACTCTGCTCGCTGCTCAGGATTGAGGTGATTCGAGATGGCGCCCAGCAGGATCAATGGAGCTGCGGCGGCAGGCGGAGCAGGAGCCCTGAGGGGACCGAGAACGAGCGCCAGCCAGGGGTCCGAGGGGTACTCTGCAAAATTTTCATCACGGAAAGTGAGTCGTTTGCATATATAATATATTCGTATCGCGATCCAAATTAGGAGGTTATTTGCGTAAATCTAGAGGGTCAAATATAAATATTCGGATCGCGATTATTAGTCGCGATCCGATTCAGGGGGCTTCCTGCAAATTACCTTACCGGCGACATGGCAGCCGGCGAGGTCGCGCCCGCCGCCCCCGGCGACCCACCACCGCCGGCTCCGGCGACATGGCAGCCGGCGAGGTCGCGCCCGCCGCCCCCGGCGACCCACCACCGCCGGCTCCGCGGCCAGGCATCCCGCTCTCGCCTCCGCCAGCTTCACGGGCCAAGCCTCTGCCTCGAGTCTCATGCGTGGGCTACAGCAGCAGCGGACGCGGATTATCTGAGACCCGTGTCACATGACACCCCCATTTGGGTGGAGCCGCTGACGGGTGGGCCTGTCTCCCCCGCCGCCGACGCCTCCCAGGCTCCGGCGGCCTCCGCTGCCTCCGACGCCGCCGACGCTAATCCTTCGATTCCACATCACCCCGCCGCCGCCGGCTCAACCGTCGTCTCCCACCGGCCGGCCGGCGGCGCCCTCGCCGCTCGGCCTCCCCCCGCCACCCGCCTCCTCCGTCGAGCCGGCAGCCGCCCCCCTCCCCAAACCCCTTCTAGATCCGTCGGGAATGTTCCTTTCCAAACCCCGGACACTAACCCGGCGGCGGCAAGCAGCGACGGCGGCGGCGCGAGCCGGCCCCGCGTCAGTGACGGACCTCAAAGAGGGGTGTCACATGACGCGGGACTCATTTACGCAGCAGCAGCCGGCCGGCCGGCGTGGTGTGCCGCGCTCCGGGGAGAAGACAGGAGTGGAAGGCTCGCCCGCCGAAGCAAGTGCGGTTGGCTCCGCTCGCCGGCACCCGCGAAAACCGGCGGCGTTTTCCAGATTTCAACTCCAGGTATTTGAACTCTACTACGCACGCAGTCATCTATGCGTTCATCTCGTATCTGAACCCCAGTCTGAGTTTCTGTCTCTCGTTCCAATCCACTCCATCATTATCCTGAATCCAACGAGATTTCAATTTCCGTTTTGAGATATGGACCATATGGTGGTTCAAATGAATCTCATTGCATTAATTTTCAAGTGCCAAAACTGCTGGCTTCCTGCTAAGAGTTTTTCGCAGAGTTCAGAACAAATGCCTGCTTGGCTTCAGCTAGCCTTTTTTTTGAAGAGGCTTCAGCTTCAGCTAGCCTTGGTCGTCAGCGTACATGTTCAAAGACCCCATATTTCCATGCTTGAAAAAGTAGAGCAGAAAAAAAGTGATGCAAGAGCCTAACGGATGTGCGTTTCTCTTCACACAGTAGGCATAGAATCTGCGTGTTCAGACGTGCATTCGCCTTTCGTTTTCAGCAGATCCCCATGGTCATGTTTGGGAGTCTTTGACCCCTAGCCATTAAGAAAGTTGCCGCTTGCCTGTGTGCCATAAAAAAGTTTGGAGACATCTGTGTGTCGTGAGCTCAACTTTGGTTTACCCGTGTGCCACTTTGGACGGATGGAGAAGTAACAGAGGCTAACGGAGGTGGGAATTGACTGTTTTGCCCTTCTGCACTGCAGGGCACACCTGTCATCCCTAACCTCTCTCTTCTTCCCCATGTCCATCTCCCACCCGCCCTCCACACCACGCGCCGGCAGCCTGGCTGCGTGCCGCCGGCCCTGCGCCCGCACTAGCGGCCTTCCGCGCCGCCCAGCCCCGCCCCGCGCCGGTGGCCTGGCCACGCGCCCGCGGTGGTCTTGCCCCGCGTCGGCGGCCTGGCTTGGCCCAGCGCGGGCGGCCTGGCCGGCTGGCCGCGCGCCGCCCAGCCCTGCCCCGCACCATGGATGGAGCTCGACGGGCTGGAGGAGAGGGATGACGGGTGGGTCCCACTTGCCATAGAGAGAAAAGGCTAGGGGGCAGAGAGGTCATTTTCATCGGTGGGTCCCACCTGTCAAGGCTAAACTCTAACAGGAGGTGTACGGAATGACGCACAGGTAAGCCAAAGTTGAGCTCATGGCACACAGATAACTCCAAACTTTTTTATGGCACACAGGTAACCACCATTTTTCTTTACACGTAAAAGACTCCATGTTTGGTGGTTAAACGGAGACGGTGCAAGTTGTCAGCTTTTTGTTGCAAGCATAGCCTCATGCTGTTAGCAGGGGCGAAGCCAGAAAAAAATGCCACCGGGGGCGGCACAGAGAATATTAACTTGAACATAGAATGGCAATATGGCATACATGATGTCGATAGTCAGTCGATAACTTGCAATAGTATCTTAAACACATAGTCGATAAAACTACAAAGGACAAGTTGTGACAAATACAAAATAAACTTTCAGCCGGTAGTAGCTGCGTCCTCTGATTTCTTCTTCTTCTTCTTTGTACGGCTACGGTCTTCCATCTTGTTAAAGAGAACTATCACATCATCAATTGGAATTGTACCTAGAAATCCTTTTTCCACAAAGCATATGATGCAAGCATTCATAAATTCATCGCCGATACGATTTCGTAGTATTGTTTTCACAATTTTCATTGCTGAAAAGCATCGCTCAACTGATGCGGTGGCAATAGGAAGAACTAGTACTAGTTTGAGAAGCCGATAGACCAATGAAAATGCACTTATCCTTGTTTGTACTCACCATCAACCTAGCAAGCTCAGAAATAGTATTCAAATTGGCAAACCTTTCATCAGCTCGCACATTATCAATGTAAATAGGAAGCTCACGACCAAGATCCTTTAGTTGTGTTGAATCAAAATCATCCGGGTATGACTTAGCTAAGTCCATCAAGCTCTCACATTTGAAAGCCTCAAAAGAGTTCTTGGGGTTGAAAGCGGCAATCTGAGTAAGCAACTTAGAATTTACCTCATTGAAACGGTCACTAAACTCTGCAAGCTGCAAGTCAATAATTGGGTTCAAGCAGTCATATCTATAGTGTTGATAGTTGCTGTGATTGGTCTTTTTTCTTGGATTATGACGATCAATGTAATCCTCCTCCATATCCAACTTAGGGATGCCATGTTCTTCACAAAAAGAATGTATGTTCACCAATAAAGAATCCCAGCCATCATCTCTAATTTGCTGAAATCTTTGCTTGGTTAACTTCACTTCTAACATGGCCTCCAAGATGTCTTTATCTTTCCTTTGCAATGACAATGACAAAGAATTTGCATGTCCCAAAATAAGTAACATTAACTGTAAGTGGAACACAAAATCAAAATCTTTGAGATAGTTCAAGAGACCACGAGCTTGACGTCTCTTTGCATCATTTGGGCCTTCTTTTTCAACATATTTGAGCACTTCAATAACTTCAGGGTACAGATTGCTAAGGCTCTTCAGGGTTTTATAATGAGAACCCCAACGTGTGTCTCCAGCTCTTTGAAGGGATTGCTCTTGATTTAATCCGGTTCCACTACTTAGCTGTCCACTACCTATGGCTTTTTTCACTCTCTCCTGTTGACTTTCTCGAATCATATCTTTATGTTTGCAAGAAGCTCCCACCACAGTAAGTAATAGAGATACCATATCAAAGAAATCACTAGCATCATCATTCTTTTTAGCTACAGCAACAATGACTAATTGCAGCTGATGAGCAAAGCAATGTATATAATGTGCTGAGCTATTCTCCCTCACGATTAAAGCCCTTAAACCATTAAACTCGCCTTTCATATTGCTAGCTCCGTCATACCCTTGTCCTCTCACTTGTTTATAACTCAATCCGTACTTCGCAAACACATAATCAATATTAGATTTGAGACATGAAGCTGATGTCTCTTGCACATGAACAACAGCAATGAGTCTCTCCTTTATCTCCCCAAGCTTATCTACATACCGCAAAACAATAGCTATCTGTTCCTTACCTGAAGCATCTGCTGACTCATCTACTAATATGCAAAAAACATCCCCACCGATTTCTTCAATGATAGATTTCACTATGATCTGCAAAGAAAGAAGTAACATAATTATTTTATTAATGTGGACTATGAGAGACAACATAATGTGTGATAGAAAATAATATTGCAAGCTCTCTTACCTCAGCAAAGCAATTTGCAATATCCCTTTGAATTTCAGGAGCGGTCATCTTCCTATTTTTAGGAGCAGTTCTTACAGCTTTCTTTACCATGTCATTTTCCTCTGCCAAAAGCTGTACCAACTGTCGAAAATTTCCCTTATTTTTAGAACCCTTTGATTCATCATGTCCACGAAAAGCTAAGCCTTGATTCAACAAGTATCAGACAGCTTTAATCAAAGTTCTCAAGCGAATCAGATGCTTCTCATCAGTGACATTACATCCTTTGTTAAGTACAGCTCGAATTGATAGCTTAGGCTTCAACAAGTTGTCACATCTTTTCCTAGTTGTGTTGTGAAAACTATCACATTTGGTGCCTACATGATCTCGAAGCCTCTCAGTTTTATTCCAGCTATCCCAACCATCTATTACAAATGCATCATTCCCACCTTGGCCCTTGTTGCAATCTCTGAACAAGTAGCAATATAAACAAAAACACTTATCCACCTTTTCACTATACTCCAGCCAGTCATATGTAGTGAACCAGTTAGGTTGACATCGACGTGGATGATTTGCTATCATGGTCTCTGGAAACTTAAAACCAGGTTGTGGTTAAAAGGACCTCTAGTCAAATACTTTCGCCTCACATCATCTTGTAGTTTTTGGCCTATGTAATATGATATTCTCCTTCTATCTGCTGGGTCATATGGAAGCTCATCAAAATTTACCTCATGCCGTGAGACCCGTGCAGAACGATGAGTAGAATGATTCATGTTTAATACACTGCCATCTCTGTTTGAAGTGCCTCCATCAGGATTGTCATCATCACCAGCCGGGGGTGCTTTCCTTTTCAAGAATCTTTCCAACGTAATTTGACTCATCATGTAACTGCAACAAAAATCAGAAAATAAACCTAAGATCCCCAAGAACCCTAAGACCTCTACAATACATCATATCTCTAATTCTATATGCCCATATGTTTATCGAGAAATCAGATAGTCAATTGACTAGTTGGGGTTACCTCCTCCTATGCTCCTATCATGGGCGAGCAGGATCGTGCGTAGGGGATTGCGGCCGCCTGCGGCCTGCCGGATTGCGAGGCAGGGCGAGAGAGACCGAGACAGCGAGTCGGCACAGGGGAGAAGTCGAAGTCTCGGAGAGAAGGGGAAGAGTCGATGCTTTGGGCTGCCGACTGGTGTGCCTCCTGGGCCGAGCGCTAGGTATGTGATGTTTGGTTTTTTCCTGTTGTATGTACGTCTAAATTGGTTTGGGCAATTGGGCCAATTTGTGCTGTCGTGTACAAGGGCTGCAGGCTGGGCTGTTGACCACCGGGGACCGGGGTCTTCATGATTTTTTACTGGGGTCTTGAACAGTGAAAAATCGCTCGATACGAGAGATTCTACGGAAGTCGCCGGACCCCGACGCCAACACGCAGCTCCGCCCCTGGCTGTTAGGAAAATCGTGATGGCGAAGGTGAAAGCAGCCCCAAAATGTCAAACATCATGTTCACAGACTGTTGACTTTTAGTCTTTGACTAACTTTTGCATGAGATACACAAGTGATCTCTGTCTCAGAGACATCTCTCATGTCATAATTACCATTCCACAAGCAACAGTTCATTTTCTCCTCCACCTGCAGTGCTATGGCCTTAATTTTTTTAGACTAGAGCTCCGAAAGACTCACAAATTTCTTAGCCTTTAATCCAGTCTGCATCGTCTTTATCATGACTTGAGCCAAAAGCAGTTCTTCGGTCAACACAGTTTCGAGTGCTTATTAATCTGTCAACACATGTGCATGGAAAATTACCGACCTTTTGCATGACTTGAGCCAGTGATATCCTTGGAGTTTTTAATACATCTCGTTCCATTTCACCCCAACTCTTGCTCTTCTCTCCTCCACCTTTAGTGTCACCTTCCTTAGGAGGGAGTCCCCTAATGGAGATTCTCATTTCTGCAGTCATTGGTGAGCTAGTTACTAGATCCATAAATTTCATCATCAACAAAATCCCCAGGCCAACACCGATGGATGTGGAGGATCGCCTCCACAAGGTCCTGCTTCGGGCACAGATCATCCTTGACGAGGCCATGGGGAGGCACATCACAAACCAAGCTATGCTCCTCCAGTTGTCCATGGTGAGACACGCCATGTACCGGGGGTATTATATGCTGGACACCTTCAGCTACCAATCTCGCAATGAGGACAAGAAAGATAAGGTCATGACACACCTTTCATCTTCATCACAAGTACATTCTGTGAATTTCTCTAGTAGAAACACACTGATTTTGAAACAGTTGCAAGAGACACTGGATGATTTGACCTCCTTGATGCTTGGTGTGCAAGAGTTGTTTGTGTTCTTGACAAGCTACCCTCGCATGTCCCGCCAACCTTACAACATGCATCTCCAGCTGGCCAACTGCATGTTTGGACGCCAGATGGAAGCACATCTAGTCATCAACTTTTTGTTGCATGTACAACCTCATAGTGCTGAAGAATTGGAGATTCTACCAATTGTTGGACCAAGCTACGTTGGAAAGAGTACCCTTGTCGCTCATGTTTGCAAGGATGAAAGAGTACGTGCACATTTCTCAGAAATCTTATTCTTCCACTTTCAGGGTTTCAAAGATGAAGAGCTAGCTACTTTTAAAGATGAATGTGAACTAAAACATCAAAATCGTGTGTCTGAATCAAACTCGGAGGGAAGATTGCTAGTCATTATTGAGTTAATCGGGGATCTTAATGAAGAGGTATGGAATAGATTGTATTCTACTTCTAAAAGATATGCGCCAAGAGGTAGTAAAATCATAGTTACAAGCCGATTTGACAATATTGTAAAGTATGGAACAACACAAGCTTTGACTCTAAAGTTTCTCTCCCATGAGGCATACTGGTATTTCTTCAAGACGCTCACATTTGGAAGCATGGATCCTGACATGCACCCGAAACTCATGCGCCTGGCCATGGAGATAGCTAAGATGATGGGACAACCAAGGTGCCACCTTGGCGCAAACATTAATGCTCATTTGCTAAAGGATAACTTTGGCGTCCAATTTTGGTTTGAGTTTCTTGCTTTCTTAAGACAGTCTCATCAGAAGCCAGCCTCCCGATTTGGTGAGCATCCACCTGATCTTCCAAACCAAAACATACCTATACTATTTGGGAGAATGTCTACATTATCAGAAGATATTATGTTTTATAATCGGTGTCAACACCCTTCGGAAGGTGAGGTTCCGAAAATAAAATTCCAAGATGTGGTATGTGGGAGTGTGAAGACTCATGGGAAATTTGAGGTCCTAGCATGGAGGTCTAGGATACCTCCTTACCATAGCTATACCTATACTTGTGAGATTGGAGGGCTAAAAACTAGACCTTTGAAGAGGAAGCGCTCTATGAAAAATGGAGCCGTACATTTTTAGTTTCTTGACTATCAGTCTCATGCAGAAAGATACCTGAATATGTGTTTCTTAAGGTATCACAAAATTCATAACATTGTGATACTGGAGTGCTGCCTTATCTTGTGCAAGTGTTTAGCTTTAATTTTGGAAGAATAATGAACCTAGCCATGGAGATTGATAGAACGCAGAGAAGTTCCCTTTGTGGTGTAATCGTCATTGCACATTTGCTCAGGGACAAATAGCTCTGTATTCACTTGGGTGTTTCAAGAGCTAAAAGCTACAGCTGCCAATATATGGGAAGCCCTTCTATGAAACAGAGTCACACTCTGTTAGATTCTTCAGCATCGCACATGCAGAACCAGAAAGCATATCTGAACTTTTCTTGATTGGGTGTCACACGATGGCAAAGATACAACATTGTGTAGCTATATTATATTACTACCTTGTCAGTTATGTGCAAAATGTTATAGTACTACCCAGAGCATTTTCATGAGATTAAATGAATTGCTTGTCCTGTTGGCATTTCTCTATTTTATAGCCTAAGACTGAGGGTGGCGTTTTCCTTTACGTTGTCGATTCAGTATGATGTTTTGCTCTGTTTTCAAGCATCTACATGTTGTACATTTGCAGCTATTGGTTGAAAGCATCATGATTCACAGCATTATGTATACCTTCTGACTTCATAGCTGCAACTGAATTCAATCTTGAAAGGACAATGGTGGCAGCAAAATTATTGGGATTTCTTAGGGCAGCAACTAACACGCACGAACCCATCATGATGGTTTGCTCACTCTGCGGCCGGGGGTTTGATGAATCTTGGTGTTGCGTTTGTGTTTGGCTATTGGTAGCGCAGAGGAAAGAAACAAGATGGTCGAAATCACTGACCGTCGCATCTTGGAGATCGAAACTCGGTCTCACGCCGACGAGGTGATGGCTGTTGCTACCGGCGAGCTGCGGCGAGAGGTGTCGCTGCGTCCCGCTTCCGCTCCCCACCCGGCGGCTTGGCAGCGGCTTGGGCTTGGTCGACTCCGGCGATTCGAGAGCTTGAGTGTCGCAAAGGAGTGGAGAGATGGAGCGGGTCGGGGTCGGGATCTGCGCTTCCCAAAGTTTCCTACAGTCCCGTGGCGGGAGCCCCTAGGGTATGGGAGCCGTGCTGACCATGGCACAGAACTGGCAAGTTTTGTACACGCCCCCCCCCCCCCCCCCCCCCCCCCCCCCCCCCCCCCCCAAGCAGGAAGGAGGAACTGTTACTCTACATCTCGCGTCTAAAACAAGAGACAAGAAATCCAGAGAGAGTTCTTCTCTGACAATGGGAGGAACTGAAGAAACACTTGAACAAGGAGGGCCTTTGAACATGGGGAGCGGCATCAAGAAGGTGCACTCCATGGAAGCTGAGCTGATTACAGGAGTTCAAGGCCAAGATAAGTGGCAGCGGTGAATGAAGCTTCGTGGCCGACTTATAGTCCGGTCTCTGTTTGATGTTCTTTGAGTTCGTTCATGTTTCGGCAGTGTTCTAAGTTTGGTCTCTGGTCTGTAGTGATTTTGAGTAGCTTGCTGCGGCCGTGTATGTCTGGTTCTGGCACTTAACTGATGTACTCAAACGGTTTCTATCGTCTTTTAATATAGACGGGGCAAGGCCCTATAATTCTAAAAAAAGAATTGGGGAATTTTTTAGGTCCATTAAATTGAGTGAAATTTGCATAGCAGTTTTTTATCGATTGCCTCTGCCTTGTCCCCAGGTGAATGCCAGTCTTATAGACTTACTATACCCTTCAGCTTGACATATCCCACCATCATGCATGGCGAAATACCTCACTAGGGCAATTCATGTGCTGAACAGTAGATGCACTAATCTGCCGAATTATTGCACTAAATCGAGCAATTTACATTTTGTTTAACTTATTTGCACTAGCAAACAAACCAAAATGTTTTATTGTGGGTACAATTTACTCCTGATCATCAGAGGTAGGTAGGACTACGGTCAGCAAGCACCCGATCCTCAATACTCCTACGTCCGTTTGGAACGTTTCTGAAGCACACCTTGCAGCCCCAGCTCCTAGCTTCCACGGCTAGGAGGTGAGCTACAACATTCTGGCGCCTCTTAATCTTTGCGACCCTGAGTTCATCAAATTCTTCCTTAAGCTCCATAATCTCCTGGTTGATGACCGGCAGCCGCGAATGGTCGTCACTGCACGTCCGCGTGAGAGCATCGACGCAGGCGGCAGAATCCTGACTCCAGTATCGCACGCCCGGTCTCCGCGTGCTCGAGAGCCAGCTGAAGCCCATTCTTGCACGCGGCCAGCAGGGCTTCTTCCTTGTAGGAGCAAGCGCGCAGCTGCTGCATCACAGAGGGAAGCTCATGCAGCGCCGACAGGACCACCTCGCCGCGCTCGTCGCGAATCACGCCACGCCGGTGGTGGCCAAGTCGTTGAACTCCGCCGAGAAGCACGCGTCTACGTTTATCTTGAGTTCTTGACCCAGCCGGCTTCAGGAGGCGTCCACCGTCTGGAGGATTTGGTGGCAGAGGTCTCCTTGCTGTTGCCCTGACGGCAGTCTGCCTCGAGCGCGTCTAGCTAGTCTCCTCTCCAGGGTCCTCATTGCTGCGTCCAGCTCTGCTATGCTGCTGCGTGGTTTGCATGGCATTGAGTGATGACGAAGGCCCTGCATATGAATTCTTTGAAATTACTAGATCAAATATTTATTGTTAGATCAAACTAACAATACTTAGCACGTTAAGCATAAACAGGATCTACTAGTCTAACAAGATCACATCTAACACCTTAGCTAAAGCGGAAAAGAGATGAGTTCGGCTTTATACCGGCGCTGTTGTTGTTCATGGCGTCGGTGCGGCCTGACGAAGTAGTAGCAGCGAGGGCTTCGTCGGGCTTGTAGCGTAGTCGTTCCTTGAGCGTCTTCTGAGGGTATCGATGGCCTTCAGGACGCCAGCGACACTGCTCAGGACGTGCGGCTCGAGCTTCCAGGCCTTCCAGCGCGCTTAGGGATCGGTGGGTGGATTAGGGTTTAGGCAAACCTCGTTTAGCGTGAAGGGACCCGTGGGGGGACCCTTCCTTATATAGTCCGCGCTGTAGGCCCGGGGCCGAGTCCGTACACATCTAGATATTTACCTCCCGATCAAGGCAAAAACGAACTTAGGTTAGTTGGACTCTATCTCGAATTAGGGGGGCGAGATACGCTCCCCCTAATCCTCGGTCTGTTGGTTGACCGAGGTCAAACCGATATCCAACATTCTCCCCCTTGACCGAAGGTCAATCAAACTTAAACTTAAAACTTAAACTAATACTTAATCAATCACTAACTTAAACTAAAATCCTTCCTCAGTAAATCAGCAAGTACCAGACCAATGCGTCGTCAGCAGCACTACGGCACACTGGGACAACATTACCCATAGTATATACTGAAAAACCTTGTTAGGACTATTTATTCTTATTTGGGGAAAACTAATGGCCCTGAACCAGGACCTTATCAAGGCTATCAACCAATCCCATACCTAGGACATGTTTCTGAAAGAGGAACGGTGGTATGCCTTTTGTGAGCGGATCCGCAATATTTTCTTTTGTACTTATGTGCTCAATCTTATAAGTGCGGTCTCGGTTTCTTTCTTTCACGACACGATACTTAATATCAATGTGCCTAGAAACACCACTTAATTTATCGTTAGCCGCGAAGAAAACTGCAGCTTGATTGTCGCAGTGCATTGTGATAGGTCTCGAGATACTATCCACAATTCTTAATGCCGGTATGAAACTTTTGAGCCACACGGCCTGTCCCGTTGCATCAAAACATGACACAAATTCAGCTTGCATTGTCGATGCAGTAGTTACACCTTGCTTACCACTTCTCCATGAAATTGCTCCCCCTGCTAGCATGAAGACATAATGCCAAGTCAGGACGCGTACAGACTTGTGCATACATTATGCTCCCAACGGCAGAAGCATAGGGAACGTTCTCCATTCTTTCTCTTTCTAAGTCATTCTTAGGGGACTGTTCTTCACTAAACTTATCGCCCTTGTGAATAGGAACAGGTGAAGTGTTGCTCTTTTCCATATTATATCTTCTAAGCATTTTCTCAATATATGCTTTCTGAGATAATCCTAGTATTCTTTGAGCTCTGTTTCGGTGTATCTCAATGCCAAGCACATACGAGGCATCACCAAGGTCCTTCATATCGAAGTTGGATGAAAGAAAATTCTTAGTCTCACGCAACATATTCTTATCGTTGCAAGCTAATAGTATGTCATCCACATACAACACTAGGATTATTATCTTTCCACCCTTTGCTTTGACATAGATGCAGCTATCTGCATTGGTCTCCTTAAATTCAAATTTCTTAATAACTTCATCGAATTTAAGGCTCCACTGTCTGGATGCTTGCTTTAGTCCATAAATGGATTTCTTTAATCTGCATCTCATATGTTCCTTACCCTTAACAGCAAAACCTTCCGGTTGAGCCATGTAAATAGTCTCATCTAAATTTCCATTAAGGAACGCAGTCTTAACATCCATCTGATGTAGCTCCATATCAAAATGTGCTACTAATGCCATAACGATTCGAAAGGAATCTTTGGTTGACACAGGAGAAAATGTTTCATTATAATCAACTCCTTCCTTCTGTGTAAATCCTTTTGCCACGAGTCTGGCCTTAAAACGTTCAACGTTCCCTCTGGAATCACGTTTAGTTTTGTAGACCCATTTGCAGCCTACTGGTTTGATCCCATTAGGAACTTCTACTAATTCCCAGACTTTATTTGCACCCATAAACTTAAGTTCTTCTTGCATGGCCTCAATCCACTTAGTGGAATTCTCACTCTCAACTGCCTGTCTGAATGTGGCAGGATCATTAACTTTCCCAACATCATATAAATCCTCACTTAAAAATGTCTCATAAATTCTAGAATCTATAGCTTTCTTCCTCTCCCTCTGCGATCTTCTTAATGGTTTGATCGCAACTGGTTTAGGAATATGTTGAGGTATTTCTTGTGGAATTTCTTCCGCCTGAACATTAGCTGGCACCTGAGGCTCTAGTGGTAGCTCCGCGTTTTCCTACTGAATATCAGTAGTTGGCGCAGTGCTGCTCATCTGAGTAGGGGGAATCACTGGTGGTACATACTGATATACCTCCGTAGACTCTTCAATCACTGGTTCTGGAAGCTCAACCTGCAATTCTTCGAGACTGATTTCCCTCCTTGGAAAAATCCCATTAACGTCCGAGTCCTCTAGGAACACAGCATGTCTGGTCTCTACAAACTTATTGAAGCGACCAGGACAATAAAATTTGTACCCCTTTGACTTATCTGGGTATCCAATAAAATGACAGCTTATTGTTTTAGAATCTAATTTCTTGTGCTGTGGATCAAACAGCTTTGCCTCAGCAGGGCAGCCCCATACTTTTAAGTAATTTAAACACGGTTTTCTCCCATTCCACAACTCAAAAGGTGTCTTGGGAACTGACTTAGACGGAACCCGGTTTAGTATATGGGCGGCTGTCTTTAATGCTTCCATCCACAGCTCCACAGGCAGACTAGAATGACTGAGCATGCTCCGTACCATATCCATGAGCGTACGGTTGCGACGCTCAGCAACTCCATTTTGCTGTGGTTCGCCTGGCATGGCGTACTGAGCTCTTATGCCATTTTCTTCTAAATACTTAGCAAATGGTCCTTTAATTTGACCATACTGTGCATGTCTCCCATAGTACTCACCTCCCCTGTCCGATCTTACTATCTTAATGGTAGTATTATGCTGTTTCTCAACTTCTTTTTGATATATCTTAAATATTTCTAACGCATCTGAACGCTTACGGATGGGGTAGATGTGTCCATAGCGGGAATAATCATCAGTGAATGTTATAAAAGAATCATAACCATCCACTGATTCTACAGAGAGAGGGCCACAGATGTCTGTGTGAATTATTTCTAACACGCCCGTACTCCTAGTAGCGCCTTTCTTAATTTTCTTAGCGTATTTCCCCTTAACACAGTCGATGCACTGTTCTAAGTCTGATAAATCTAATTTCTCTATTATTTCTTCTTTAATGAGACGATCCATTCTCCCTCTCGAAATGTGGCCAAGGCGATAGTGCCACAGCTTCGATGAGGTCTCATTAAAACGCTTACGCTTATTTGAAACATTAGCAACATTCATCACAGAATCATTACTTAAAGAGAGCATATATAGTTTGCCTTGCCTTTTAGCAAGACCCACATTTATTGAATTAAACTGAATCACACACTTGTCTTTATCAAATACACAAATGTGTCCTGAATCTGCTAAAGCTGAAACTGAAATAAGGTTTCTTTTCAAACTAGGAACATAAAGAACTTCATCTAAACTAAGCTGGAAGCCGCCTGGCAACTCTAAGACGAAGCTTCCAACGCCTTCAACCTCAACGCCATTCCCATCAGCCACTCTTAGATTTCGCTCCCCCCTTCTTATAGTTTGGATCGTATGGAATGCCTGCAATGAATTGGAAATGTGCACAGTGGCACCTGAGTCAATCCACCAAGTACTAGGGGAAAAATCAGCTAAGAATAATTCATCAATAAAGGAGACAACATCATACTGAATGTTACCTTGCTTCTTTAGCCATTCCTTAAAGCCTGCACAGTTCTTCTGAAGATATTTGGGTGAATCGCAGAAAGAGCAAGTCATCTTGCCACCCTTTGACTGGTTAGCACGCTTAAACTTGTTGTCATTCTTGGGACCAAAACTCTGGTTCCCATTCTTCTTAGAGTGCTTCTTGTTGCCTTGCTTGCTGCTGCCTGACTCATGCTGGTTCTTAGGAGTGCCATTGAGATTGAGATTGCCAACCATGTTGACCACATCCTTCGTCTTTTCTGTCTTAAATCTCTCCTCCTCCTCAACACAGTAGCTTATTAAATCACTGATAGACCAAACAGTCTTGTTGGTGTTGTAGTTTATCTTAAAGGCAGCATACTGTTGAGGAAGTGAAGTCATGATGAAATGCACAAGGAAACCATCAGAGATCTCCATCTGCATCTCCTTAAGCTTATTTGCCATGTCACACATGTTGAGGATGTGCTCCCTGATTCCATTCTGACCATTGTACTGAGAGGAGACTAATTTCAGCATCAGGGTGCTTGCATAAGTCTTAGATGAGCTCTTAAAGTTCTCCTCAATCTTAGCCAGGAGCTCCTTAGCAGTGAGATCAACACCAGCAGCAGTCTTAGTGGGTATAGCCCCCTTAATGCCAGCGCTGATTGTCTGAGTCATGACCATGATGGCGAGACGGTTGGATCTGTCCCACTTCTCAATAGCAGTGGTAGTGCCCCCAGCAGTAGGAGCAGCAGGCTTATCTTCCCTGAGCGCGAGATCAAGGTCGTTCCACATCAGGCACGTCTGAATCTGTCCTTTCCACTCGGGGAAGTTCGCTCCGTTGAGCGGCTTGATGTTGTTGAGGTACGATGCAACGGAGTTGACATTTGTCACCGAAATAAAAGACAAATAAAACTTAGCTTAGTAAATAATAGTATACAAAGAAATGCAAATAAAAGCATGAAATAACCCTACGGTGGTCTGATTAAAACATGCATTAAATTTCAATTTGCAATCACCGGTGGGGAAAACAAACGAAATTCGTCTTAATACTCATGAATAAACAACGGTGGTTGAAATAAACATAAGTTTACTCTAAATAAATTTCCCGTGGTTCCATTTATCTAGAGGTATCTCTAAGTATAAGGTGGATTTAAACTTAAAATTTCAGTGATCATCGAAAAATTATATGAACACCAACATCTTAAATAAAAGACTTATGCAGTAATTAACTTAGCTAAAATCAGGAATTAATAAGTACTTAAAACTGAAAACGTACTGAAAAACTTAATAAATAGAGAAAATGTATTCAGCCCGTGACTTAAAATGGTCCTTAACAGCCCACATGCTCGCGGCCCACTTAAAAAAAAACGCGCGCGGCCCATCATCAAACCGGCGCAGCGGCCCAGAGGCGCGGGCGCGCGGACACAAGGCCCAGCTTGGTGCGCCCGCGGCCCAACTTAAAAGAACGGCCTGGTGCACGAACGCGCGGCCCAGCCAGGCCTCTTATGCGCGCGCGGCCCAGCGGCTAAGGCGGCCCAGCGGCCCACATAACGCGCGCGGCCTCGCTCGCGCGCGCGCGCGGACGACGGCGCGGCTCAGCGCGGCCCATCCCAAAGGCGAAAACAGCCCGCTGGCTGAACTAATGGGCCAAGGCCCAGCGAACCGACGGGCGGACCGCCGAAGCGGCCCAGCCAGCGTCGCCGCTCCCCGCCCGCGCTCATCTGAGCCGTCCGACGCGGCGTGGCCGTATAAAAGGAGCACCAGCCGGGGGGGGGAGTGAACCCTAGGTCACTTTCTCCTCCCTCCCCCCTTCTCCAGCCACTTCCGGCGCTTCGCGCCGCCGGCGGCAAACGGCGCAACGCCGCCGCCCCTTACCTCTTCTTCCCCACGTCCGGTGAGAGAGGGACGAGATCCCGGAGGACCTTGGCCACCTCGCCGGAGCGCCGCCGAGCCGGAGCTCCACGGATCTCCTCTGCGCGCCGCGTGCGGAAACGCGCGCGGCCCGTCGAGGGGAATCCGGTGGAGCTTCAACGGCCGGTGGCGGCGGCGCAAGAAGCACCGCCATGAGGAAGAAGGCCGCGGCCAAGGCCCCGCTACGCCGTGACTTATCCATGTCACGCGCGCGAGCGGGCGCCGAGGCACGACGGTCGTGAGGGTGGCGGTCGCGTGTGGCCAGCTTATGCCACGCGCGGCCGCCAAGGCTAGGGTGAGCCTCTGTGTACTTAGGGTTAGGGTTTCGGGGGAACCCTAGATCTGGGATCTAGGGTTCGGGATCCAAGATCCCCTTATTTTCTTTGCTTTTTCCACTTATTTTCCTTTCTCTTAATGCTTTTCGGGTGCGGGCTGAGTTGTGCATGATGTAACTTTGGGGTTTGGGCTGTGATGATGTAAAAACATGCGGGGTTGGGCTGTGATGATCTTAAATAAGGCGAAAAACATGTGTGACAGATCTAAAACCGAAACCCTAAACGAGTAGATCTTAGGAAAACATGAAAAACTTAATTAAACTGAGCGAGAGCTTTTCTGATCTGACTGTCTAAGCGTTTATAGATCTGAACTTAGGAAAAACTTAACTAAACATGACTAATGGAGCTTAAAATGACTGATGAAAACGATCTAGCATGAAAAACTTAATTGAACTAAACAAAACATAACCAAAAACATGCTAGATCTATAGGAAACATCACTGTTTAGCCAGAACATGTCTAAAAGCTGAGCATCGGCATGGAAAAACTTAACTGATCATATAAAAACTGAACTAAAACATGCCAAAAGTCGTGTAGATCTAAACTAAAGCAAGAACTTAACTTAATCGAGTAAATCTACACATAAAACCGAACTGCCTAACTTAAGAAACGTGTTAGGGATCTAGTAGAGCTAGATCTAGGCGACTGATACCAATTGTTAGATCAAACTAACAATACTTAGCATGTTAAGCATAAACAGGATCTACTAGTCTAACAAGATCACATCTAACACCTTAGCTAAAGCAGAAAAGAGATGAGTTCGGCTTTATACCGGCGCTGTTGTTGTCCATGGCGTCGGTGCGGCCTGACGAAGTAGTAGCAGCAAGGGCTTCGTCGGGCTTGTAGCGTAGTCGTTCCTTGAGCGTCTTCTGAGGGTATCGATGGCCTTCAGGACGCCAGCGACACTGCCCAGGACGCGCGGCTCGAGCTTCCAGGCCTTCCAGCGCGCTTAGGGATCGGTGGGTGGATTAGGGTTTAGGCAAACCTCGTTTGGCGTGAAGGGACCCGTGGGGACCCTTCCTTATATAGTCCGCGCTGTAGGCCCGGGGCCGAGTCCGTACACATCTAGATATTTACCTCCCGATCAAGGCAAAAACGGACTTAGGTTAGTTGGACTCTATCTCGAATTAGGGGGGCGAGATACGCTCCCCCTAATCCTCGGTCTGTTGGTTGACCGAGGTCAAACCGATATCCAACATTCATATCTTTGAAAACATTTCAATGTCCTCGCCAAAAAAAAAAGAAAATATTTCAATGCATCGGTCTCATGGATTCAGGGATTACTAAAGAAAATAAAGTTTATCTAGCATAGCATACATAATTGCAAACTTTTTTTTATGAAAGCTCTGCCGAACTTGCATTGGCCATTCATAGGAACAACCGAATTTACAAGCCAAAAATCATCAGTTGGGGATTATCTCTCGCCAAGTCTAGCGTCACTCTCATTTTTGCTCTTCGTGACAAACTGACTATGACTGCCGTACAGTGGCGTCGGATAATTGCCAACTGCTACCTCCGTTTCAAATTATGGATCATTTTGGCTTTTTTAGATTTATCATCTTTATTATACACTTAGATAAATGTTATGTCTAGATTCATAGCAAAATTTATGAACCTTGAAAAGCCAAAACGACAACGGAGAAAGTAGCAAGAATTACACGACAGTTTTGAATTGAAAGAAAGAAAGCGATACGAATCGGATGTATAGCGACTAGCAAGGGCTTAACGCCCGTTAGCACGATCGAGTGGAAGAGATGACAGACCTGCCCGGCGAGTGCGATGCTTGCAGCGCCAGCCAACGGCGGCGTGCCCATCTGGCCGGCGAGGAGGCGGTGGGCGCGCGCCGGCAGGGCGCCACCGCGGAGGAGGAATCGTGACGCCATGCCGCCGCCGCCGCCGCCGCTGTTGATTACTCTCTCCCCTGGCTGTAAATGTTGTTGCTTCACAACCGTCGTCCCCGGCCATATCACACGTCTTGTTTACCCATTGGGCCACGTGTACCATACAGTGGATTACTACCCATTGATTGTTGGGCCAGGCCAGGCCAGGCTGAGCCGGGCCGGACAGTCACATGTGTTCGCCTGCGGCGGCCCATTTGCGTATCACTTTTCGTTTTTACTGCCGCAATAGCACGCACGCACGCTCGAAGAAAAAAAAAAGAAAGTTGCTCGCGAGTCTGCAGCACCTCATGGCTAATGGAAGTTTCTTTCCAGTTCAAAGAAAGAAAGAAAGAAGCAGAGCTGCAGAGGAGAAAGTCGAAAGGACTCCTGAAAAAAGTTTAGAATCCGCTCAAAAAATATTTGAAAAAAATGCTCTTTATGCACAATTTCTTCTGTCATTTGGAACATCGGATCAACGCATCAGACAACAACAATTATACACACAAACGAACGCGACTGATATCACGTGAGAAAAGAATCAGGAATGCCTGTAAAAAAAAAGAACCCAAGAAATGGCCGCCCTACACGCTAAAACCACACTACTACACAACAACGGCGTCCTCGTCGAGCGCCGCCGCCTCCGCCACCGGCTCCGGCGAGACCTCCGGCGCCGCCATGGCCGCCCTCTTGAACGAGAACGAGAACGACGCCTCCCCTCCGCCGCCGCCGCTGCCGTGAGACCTCACCGAGTGCCGCCGGTCAAGGCTGTGCGCCCGGAGGTAGCTGTTGTTGTTCCCCTGGAACATCGACTGCCACGAGCTCCGCGACGACGAGGAGCTCCGGAGCCGAGCCGAGTTGGACCGGCCGGACGAGCCCTGCCGTCGCGCGACACGCAGCGGGCTCTCCAGGGCCTTGAGCACGTGCCGGGCCGAGGGCCGCCGCGAGGGCTTGGCGCTCAGGCATGTCTTGGCGATGATCGCCACCGCCCACACCTCCTCCTGGTGGTCCTCGTCCACGACCAGCAAGGGATCGATGATGCCCACGATGCTCGCCTTGTCGCCGCCGTTGATCTGCGCCAGCGTGCTCGCCAGCCATTCCTCGGAAGCCGCGTCGTTCGACCCGCTGATGCCGAAGTTGCCGGTCACCAGCTCTAGCAGCACCTTGCCGAAGCAGAGCACGTCGTAGGAACAAGTGGCCGGTGGACCTGTCAACGTGCAAGGTAGAGGAGAGTTTCTTCTTTAGAATTATTCCGTTGACAATTTTTCTGGAGTTGGTTCAGATGAACATGAATGGATTATCAAAGGTAGCAGCACATGTGGACGAAGATTCACGCACCTGATGTGTGCTTGTCGAGAGACCTGCCACAAGAAAGCGTCAGATGCCAAAGTCAGTTACCAACTTCAGAGGAAAACGCAAACGGTCTCATCAAGCATACAAAGGTTGGAGTTTGCTCAACTACAGACACTAGCAGCATGAGACAGTGAACTACCAACAACCAGTCACCAACAAGAAACCAATACATGGCCCATGGCCAAAAAACAGATTCCTTAGGTTATCTGTAATCAGCAAACAGCAACTAAAGAATTTGAAATTCAACGCAATATCACTAAATCCATAAGTGTATCCTTAAGGGCTTGTTTGGGTACAAGAGGATTGGGGTAGAATTGGAGTGGAATGAAGAGGATTGATCTATAAATGAACTAAGTTCCACTTCAATCCCTTCATTCCACCTCATTCCACTAGTTTCCAAAAAGCCCTAACAGGAAAAAAAGTTCCATGCTCTCAGATGCCTCCAGAATTCATACTATAACATGTTGCTGTATCATTTAACTAAACTAGTGACGGGAACATCAACTATTGGCAGAGATCACAACCACAGTATAAAGTAAAGTAATCTATTTGTAATAACAAAGAGATGTTTATTTTTACCATGACCTTTATGAGTATATTTATTTTATTCAGTAACCAAATCAACACTGCATACATCCTAACTCCAACAAAATTCAATCTGAAAATCCAAAAAAATGCAGCCATTTAAAGAGTATGTAGTCCTCATATCCGTTATGTGAAGAGGGAATAAAGGTGCAACAGGCAGTAATCTTACCTTGACGATCTCAATATCCGAGAGAAGACATTCTGGCTTCCCCCACTTTGCTGGACGCATATGTCACTCATACTCCCAAGTCGCACTTCATATTTATCATCAAGAAGGACACTGCTTGCTTGGATATCTCTACATTTGCAACGGAAAAATGAGTACTCAATAAATCAATGTCAACAGTGACATAAAGAAAATTACAGGCATTGAGTGCCATGCATATAATTGGAGGTATTCTTGTAAAGTAAGGAAACATGAACTCGCCTACTCACAGGATAGCTGAGTCAAAGTGGTAGAAACAATTAATCAAACAAAAAAGAAAGGAGGAAAGAGGAACAGAAGATGTCTACTTCTAGATATGTCAAAGTGCATTAAGTAAAGATTCATTGAATGATTGATGATGTCCGCATAGCACAAAGGTAATTTTTGTCAAATGCAAATGCAAATGCAATTCTGTGATAGAGACTGAATGCCATGGTATACTTTCAAGACATTAGTAAAAGGAAAACGAGTTCAGATAGTCCTACATACTAGTAATATTTTTCCCAACACAAAGCGTTACAAGGGAAATGGCGAATCATACCCAAAATGTTACTTTTACATTGGGTTTCTAGTCAATATACAAGGATAGACCATATTCAGTCTACAGGCCTGAGATTCTCTTCGCACTTGCACATCATTCATAAACAAAAGACTCACGCATAAAGAAATTAAAATTTTCAGCAATAGTGCCTTCATAACATGAAATACATTGGCGCCATCATAAAAGCAACAATGGGGACCCACAACAATTATAAAACTAAATACTGCAAATTATCTCATAAGATTATACACTTCTTCACTATTCCTACCTCTTTTTGGTCTTCTATGAAACTGTCACCTTAATTCGCCAAAAAAATGCAGAAAAGGAAGAAATCTGTTGCTGTCATGGTTTTCTAAACTATTAATGCAAGTGTTGAGACCAAATAAACTTGGACACTGATGTCTAATATTTTGAATACTAGGTTATACCAAGCAACAACAACATATCATCACAGAAGCAAATGGGACAAGTAGATGCCTGCATCATATAGAAAGGCATACCTGTGAACCAATGGCGGGCTACACTCGTCATGAAGGAAGCACATAGCCTCAGCCACACCAGTTGCAATCTTCAGCCTAGTTATCCAATCCAGCGAGGGCAAGCCATCTGCAGTGTCTACAGGTTTCTTGTGCAACGCATTGGTCAAATCCCCCTTCGGCATATGCTTGTAAGCCAGGAAATCCTCATCATCCTTGCTCAAATACCCGAGTAACGGAACAATCCTGTCATGGGAGTACTTTGCGTAGAAATCCAATTCACTTGCATGTTTGTTGACACCATTCGAACGGACCTTCTTAACAATGACATGTGAGCCATTCTCCAAGACACCATGGTAAATTTCTCCTGAATGCCCATGCTTGATGAGGTTGTCGTCGCCGAATCCGCCAGTGGCATGCACCAGTTCCTCATAGCTGAACTCGCCGTCAATGGCAGACGCATCCTTGGGTCCACCATTGGCTCTTGGAGACATGCCTGATGGCGATGACGCCACCGGATTCACACTGCTGTCCCTCCTACGAACAGAGCGCGTACCAGTACCTGTACCTTCCTCATTTGGTTCCACTCCCCTGCCTCCACTCCTTCCCCTGCTTCTCCTCCTCACAAAACAGAGCAACAACACAGCCAAAAACAGAACCATCAATGTTGCCGCAGCTACAAGCACTCCAATGAGTACATTTCTGGAAATCCCCTGCTTATTCTTCTTCTTCTTCACCTCCGGCGATGGCTGAGGCAGCGGCGAAGGCGACGGCAACGGCGAGGGCGCCGGAGCATCAGCAAGCGTCACGCCATGCTTCCTGTAAAAGTCCTCGCAATCCGCACGGCTGCGCTGACCCGGGACACCAGAGAAGCAATTCGTCGTGGCGAGCACTGTTCCATCAGACGACCCATTCAAAGCTCCATCCAAGTAGTTGCTCGACACGTCGACGACCTGAAACCTTCTCCCGAGCGCCGCAATAACATCACCAGCCACGCCGTACAGCGAATTCCCGGAGATGTTAAACACCGACGATGAGTTGGCAGCGGCCGCCGCGCCGCCACCGCCGGCGGCGATGGAGACGTTCTGCAGCAGCTCGCCGGTGAAGTTGTTCCTGGAAAGGTCGAGGACGCGGATTCCTCCTCCCCCACCGGCAGCGTTGAGAAGCGTCGCCGGGACGGGGCCGGAGAGGGCGTTCCGGGAGAGGAGAACGACCGTGAGGTTCCCCGACGCGCCGAGGTTGGGCGGGAGCGTCCCATTGACGGAGGCGGAGGTGAGGTCGAGCACGGCGAGGGACGGCGGGAGGCTCGAGGTGCCGAACCACGCGGGGATCTCGCCTGGGAGCGGGAACCCGGACGCGTTGAAGCGCTCGAGCGCGGTGAGGTTGCGGAGCCCCTCGAGCGCGAGGCGCGGGGCGCGGGAGCCCAGGCGCGTCCGGCGGAGCCCGGAGACGGTGAGGTTGACGACGCGGCCGCCGCGGCAGGAGACGCCCGACCAGGTGAAGCACGGGTCGGACTTGAGCGGCCAGTCGCGCGCGCGCAGGCCCAGGGAGCCGCGCAGGGAGTAGAGACCCACCAGGTCCGCCCGCGACGCCAGTGGCTGCGCCCGCGCCGCGGCCAGCGCCGCCACGAGGAGGAGGAGCAGCAGCAGCAGCCGCCGCCGCAGGAGGAGCATGGCGCGCCAGCGGCGGGCGGCTGCCGGGGGAGGCCGAGGCGTCTAGGAGCGGGGCGCCGGGGACGGCGACTGCGGGGCCATGTGGGTGGGGCGGCGACGCGCGCGAGGTGCTTGCGGAAATGCTCGCGGGGTGGGAGAGGGCCAGAGGGGGGGTTGACCAACCCACGAGAGCACACGACGGCGTGGAGAAGAATAGAAGCCGGAGGAAGCTGGCTGGCCGCATCGGGGCGAGTAGTCTACTAGAGCAAGGGGAGGGAGGTGGGGCCCGCGCCCAGCCGTCGCGGGGAGCTTTCACGTGGGTCCGGGGCTCACGGGCAATGCCGCGGCGGCCGGCGCGCGCGTCAATGCGCCCGTGCCCGCAGCGCCGTGCACCGGTGGGGAGGCGGCCGGCCGGCGACGCCAGGGGGTGGGCCCCGCGTGTCAGAGACTGCGTTCCACCTCCCCACGAGCGGGCGCGTGGGCCCCGGCCCGGAGGCGGCGGCTCGGGTCGGGGTGGAGTCGGACAGAGCGCATGCAGTTGCTGGTGGGCCGGGGAACGTCCGACGGCCGCTAACATGGGGCCCACGTGTCTGTGAGAAGAGACCGACCACAGAACATAGGGGGCGGCCTGGTTGGCTCTAAGGCTATCTGCAACGATCGCCCGTAAACAGGCCTGGACCGCTAATGTAGCGGTTTTCTTCCGCAAACTCGCGTGCAGCGGCATCCCGTATCCCCTCCGCTAATTCCCAGGTCCGCCGCGCCCTCCCCCAAATTTCGGGGAGGCTTCTCCCTCCTCCAAATCCTTCCCGTCGCCGCCTCCCCCTCCCCGTCGTCGCCGCCTCCCCAAGCCCTCCACCCGCGCCGGCCCAGAATGTCGGGGCGCCTCGCCGTGCCGCTCCAGCCAGGGCCCGTCGCACCCGCCCCCTCCACCAGCACCGCCCGCCTCTCCAGTCGCGCCTCCCTCCGCGTCCGCCGCTCTCCAGCCGTCCCGCTCCACCCGCGCGCGCCGCCGCCGCCGTTCCCGCCGCGCCTCCTTCCGCGGGCCCCAGCTTCGGTGGTGGCGCAGGCACAGCAAGGAGATCCCCTTCGACAACGCGCCGTGAAGCCCTGGCAGCGACGCAGCACCCACCACGGCGGCGTCCCTGGAGAGCACCGGCTCGACCCAATCGCCTCCAAAGTGAGTATTTGTCCTGGTTAGGAATTCTTTGGCCTGAAAATTAGGGTTCATTGGGTTCGGTTGTGTGAAGAAAGATAATAAATCTACAACCTTGGCACAATGGCACTTCAGCACTTGATTCAAATCACTTGATAATTGCTTGTTTGTGGATCAAAGGGTCCAAATCAGTTTGTCCTGACTAATTAGTTGGGTGTACATGATGTAACAAATTCTTTAATTTTTCGGTTACTGCAAATCATCAGATGTTGATTCACCATGAGCTTAGTTTATCAGATGTAGATTCAGGGCTAGATCAAAGAAAAATCTTGTTTGAATCTTTACTGACATATATGATGCATATCGCTATAGCTAGGGGCAAATAATATATGCCTGTCAATGTGTGAAAGCAGAGTAGAATATGAACTAGTTCTTTGTTTTCCGCAATTCACCTGATACTTGATGCAATACAATATGTCAATGCTACAGTCAACTGCACTTACATTGTAACATGGTTTATTATGATCAGAAGTGAGCATAATCATCAGCCATACTCCTAGTACACGCTCAATTCCTATAATCAATGAGGCATTATGCATCAACCCAGAACCTCACAATTTTAGACACTCTGAAGAAAATAATTTAGACTGAATTCACTGAACTCAAAAACTCCATATTTTAGACCTTGGAGGGTAGCAATTTGAGATGTGCATATACGTGCATGCAAATCGGTAAGCATATGCATAAGGTGTAACATATGGAGCAGTTCTGTTTGTTGAAATTAGTTAACATATGCAAATCAGTAAGCATATGCATTAGTTAATTTGTTCATCTTGCTGTTTCTTTACTATATATGTTGACTGCATTTTTCTTTGGAACAATGTAGGATGAATGATTCCTTTCTCGATCTCAACAATGCACCAGAGGGTGCTGGTGGTGGCAGAGTTCATGAATCTTCCATGAGCAGTACACCAGTTGGTGGGGGCAACAAAGAACAAGCAGGCCAACTTCTCAGCGTATGAAGACAACATTCTCTGCAAATCGTGGCTGCAAATTGATGATGTCCTTCAGAAGTTGATGATATCTCGACGTCATGGTCCAAGCCAGTGAGGAAGTTGCTGGCTGCTGGCTGTGTTATGTGGCTGTGTAATAATACTATATTATTATTAGTTGGCTGTGTTATGTTTTAATAATGGTGTACTGTCTTATCTAATGGTGTCAAGATTATGTGTCTTGTGTCAGTAACTTCTTGTGTGAGTCTTTCACCTGTAAAGGTGTACTTGATGCTGTCACTGTCAGTGTCCTTTGAACATATATTTTGAGAATTGAGATATTGCAGCAGTTCTAACTTCTAAGCTGTCAGCTGTTAGTTGTTGCTGTCTGTCATTTTTGGATCAGGCCCATTCATGTTTGAAGGTAAAATAAGTGAGAAGGTAATATTTCAAAAGTTGCTCAATTGTGTACATTCTGTTAATTCCAGTAAGCATGGGGAAGCAGAAGATAAGGTATGAATTACTGAATCAACATGCATCTCACGTCCAGGTATTTAATAATTAATCAACATGTATGAAAATAATGCTCCCAGAATCAAATCCTTGCTGCAAAGAACCTGGAACACAGAATGATGCTCCCAGAATCACCATGTTTATTCTCAGATTTAAGCTTCTACAATCTCTGTTTATTTCTATGGTATGTACAAATTCAGATATAACATATTGCAGTACAACCATGAACAAATTTATTACAGGAGGTTCTTAACTTATTGCTTACATTGGAAAAACAAGTAAAACTATACTCAACTCTAAAACACATTACACCTAGGTTGAGCCATAACGCATCCAGTTGTGCTCGATGAGGTCCATTTGAAACCAAGCACTCCTCGCTCCTGCTTCTAACCATGGCAGGATCTTTCCCCTTTGCTTCTTCATGAAGCCAGATTGCCGGGTCGGCTACCTCCAAGGCTTTGTCAGGGAGAGCAGCCTCGGCGAACTTGTGAAGGTCCAAGGAGTCTTTGAACATGTCCTCAGTAGGGCTCCTCCCGGTGAACATCTCAAGCAACAGTATGCCGGGCTGTAGACATCGCCAAGAGTTGAGACAGTGCCACCCTCGCCATACTCTGCAATTATTCAGATTTCAGCCATCATCTAAAATGGTCAGATTTCAGACATTGTTTGGTCAGTGCATTCGGTACGAGCTAGTCTAGTATATATGTAAGGTAGGTATAACACATTAAAGAATATACGACAGAAGCTATGACTGAACACAACAAGAAATGATTAGTAGTTCGTATTACCTGGAGCGACATATCCAATCGAACCTCTTAGTCCAGTGAAGCTAATTGAATTCAGCAGAGTATTGCTACTGTCATCAGGAAGGATTTTTGATATGCCAAAATCTCCAACCCGAGCACTCATATGTTCTGCAAGGAGGATGTTACTTGGCTTGAGATCACAATGGATAATTGGTGGTTGACACTGATTGTTTTGAAACTTAAATTGCTTTGACACTGCAGTCTGCAGAGTAATATACTTCTTAATAATCAGGGATAAAAACAAATGAGGTTAGCTTCTGCTATTATTCAATTGCAAAGCACAATTCGTGGCTGTGAATTTGCACATGTGCAATGAGCTCGGGGATGCAAAATCGTGGAGCCACATTTTGCAGTACACATGCCTGATGTATATTGCCTCTGATTCTTTCTTGCTGGAGGACTGTGGTTCTTCCCAGATGCAAAGGCAAAGGTGTGCGCTGGTTTTCCCAGATGCAGATGCAAAGGTTCTTCCCAGATGCGGAGGGGGAATGCGGGGAGGGTATGGGGGCGGACCTGCAGGGACTTGGTGGCGAACTCGATGCCGATGATGGACTTGATGGCGAACTCGACGCCGATGGGGAAAGAGGGGCCGCGGCTTCCGGCCCGTGGCTGCCGACGAGGATGTAGCACAAGGGCGCGGCCGCCGGCGTGGGGAGGAGCGAGGATGCGGCCGCCAATGAGGAAGAGGAGGGGGTGTGTTCCACCGGCGCTCGGCGAGGCGGCGATGGCGGGCAGGCGCGTCGATGGTGGAGGCGGAGGTGCTCGGCGAGCGACGGTGGCAAGATCCCCTGCAACCTTTGCAGGGTGGAATACAGGATACCGTTGCAACTGAGATTAGATTTGGAGGATGAAATATTTTACAGGATGTTAAAATATTCTTTTAGAGGATGGAATATAGGGGTCATCGTTGCACATAGTCTAACGATGTGGGGCCGGGGTTTTACCGGTTCGTAGGTTCATACCGAGGAATGTTGAGCTTGTGGCTTGGAGCCTTGCTCCTTGTACGACTCCTGATCTGTTCTTAACTGTGGGATGGTATGGTTCTCACAGCTGCGGATCCATGAGAAATTGGTAATGTCTTTTTTCCTTTCAAATTGAAGCGACGTGCGTGTCAATGTTGATGACAAGCGACAAGTGTACATATACAGACAAGATGCATGAGAATGTTTATAACGAGCCTAGAAACTGAGCTGCACAAATGGTTGGACGGTCTTTGATGTCTATACACCAAAAATGATGTGACGTCTCGCTAACTCCTAGCTAGAAATACGGCAATTTTCGTCTCTTTTTTGGCGGTAGAATTTGTTCCAAATGTGAATTGTTTTCTTTTTCTTCGTTCCAAGAATGTCGGAACAAAGCTGAAATTGCATCTACAATCAAATGCTACCTCGGGCTCTCTCATCCTGTATTTTATTTTATTTTCCAGCTATAATTTGTAGGCTTTATGTGTGTGCAGGTCAAAAGTATCGAGTATAAACTTAAAAAAATGTGTGGAAAAGTGAACAAGTGCTTAGATAAACCCTTTTATATGTGAATCGGTAGAAAAAGAATTTCACCGAAGGGTGGCAGCTGAATTTCATCCTATGTTTGAATTTCATCTCTTAGTACCAATTGAGCAGCGTTTGCGTATTCCTCTTGGAAGAACTCAAGTTTATAACAGCAATTAATGGTCACTTTTTTAAATGAAGAGCACAAGACTCCTGCCAAGTGCTAACAAAAGCCTCTTGGAGTAGTGACAGATGGAACTTCGTGCGGGATCTCAACAATACAAAAGAAAACAAAAATAATGACCACTTTCATAAAAAAAATGCATGGACCTTCGAAACTGTTCTATGTTGAATAAAAAGTTTCACCTCATTGTGTTCTTTCTATAAATAGCATCCAAATGGCTCTCTTTTGCAGCACTTATGGCATTTTGCTGTTATATTTTTCCTGTTGGCACGTTCCAAGATGGCACTAAAGGCCTAAGTACTGAACAAATCACCTGAAGTTCGGCCAGTTTTAAATATCTTCAGGTAAGTTAAAACATACCGGCCACATTGTTTCCAATACATTAATGCCTTCTTTTGGTCGTATGCTTCTGTACTGTTTCAGTACTTATGGTGACGTTACTTGATGTATATTATTTTTAATCGAATGAAGTATAAAAAAACTGCCAAAGAAAATGGCCGGAGGAAGAACAGTGCATACACAGGCCAGTCTCAAACTAAACTACTACGAAACGAAATTGTCATTTTCCAGGTTTATTTTCGAAAGGTAAAACAAAGAACAACAAAATGTCCTTTTGTAGAGGAATCAATCAAAAGCGGCGTAATCACACGACAACTGCAGAGAGAGAAACCCAAAGAAACTACCTTGAGACGGGATCCCATTTACACTGACATAGTTGAATTTAGCTGAATTTGCATCCTTTTTTAAAAGGCTGTATAGTTTACATTTTGTGGCTTGCAGGTGATGAGCACGACTTTTTATGAAACGGATGATGAACGATTCCATGGACACGAGGCATACGGCCGGTGTTTAATTTTTTCTGAGATAAGATTAATATTATATTTTCGAAGTCGTCGTCTCCGGTGATTAGTAATTGATGATTAGCTGATCCGCTCGGTGACGCACGGGTTGGACAGGTGACAATACAGTATATATGTGTACACTAGAGAGGGAAATTATTTTTAGTGGTGTAGCCATCGTGTGAGAATAATCTCGAGGCAGACATTGCTGACGCGTTCAACGCTGTGTTGTTTCTTTTTCCTCCCAGCTGCGTGATGGTGTTGGGAGACACGTCACATCTTTAGCACAGGCCTGATAACTGTGTGAATATAAAAGTGATGGTCAAAGTGGACTGCCGACTTTGGTGATTAGAGAAGAAAACTCTGCGGCTCTAGTAGTAGCTTTGAAATTAATAGACGAGCTAGCGTTGTTAGTTAGGCTTGATAGAACCTGCATCCCAAAGTTAAAGACTCGGTTTTTCGCATTATATTTTCCAAATTTATTCTAGTAAGAAATCATGCTATTCTTTCGGTGATGGCAACATACTTTTCAATAGTGAGGCGTATGATTAACTTTGCCAATCTCAAATTAGTAGACCACGTCTGTTCGCTTCGATTGTCATGTGTAGCGCAGCAGATTTTTCTCTTTTCACATGATACTATTGAATCAACACAAATTAACAGATTTTCCAGCGCAGGCAGGCAGGCAGTCAGCTAGTTAAAGAAAAAACACTCAACGAAAAAGGTGAGGTACTATCCATGCATAGGCAGGCAGGCAGGTACAATGGCTGCCTAATTTATGGTGGCCTAACCTGCGGGCACACCACAAACGATTGATGGATGGATGTCCTAACCTGGCCAAAACTTGAGTCAGAGCCATAGATTGCAGTTTTGGACCCAAGTGTTGAAGTGTTCTGCTTAACCTGTCCATGCACCATGCAGTCAGTCTCCTAGTCGGCCAGCTGCTAGTCTCCTTACAGGATAACGGCAGCGACTAGTGTGATATGCACAGACACACAGACACAAGGTTTGAGTAGTCAACAAGCTAAGCAGCTCGATCAGTTGGAATAAATGATAATGACTGTAATGGTGTGACGTGGCCGTACTGTGGAGTGTATGCGTGTACGATGTCGCTAGCTACGCCTTACCTACCGTGTGGAAAGAGAGTGACAGGGCGCGCTGCTGGTGTGTAGTGTAGCGAGTGTACTTCGACGAAAGGCATTGTTCTTCAGTTTTTCTACTGCCGTATGTGTCGCTTGGAGTTAAAGGCTCGCTCTACTATTATGATGTTTTGTCGCAAATGCTCATTTTGTACTTGATGCTATTGCAAAAGTCACCAGAGTGCACACATGCTTAATCGGTTATGCTCAGTTCGTTAAATTGAAACCGCTAATGGTTCGTTCGAAAAAATACAAAAGAAACCGCCAATGAGGCCTCTATAAAAATTAAATTAGATACTTGTATGAGTATAATCTTGATACTTTTTGGTTCTTTTTTTTAAATAAACAGCCAGGAGAGCTGCATGTTATATTGAGTAGAAGAAAAAGGCTAGACGACCAAAATTACAACAAAACTTAATAATTACACAAAGGACACCAAGAACACGTTGATTATGGCTTAAACGTTGTCAAATTGAGTTTCACTATTTGCTAAATATGATCATCGCTTTAAACTCAGTTACCTTGGCTTTTTGCGGCTTTAAATCAGCGAAAATGGACGAAGTTGCTTAAGCAATTGAACAGTCATTTCTGCAACAAATTGTATGGTTTTTGTAACGGTAATGCTTGGCTTCATACGTCCGGAGCTATCGGACGCTTCCGGTTCCACCAACGCGGGCACGCGGCCAGCGGCCCACGCAAACCACCGCTTCCGCCTCCCAGCCTCACTCATCCATTCGTCGCTATCTTATCCGCTCGTCCTCTCTCTCATTCTCCTGCTTTTTTCGCTTCTCTGTCCTCTTTAACTCGGCGGCGGCGGCGACGGCAATCAAGTTCGGCGTCTCTGCACTGCTCGTCGGGGCTCGTCGTCGACGGCCTTCCTTCACCAAGGTTCATTACCGCCGGCCGCTCCTCCGTTGGGCTCGTCGCCGCGCCAACCCCTTCTCTTGCCGGGCGTGTTGCCAGCCGTGAAGGAGAAGCTCCAGTGACGGCCATTGCGAGGGAGCACCGGGTGGCAGCCACGGCAGACGAGACCTCCATGGCGGTGCGGGAGACGGCCATGGAGCACCTCGAGAAGCTCAAGATGGCAGCGCGCGAGGCCTACAGTGGGGATCCGCAGCGGCGGCTCGAGGCCTCGAGCTCGTTGAAGTCTATCTCTTGTGCCTGAGTCCATGTTACACTAGGTAGGTCAAGGTGTTGTAGTAGGTTTTCTTAGATGTTGCAAATGTTGCGCATGTGCGAATGTTGCAGACGAACTGATGTTGGTGATGTTGCAACAGTTGGAGTTTAATGTTTCAACTACTGAGTTTTCATGTTGCATCATTTTGCTTAGAAATGTTTCATGAAAAATGTGCGCAATGTTGCGGCGCGAATTGCTCTCTTACAATCCAATGTTGACGATGAACAATTTTTTATCATATCTTTTCGATGTTTCAGTTCTTTGTTTTACTGTTGCAAACACTGTAATTTGATGTTGCATCGGACCGTCCGATAAAAAAAATTATCAGACGTCTCGGCGCTAGCACGCCCGTTTTTGTAATGTTGCTTTACATGTGACGTTGGGCCTTACCGAGCACCCACCCACGTGCATGTATATCATGACGGACGCTTGCGTGCATGAAAACTTGTATGAAACCAAATAAACCGCATCCTTGAAATTCCTTTTTCTTTTCGAGCCTCTTAAAATGGTGAGGAATATTGGCGACTTGGCGAGCAAAACCCTCGCGGAAAGATCAAGCACGTAGCATACCGGTGTCAGTGGGCCATGATCTGAGGCCTTATTGAGGCTATTAGCACATCAGGACCATAAATCGGCCCAGGTTCACTGTAAAGTTTGGGCCGGCAGCGAACCTGGCCTAGCAATTTTCTGACTGGTTGCAGCGCCCATCATCATGGAGATCCGCGATCGAGCAGGAAAACCTTTCCGTTCCATTTTTTTTATTAAGAAAAACTTTCCATTCCTCTGCATGTTCGTTGCTCGGCGCATTCTGAATATCATGATCGAAGATGGGTAGATAGTGGGCGAGTGGCTACACATAATTTTCTTACAAATAAACCGGACACCATGCTACTATGAACTTGAGATTGAGCCCATGGAATGGAAGGCGGTCCTCGCTTTGGGGCCCATTCGACCATCCAGAGCCATGCAGGAGGCCCACCCAAGGCTGGTCTGATGCAAGCTTTTCGAAAAAGGCCACAGCACTCGGAACGGAAGAGCCGGAAACGTTTGCTTGCGCCCAGCCGTGTTGTACGTCCTCCTCCGTCCCTTCCTGCCTGTGCGACTGACGATCCTGCCTCTCCCTGCCACGCCGTTCAGAAATGGTCGATCGATGCACCGCATCATCAGCTGAGCCCTTCTTTAGTTCCTACATGAAATCTTTTCACCCATCACGTCAAAAGAGAATCTTAGATGCATGAAGTATTAAAGGTAGACGAAAAATGTGAAAAGTTATATGGATGAGCTGTAAATCGCGAGACGAATCTAATGAGCCTACTTAGTCCATGATTTGCAATAGTAATGCTACAGTAACCATCGGTTAATTATGGATTAATTACCCTCTAATTATCATCGTTAGATTCGTCTCGAGATTTCCAACCTATCCATATAACTTTCCACCTTTTTCGTCCACATTTACTACTCCTAAATTGGTAAAATCAATACCCAAAATCTTTTCCAAAAAACTTTTCATCAACTAAACACGGGCTGAGCCGATGATCAGCAGCAGGACAGTCGTAAATCATACTGTAAAATGGACGACGAACGTACTTACTGGAGTGCTTCGATTTTGGGATGCATCCATGCGGTTGCCGATTCGACCGTCATGGGGGACAAAACGCGCATGGCTCGAGACCCATCGATACGGTACGGTGCCAGCCTCTCTCTCTGTTTTTTTTCTCTCCCTTGGCAAGCGGCCCCGAGTCCCTCGGTACTGCACACTCTGCACTTCATTGGCTCTAGTACGTGTACGTGTGAATTATTTCCACTGCCTCGTAGAAAGCCACGTCTACCTGATTAACCGCGCCTACGCTAAAAAAACCATCGTCCCAAATAAACTTGTCCCGTACTGTATGCTCTACTAGTCCCAAATAAACATCTTGGAAATACTCCCAAATAAACATCTTGGAAATACTCCCAAATAAACATCTTGGAAATACTCCCAAATAAACTTGTCTCGTAGTAAGATGCATGATGGCGACAGGTTGGTCGCTCCCCCCAACAGGTGCACGACAGCATAATTGGAAATCGAAAGAATGGCTTGATGAGCTTTAATCCATAGTTTTGCTTAGGGGTGAAATCGAACAGGATTAACACGAATATATCCCTCTTCCCTTTTTTTCACTTTCCCCCTAGAAAGTCGACTTCAAATGGTGAGACTCTGACTCTGGCACGGCTTGACCTGTTTCCGGTATCAAAAGTGAGCCAACCTGAATCGGGAATGAGATTTTGAGAAAGCAATATACAAAATGGGAGCACTAGCACGTACAACCGTGAGTTCATATGTTTTTGTTTCTTTCTCAGAAGAATGGTGAGAGTTTTCCACCACATAGTGAAAGAGCACGTTGAAGCCAAAAAAAAAAAAAAAAATTAGCCGATGGAATTTTCTTACAAGCTACTCCGACGAATACAATAGCTAATGGAGTACATGTGCGCGCAACCCAATTTTAGCGACGACGTTCAACCTCGAATCTCAACCTATATAAGCTCTCGACCGACGAGCAATCCAATTTTAGCGACGTTAAATCTGGAATGTCAACCAATATGAGCTCGCCGACGAGCAATCTGTGACTTGAGATTAGGCTTGTGAGACACTAGCCTGAGACTGAACTGAAAGCGAAACGAACGGCAAAGGTGATGAGCTCGTGAGTTGCTGTCATCTAATCAAAGCAGCAGAGGTGCTACCCATGGACCATGGTCCAGCGTCATCAGCGTGTATGCATGAGACGACGGAACGGTAGACGACAGGGGACGAGAACAATTTTTCTGAGACGTGCCGGGTGTCCGTTGCTCTCGAGTCAAGGGAGGCGCATTTGCAATCATGCATCGGCACGGCAGGATCACGGGCACCCGACCGAGCCCAAGGCACGACGGAAACAAACGGTACGCTTTTGCATCCGCCTGAAAAAATGGGGAAAACAGAGAGAGGGGATCCAGATGGAGCATAGCACGCATGCTATGCTATTGCTTGCTACTGGTAGAGACGAAGATAAAAAAAAAAGATTTCCTTGTGCTAGCACCTTGCTAATGCTTTGATTACGGTAAGTAAACACGATCTGTACCTCTCAGGGCATGCTTCTGAGTTCTGACACGGCTTGACCTCTTTCCGGTAAAGAGCACCTGTGTCTGAGAGCCTGACAAAAAAGGGTCGGACTGTGCGGTGCCTCGCCCTTCGCCCCTTCCTGCGCGCAACCTTTTGACCTCTGGGTAAAAACAACAAAATCCATACTCGATTCCGATAAGCATGCGCCCAATGATCTTTTTGGGATGCCAGTATACAAAGCTCGTAGTAATGATCGGCCATAGTACAGTAAAATGGTGAAATCTTTTGGAGATACCAGTACACAACGCTCGTAGCAATGATCGATGAACAGCTCTCAAGTCAAAGGTGTTGGTAATCCAAGTTTTAATAGTACTCTACTCATCACTAATCACACAAAACCTAGCGCGCGCGTGTGTGTGTGAACGCATAAAAGGAGCTAATCCGGCCGACAGGGTCTGTCACGGTGCAGGAGGAATCATAGCATATTCATCCACGAGCAGGAGTGGACCACTACACACTGCCATCGATGGAAGAATTAGAATAGCAACAACCTAAACGCTCTGACAGGAATTAGCAGTCCAAAACCTTGGTTACGGTGAGCAATCAACGACGCTAATCAAGGGCACAAGAACGGGCGCGCATTTTCGTCTGATGCGGCCAAGAAACGCCAAGCGCACTAGGCATTTCGCCATGATTTTCCTTTGGCGATATTGTTTTGTTGCAAAGTGGACGGCCTTCTCTTTTCTTTCAAGTTTTTGGTTGAAGTATATGACATTGTCACATTGATGTATCTAGCGCAGCCGTTTTAAAACTTTTTGAAAATTCTTTTTACATCTAAGGGCGTGCGTTTCGTCTGATCCGGCCAAGAAAGAAGAAACACCTACTCATACATTGGTAGCAATATCCAGCAAAGCTTCTTTTTGCAAGCTTTCTAACTAGCCCTCCAAAGTTGTTAGTAACAAGCGACAACATCAGTGGCAGCCAAGGCAACACACACCTCCATCAATCAAACAGGAGAAAAGCTTGAACACTATCATCCATGAGAAAGCAACTTTTCCATTAACAAAAATCCACAGCTAACTAACAAACCACACCGTGTCCCGTCCCCAAAAAAGAAAACAAACCCCCACACAATGCCAACAACAGAAATCTTGAAACAAAAGACAAACTTTTTCAATTGAAAAAAAATCAGAAAATCCAACAAACACTCACATGCTCTTATTTTATAGCACTAGCTGCCTACTCAGTAGGTGTGTCAGTCAGTAGTGTGCTTGTTGCTTCAGCTCATCCAAAGAAATGACCAGCCTATCGTAAAGCTCCCTCCTTTTCCTTCCTTCCTCCCGGCCTCACTCCCTTGTCTCCACTCTCCCCGCCGGAGACGGAGCCGAGACTCCAATGCCGACGCTCCTCCACCTCCTCTTCCCCCTCCTCCTCGCCGCCACCGCCTCCGTGCCGGTGGCGGCCACCGGGAACGCCGACGCGGACGCGCTGCTTGCGGCGAAGGCGGCGCTGTCGGACCCGGCCGGCGCGCTGTCATCCTGGACGGCGAACTCCACCACCACCTCCCCCTGCGCGTGGTCCGGCGTGACGTGCAACGCCCGCGGCGCGGTCATCGGCGTGGACCTCTCCGGCCGCAACCTCTCCGGCGAGGTCCCGGCGGCGCTGTCCCGCCTCACCCACCTCGCGCGGCTCGACCTCGCCGCGAACTCGCTCTCGGGCCCCATCCCGCCGTCCCTCTCCCGCCTCGCCTCCCTCACCCACCTCAACCTCTCCAACAACGTGCTCAACGGCACCTTCCTCTCCGCCGCCGGCGGCAGCGGCGGCGGCCTCCGCGCGCTCCGCGTGCTCGACCTCTACAACAACAACCTGACCGGGCCACTGCCGCTCGGTGTCGCCGCGCTCCCCTTGCTCCGCCACCTCCACCTCGGCGGCAACTTCTTCTCCGGCGAGATCCCTCCCGAGTACGGCGCGTGGCGGAGGCTGCAGTACCTCGCCGTCTCCGGGAACGAGCTGTCGGGAAAGATCCCGCCGGAGCTCGGCAACCTCACCAGCCTCCGGGAGCTCTACATCGGGTACTACAACAGCTACTCCGGCGGGATACCGCCGGAGCTCGGGAACATGACGGAGCTCGTCCGCCTCGACGCCGCCAACTGCGGCCTCTCCGGCGAGATCCCGTCGGAGCTCGGCAACCTCGCGAACCTCGACACGCTTTTCCTCCAGGTGAACGGGCTCGCCGGCGGCATCCCGCCGGAGCTGGGGCGGCTCAAGAGCCTCAGCTCGCTCGACCTCTCCAACAACGCGCTCTCCGGCGAGATTCCGTCGACCTTCGCGGCGCTCAAGAACCTCACCTTGCTCAATCTGTTCCGGAACAAGCTTAGAGGGAGCATCCCGGAGCTCGTCGGCGACCTGCCCAGCCTCGAGGTGCTGCAGCTCTGGGAGAACAACTTCACCGGCGGCATCCCGCGCCGCCTCGGCCGGAACGGCCGCCTCCAGCTCGTCGACCTCTCCTCCAACAGGCTCACCGGAACCCTCCCGCCGGACCTCTGCGCCGGCGGCAAGCTCGAGACGCTCATCGCGCTCGGCAACTTCCTCTTCGGCTCCATCCCGGAATCACTCGGTAAATGCGAGGCGCTCTCTCGAATCCGCCTCGGCGAGAACTACCTCAATGGCTCCATCCCGGAGGGCCTCTTCGAGCTCCCGAATCTCGTGCAGGTCGAGCTGCAGGACAACCTCCTCTCCGGCGAGTTTCCGGCGGTGGCCGGCGCTGCCGCCGGCGCGGCGGCCAATCTCGGCTCCATCACTCTCTCCAACAACCAGCTCACCGGCGCGCTGCCGGCGTCAATTGGGAATTTCTCCGGGCTGCAGAAGTTGCTTCTTGATCAGAACGCGTTCACCGGCGCGATACCGCCGGATATTGGGCGGCTGCAGCAGCTGTCCAAGGCTGACCTGAGCGGCAACGCGCTTGACGGCGGCGTGCCGCCAGAGATTGGGAAATGCCGGCTGCTCACCTACCTGGACCTCAGCCGGAACAACCTGTCCGGGGAGATACCGCCGGCTATCTCCGGGATGCGGATACTGAATTACCTGAACCTGTCCAGGAACCAGCTTGATGGGGAGATACCGGCAACCATTGCTGCAATGCAGAGCCTCACGGCCGTGGACTTCTCGTACAACAACCTGTCCGGGCTCGTGCCGGCGACCGGGCAGTTCAGCTACTTCAATGCCACGTCCTTCGTCGGCAACCCGGGCTTGTGTGGGCCGTACCTTGGACCATGCCATTCCGGTGGTGCCGGTATGGACCATGGCGCACGCACCCATGGTGGCATGTCCAATACCTTCAAGCTGCTCATCGTCCTTGGCTTGCTCGTCTGCTCAATTGCGTTTGCTGCCATGGCGATCTTGAAGGCCCGAGCACTGAAGAAGGCCAGCGAGGCGCGGGCATGGAGGCTCACCGCGTTCCAGCGCCTCGACTTCACCTGCGACGACGTGCTCGATAGTCTGAAGGAGGAGAACATCATAGGCAAAGGTGGAGCTGGGATTGTGTACAAGGGGACAATGCCAGATGGCGAGCATGTTGCGGTGAAGCGGCTTTCGGCTATGAGCCGTGGCTCTTCACATGACCATGGGTTCTCTGCAGAGATACAGACGCTTGGGAGGATCCGGCACCGTTACATTGTGAGATTGCTCGGCTTCTGCTCGAACAATGAGACGAATCTCCTGGTGTATGAGTACATGCCCAATGGGAGCCTGGGGGAGCTGCTCCATGGCAAGAAAGGTGGCCACCTCCACTGGGACACTCGGTACAAGATTGCTGTTGAGGCTGCCAAGGGACTCAGCTACCTGCACCATGATTGCTCACCGCCGATCCTACACCGCGATGTGAAATCGAACAACATTCTGCTCGACTCTGATTTTGAAGCCCATGTTGCTGATTTCGGGCTCGCCAAGTTCTTGCAGGACTCTGGTACATCACAATGTATGTCTGCTATTGCTGGCTCCTATGGCTACATTGCTCCAGGTAAAAGATCTATTCTCATGACAGTTTGCAAAATTTTCAGAACAATTGACAGTTTAGGAATTTTTTGTTTGTCTATTTTAAGTCCATTCTGCTGTCTGCTGATTAAATTGGTAATACAGTTAATGCTGCTTTCTGATGTTTAGCGATGCTCTTACAATGGTAAATGTGTTGTTGCTTGTTAGCTTTTACTAGGTTGCTCTGTTTAGTTAAGTCCACGTTTAGCTGATGAAATGTATAGCATTGCCTTACATGTCACTCTGGTTACCCACTGAACTGCTCTGCTTTATATCTGAAGTTTGTTCACTTCTTGATCAGACGCAGTAGAAACTTAGAATTGCCCTCTACACCGAGTAAAGTAGCTCTTTTTTTTTTCAAATTAACTAACCCCCTTTTCTTTTCCATTTACAGAGTATGCATATACCCTCAAGGTTGATGAGAAGAGCGATGTCTACAGCTTCGGCGTCGTGCTTCTTGAGTTGGTCACTGGAAAGAAGCCAGTGGGGGAGTTTGGGGACGGTGTGGACATAGTGCAGTGGGTCAAGACGATGACGGACTCCAACAAGGAGCAGGTGATCAAGGTCATGGATCCCAGGCTCTCAACTGTGCCAGTGCACGAGGTCATGCACGTCTTCTATGTCGCTCTGCTTTGTGTTGAGGAGCAGAGCGTCCAGCGACCTACAATGCGGGAGGTGGTGCAGATGCTCAGTGAGCTTCCCAAGCCGACTTTGAGACAAGGAGATGAGCTCCCAAGCGGCGATGATGGTGCCACACCCGATCCTCCAGTGCCAGCTGAATCTGTTGAAGCACTGAATGATGAAGCCAAAGATCAGCAACAACAGCAACCGAGCTCACAGTCGTCCCCAACTCGAGATCTCATCAGCATATGAAAGCGGTCAAGCTTAATGGTTATCGTTCCTTCTTTTGTTGAAATTTGGATATTTCAAGTTTAGGGTGTCCAATTTAGGTTTCTGGTATTCAGCCATCGTCAATTAGGGTGTGGAATCTTTAGGGTCTGAATTTGTGTTGTGTTGTGGTGTGTGGCTTAATTAGGACGTTGTTCTGTATATATCAAGCTTCCTAATGTCCATTCTCCTGTTAGAATTCAGGAGCTTAGTAGGGAGTTGGAAGTCTAGGATTATGGAGCAATCAAGTTTGTTTTGTACAATTGTACTTGTGTTAAGGTAACCACCTCAGCATTCGAATGTTTTGTACTGCACTTTGCCCTCGAGCCTCCAGGCAAGAAGAAAGGTGCCTTTGGATGTTGTCAGTTATGCAATGCCTTTCCTTGCTTCATACTGTACAGGAACAGGATGCTACTCCCCATCCTGAACAACTGTTCAATAGTACAGTAGTAACATTAGTAGCTTGTCTTGACCTTGATTATCTCACATTTAGTTAAATGGTAATTGCTTGCAACAACTTGCAAGCTGTGACAGCCTATGGCTGTTGACCAGCACCAGCAGCCAGAAGACCAGCAGGGAACCAAAGCTTTGAAGTGAAGTGAAAGCAATGTTAGGATCGATCAGCCTATGGTTTGCTCGCGTCCTGACCTGGAGATGCTTCCTTCGCTCATCCCAATCACTTTTTCTGTCACGCGGTCAAAAAACTATGAGCTGTGTGTCAAGGTTGTGCATGGCACCCACAAAGCACATGCATGACGCCTCCTTTCTCCAAGGTGGCATGGTGTGGACCCACCTGTCATAGACAGTCCCTACTGAACCAGCAGCTCTACTGTTGCATCAGAGAGTGCCTAGCAGCCTGCTACCTTTTAGCATTGGCGTGGTTGTGGTAAGTGGTAACAGTTTTTTTTTTTTTTTTGAAATACGAGCAATATTGAAACAGTTTGCAAACAAGCTGTTAGTGATATCCATGTCCAGTACTAGATCATGAACTTCAGCTGTTCAGCATCGTCTGCTTTCGGATGCACCAGATCTCCGAGGTCGCGATCGCAAGGAAGCACCGCATGTGTTGGCTCGTACCGGCCTTATCCAATCATTCAGACATGACACATGTGTCGTTGTGCAATGATCATAGTCCTTTGTCATCCGATGTTCATGCTGTAGCTGTGGCAGAGTAGAAAAAAAAATCAAGCCAACCGTTACTGTTCACCACAGTTACGTACTCCACGCAAAAAAAGATATGTCACTTGTACATCATGGTAATTCGTTTTTTCATCTCCACGCAAAAAAAAAAAATCATTTTTTCATCTCTCCTTTCATTGATTGAGTGCATATATATGAGATATTTGCCTCCATGCTGCAGGCAGTGTATGGGCTAATGAAAAGCCATCGCACCAAGCAGTGCTCACTTTTTACAGGAGCATGCCTTGCCTGCATCAGTCCGTGGAGGAGTACTCCAAATCACACCAACATTTCACGCCTTTTGGAGCGGTTTCTGATCGGCCAACCCGTAGATGGTCACGTCCATGGACTACGCTACAGAGATTTTCGACTGCCAATGTTGTGGCATTCGGCAACAGCATGATCAGAAGGGAAAAAGGTTGGCGACACTGACCAATCCACTTGTGTGTGAGTGGTCAGCGTCACATCATGTGCGTGCTTTTGTGCTGTCCAAAACTCGATCCAAAGCTAGGCACTTTGTTAGAACAGAGCTATCAGCGATCATTCGGAATGATTTGGTCTTAAGTGCGTCTTGCTTTTCTCAGTGGATTTCACAATCAGATTATCATCTACCGTTTTTTTTTCAGAATACTCGTGGCAAATAAGTACTCGTAGCAGTTCTGAATCAGGCGTCTCTGGAAGGCTGAACTGAAGAGAGTTTTTTTTTTTTTTGAAAGCTCCAAGCTGCATTGTTTGTTTGCAAGGGTGTAACACCCCCTCCTCCAAAGCCGTACCGCTCAGCCCTTCCGAGGGGCGAGCACGCGTACACATAGCACACTTCTTACACTTTCGTCTTCGCTTCGTGTAAAAGGGTTAACCCGAGGGTGCTATGGCTAGGGGACAAAGGCTTATAAGTTGGCTCCACCCTTGCTCAACTAGCAATGTGGTACTAAACACGCGCACACCGCGCTAACAAGTCACTACTGGGTCGAAACAAATGGGCTGCGTGTTACACACACCCCCCTCAAAGAACCCGACGTCTTGTCGGCGCCAACTCACCCTCACAGGCAAACGTCCCAGACCGCCCCCTCTTGGCGCACGCCCGTACGTCCAGTGCCGGTGCCATATGCCATGCCGTGTGTCACATCCGGGCCCACACGCGCCATGCGCCCTATGCCCGCACACTGACCGTACGCGCAACCGCGAGGGTCGGCTTTGATACCACTTGTAACACCCCGTCCTCCAAAGCCGCACCGCCCAGCCCTTTCGAGGGGCGAGCACGCGTACACATAGCACCCTTCTTACACTTTCGTCCTCGCTTCGTGTAAAAGGGTTAACCTGAGGGTGCTATGGCTGGGGGACAAAGGCTTATAAGTTGGCTCCACCCTTGCTCAACTAGCAATGTGGTACTAAACACGCGCACACCGCGCTAACAAGCCACTACTGGGCCGAAACAAATGGGCTGGGTGTTACACACACCCCCTCAAAGAACCCGACGTCCTTGTCGGCGCCAACTCACCCTCACGGGCAAACGTCCTAGACCGCCCCCTCTTGGCGCACGCCCGTACGTCCAGTGCCGGTGCCATATGTCATGCCGTGTGTCCCATCCGGACCCACATACGCCATGCGCCCTATGCCCGCACACTGACCCGTACACGCAACCGCGAGGGTCGGCTTTGATACCACTTGTAACACCCCGTCCTTCAAAGCCGCACCGCCCAGCCCTTCCGAGGGGCGAGCACGCGTACACATAGCACCCTTCTTACACTTTCGTCCTCGCTTCGTGTAAAAGGGTTAACCCGAGGGTGCTATGGCTGGGGGACAAAGGCTTATAAGTTGGCTCCACCCTTGCTCAACTAGCAATGTGGTACTAAACACGCCTAACAAGCCACCTACTGGGCCGAAACAAATGGGCTGGGTGTTACACAGGGCAACGGAAGACTGACAAAAAATTGCAGGAGACAGCCAGACAGGTCTATGTGGAAGAAGCAATTGATCGAACAGGGACGCACCACCAACCCAAATCATTGTTTGGTTCCATTTGTTGAGTGACTCAAAATTTGAAAAGACTAAATGCAGTTATGCATGGTGAAGAATGATGAAGAAAAAAGAAGCATAAAAGGGGATCCTGCAAGTTTGCAGGTCACCTTACATTTGTTTTCTGAAGCACTAACCAACTCACCCGTCCAATCCTCCACTAATAACACTCTGAAACAGTTTATATTGATGTAATGTAATTGCAATGTAAGCAACCTTTAATAAAATAGCTCAAGGGAGACCTGAGATGTATTGATCTGAATTGTGACTTTTGGATCTACTGAAATGATGATTTGCATAGTAGTGCTTTCAGAATTCAGACTGTTTTACCCGCAAAAAAGAATTCAGACTGATTTCCTTGGTCGTAGAAGAATCTGTGCTTTGGATTCTTCTTGAATCCATTCAGTGCACATTGGTGCAGCATGGCTGTACTGAAACCTTAAGACTTGGGCACTGCACAGTAGTAATACTGAATGCCAGTCAAAATGTTAGGAGACTGAGCTCAATGCAGAGCCAAGATGGTGGTGGTGCTCTGGATTGGAACACATTGAATCCAATACAAAATGGACCGGGCCCCAAAATCTTAAATTGGGTCCAGTACCTCATGCAAGCCTACTGCCAATGCATGGAAGGCTTGGTCATGCCTCTCATGAGCCCACATGCAGGGAAACATTCAGTGTACTTATATCCTGATCTATCCATGGTCCAAGAACTTGCTTTGGATTCTGCTTGAGTTGAGTCCAGGGCACCTGCACAGTGCTGCTGCACTCAAACCTTCAGACATGGGCACTGAGCAGTGAGCTTGTGGCGTTACTGAATGCAGGTCAATGTGTTAGGAGTCTGCATCAGGAACGCATTGCGGTGTCGGCATGGAATTGGTGTTATGCAACACATTGATTCCAATTTCCAAGCCACAAATGGACCACCCATTTTTAGGTTGTTGTTTGGTATCAGTCTCATGGTGACGGTGTGGAGCGGGCTATGAGCACCTTACTTTGGAGTGCTGCAGCTGCATTCAGGTCTGAAAGAGATGTGACTGAAAGAGGAGCTGCAATTTTCTAAGGTCCAAAGCTGTGCATGTGTTATACCAGGAAGAGGCCCACTACGGTACTATTTCTGTCATGGGCCTGCCGAGACTTGTCATTGAGGTTTTCTAGGAAAATAAATGGTGCTATGGAATTTGAAATGCAGAAACAGGCCTGTTGTGGCTCTGTCAAAAATGAAAAAGAGGAAAAACAAGAGAGATGCATCTAGCATCTTGCAATCTCTCAGAAGGAACATCAGAATCTCAAACCTTTAACTGTCAAAACAGCGAATTGGCTTATAGTCCAATGATAGGACGGTCCAGTGGGACGCTACCCACCAGGGGTTAAATCCTGGTGCTAGCACCTTTTCCTGAAGATTTTCCAGGATTTACCTGGCGTTATGCGTTAAGTGGTAAGTGGCGTTCCCGTCGACAACGAGGCGCCAATGGTGACTTCAGAAATCTTCAGATCTACCGGATGCTCAGTCCTTCGAAGATGTTCATAGGGGTAGGGTTAGCGTACGTGTGTTCATAGGGGTGAGTGTGTGTGCGTGTTGTGAGCGTCTGCGTTGTACTGTGTAATTTAAAAAAAACTGCCAAAACAGGCTTCTCGTATGAAATTCAGAACAGTTTTTTTTTTAAAACTGTTAGAAGTCAGAACTATTTGATGTTACTATAGTCATCAAACACTAACTTTGGTCATTACCGACATGTCCATCGTACTACTTTAAACACCTAGCCACTGAAAACCTTTGCTTTTCTTTCGCAAAAAAAAAAAAAGATACCCTTTGCTTTTCCCTTCTCCGAATCACTGATAAACTTTGCTTGTTGAGAACTTGAAGTCGACCAAAGGCAAGCGCAGAGCCTGACATCGTACACATATTTTCACACCCCTTTCAGCACATTTTCCAGATCGGCAGGATCCAATCCCACAAGCGATTTTACCGACGTTGCAAGTCATCTCATCATCTTCAAAAAGACACCAGCAGTGTTGATCCAGGAGGGAACAACCGCATGGGCGAGTCCAACTTCAACTGTCCGCGCGATCTTATGGGCAAGGTCTCATCATTTCATTGAATCTTTGCTGAAGACCATATGCACTCAGTGCTGAATCAGACATGAATAAAAAAAGCATCAGATAAACCTCCTCTGAATAATTGCTCCTCTGACCTCTGGAACACATTGATTCCAAATCCCAAATGGACCACCCATTCTTACATTGTGATTCAGTAATCAGTATCACGGTGATGGTGTGGAGTTGGCTGGGGGCACCTTACACACGGAGTTGCTCAGCCTGAATTTCATTCAGGTCTGAAAGAGATGTGACTAAAAGAGGACATGCAATTTTCTGAGGTCCAAAACTGTGCATGCCCTAGCAGAGCTAGAGGCCCAGTACTGTACTATTTCTTTCATGGGCCTGCCAAGAGTTGTCATTAAGGTTTTCAAGGAAAACAAATGGTGCTCTGGAATTTGAAATGCAGAAACATGCTTCTTGTGGCTCTGCCAAAAAAAAAAAAAAAAAAACAAAGAAAAGAATCTAGCATCTTGCAATGTCTCTGAAGCAACATCAGGATCTCCCTACCTGGAAGTCTGTAAAACAAAACAAGCATAGTTTATAGGTATTGTATGAAATTCAGAACAGTTTGATGTTTTTTACCGTCAGAGCTGTTTGATGTTTAGTACAGTCAAACACTAAAAACTTTGGTCAGTTCCGACATGTCCACTGTACTACTTTAGACAACTAGCCGCTGATACCCATTTCCAAATCACTGATAAACTTTGCTCGTCTCGCCTGCTACAAATTTCATCATCTGAACGGGGCACGGCCGAGCAGGGTAGTTGAGAACTTGTAGTCGACCAAAGGCAATCGCAGAGCCTAACATCGTACACAGATTTTCACACCCCTTTCAGCGCATTTTCCAGATCGGCAGGATCCAATCGCACTTGCGATTCTGCCGACGTTTTCTAGTCAAGTCGTCGTCTTCCAAAGGTACCAGGCAACGGTGTTGATCCTGGAGGGAACAGAACAAACGCATGGGCGAGTCCAAGTTGAGTTGTCCTCGCGCGCGATCTTGTGGGCAAGGCCTCATCATTTCACTGAATCTTGCTGAAGACCATACGCCAAGTGCTGAATCAGAGATGCATCAGAAACTTCAGATCAACCTCTGAATACATTGATCTTCTTTGACCACTGTCATTAAATTAAGAACTGGGTGGATAAGATGGGGTTTACCAAGCACTAACTAGGATTAGTTGGAGCTGAACTGGCAAGCTGCACAAGGGCAATTCCATCCATGTTTGTTTGTCGACGCTGATTTGTCCATGCTTTTATTTGCCCCATCTCAAACCACTTAGTTCGAGAATCGACTCGACTGATGTCTGATTCCGGACGTGCTTTTGGTCTTTCTAGCTGGCCTGTTCCCATTCTCAAGGAGATAGTTGAGCCATAAAAAAAAAAAAAGAGGATAATGGATAAGGACACTTGGAAAAGTTTGTTTTTGACTGAGAGCACGGTCAAAACGCTGTTAAAATGATGATGCTCCTAGTCAAAAGGTGTAAGCACGACGCAGGGCTGCGGTTTTACCTCGTGGCTTAATTTCTCTTTGCAATGGTGTGGTGTGTCATCCGTGACCGTGACATACTGACATGGGTCCGAAAGAAACCATGCGGGATGTTTCTGCGAACTAACCTTCGTTGCACTGTAATGAATACGGGGAAGGAACAAAAAAAAGAAAAGAAGGCAGAATAATGCAGGGTAAGGCACTAACATTTGGCGTGCTTATTTTCACCTTGATGGCAGAAAAGGCGGAAGAATATGAATGGTAAGGCAAACCGAAAAAAAAGGAAAATAAAATTGCTTTCGTTGAGAGTCGAACTCAAGACCTCCCGCTTACTAAACGGGTGCTCTAACCAACTGAGCTACGAAAGCTTGCTTGTTTTTATTTTGATATTTACTTACATAAATGTAGTCTTAACCAATACGCGAGTTCCTTTGCTCCAGTAAGCACCTTAACCCATTACGCAGCGTGCCTTATTAGCGAGCACGGGCATAGAATCCAAATCGTAGAGACAACCCATTCAGTTACTACATCCTTGATGTTCCGTGCCGAATGGTGGCATACTCCGATGATGCGTTGATATACGCACGGGCGGATCTAGCGGGTGCAGGGGGCTCAAGCCCCCCCTACCTCCTTAAAGCTCATGGATACACCCCACTAAGTCCTCCATTTTTTGAGGAGGAAGAAGGAAGAAGAAGAGAAGAAAAGAGGAAAAAGATACCCCTTAAATGTTAGGACTGGCTTTCGCCGCTGAATATACGGTCGAGCAATGTGTGGTGTGTATTTTTGCTCCCTAGCAATGCAAGTTTTGGCTTGTGCATATGTTTCCATCGGGTCGACCCAGAACTCACTATTATTCACCGAATCTATGCGAGGGAGCGAACGAGCTACTGCAAACTAGTGATTGAGAATTACCCATCAGGTTTCCATGCCAGTAGCTAGCAAGCAAACGTGTTGCCGTGCGTGCACGTGGGTTGACAAACTTAAACTTCCTCGAGCCACACGCCCGCCATGGTGCCATGCATGATCGAATCACCTACTCCATCCACTAAGACATAGCAGCAATGGATGGATAGCAAGCCATATGCTTCCGGCCGGCTTCCATGGCTTCTGGTCGGCACCAAGGGCCGCATGCCGCTCCGGCCGGCCTCGTGACTCGATCGTTGGCGCGTCCATTGGCCAAATTAAATTTAGCGCTAGCAAAGAAATGATGCTCCACACACTGACTATTCGGTCGATAACCTGTAACCTAACATTATCACAGACGTACAGGTTGTTGATATGACACATACTGCTCCCACTTCCCGGGGCTCATCAGGTCTCTGCAGGGCCCTACTACCTGCGATCGATGCTGCTCGAGAAATGATATGATCTACCTGCGATCGTGAGCTGAGAGAGGTCATGGATGCATCGTCTCATCGATCTGTGTTCCTCGTGTTTCGCATTCAGACGTCGAAACATCAGCGACGCCGGGGAAGTACCTGACGGGTCCACGAAATCTAGCTCTATGGCAGTATATATAGCCGCAACTGTCGACTACAGTGTGTCAAATTAGTGCTCGATCAGGCCAACGTGATCTTTGTATGAACGTACGTGCATGTGTGCCAGCCGATCGAGGAGCTAGCTTACTCCCTCCGGTTTAGTAAAAGAAGTCGTTTAGGACAGCGACACGGTCTTCAAAGTACAACTTTGACTTCTTATTTTTATAAAGATATTTATTAAAAACTAACATATGTATACTTTTATGAAAGTATTTTGCAAGACAAATCTATTCACGTAGTTTTCACATTTTCAAACTCAACGACTTAAAAGTTATTCACGATTTATATTTCCAATGTTTGACTCAAATCTTGTCCAAAACGACTTCCTTTACCGAACCGGAGGGAGTACGTGAGCTTTGTATGTGCGTGGCAGTCGGCAGAGGGCATACGGACGCCACGCGTACGGTCCTCCTCGGCTCGCTGCCCATCCAAGAGGCCGTAGCCATAGCCTCCTGCCAGGCAGCAGCAGGGCTCGATAAGATCTCTCTTGCCAATTTGCCATGCACATATGCATTATTGGGCAGGTATTAAATACCAAATAGGGTATGCAGAGAACATAGGATGGATCATCGGATCGGCACAGGCACGGCGCCCCAGTTTGCTGTTGCCGATGCCGCTCGCTCGCACACGGCGCCACGCTCTCTTGGCTGGCTCCCACATCCCGTCGCCCACGAGCTAGCCGACATGCATGGCCGTGCGAGTACGTGTAGGGCCTTGCTTGGGACCTCCTCGGTCGCCTAGTGGTGAAATTGAGCCATCTGATCGATGCACACTAAAAGAATAACGCTGGTATAAATCTATAAAAATGCAAGCACCAGCGTCGAGTCTAGGGGTCGAACCATGATGGGCAGTTTGTACCACAGAATACATTAATTACTAGCTGAGCTATAGGTTCAGTTCGCCCCGCATCGCATTGCGCTTCCAATGCTTGGCATCTGTTAATTGATGCTTAGTTTGAATTTTTATTTAGCATCAAAATTGGTACCTTAAACTTCCTGCATACTCCCTACACACGACGTATACATGGTCTACATGCATGGTGGTTCTCATCATACATGTATACCTTGAGTTAGTATGAATTTATATATTAAAAAATGACGTAAATGAGCGCTTTAGAATCGTATATTGGTGTACGTTTATTGATTTTTTAAAATAAAGACATATGTGATGATTTGTAGGTTGTTTTAGGCTATTTTTAAAAGGGGCATATGTAGATAATTTACATGCAAATTAAGAGACCACTTTCGATTAGTTTTGTAATGGTGCATGTGGGCAGTTTAGATGAAAATTAATTAGGTGGTTATTTTAGGTTCAGTTTATAATGACGGAAGGTGGTTATTTTGATATAGATTTAGGACCTTTTTTTTCATAGTGGAAGTGGTCGATGAAAATTTTCTGAAAATATAATAGAGTCCACCAAATTGATGTCCATATATATATATATATATATATATATTTGTATTTTTTTAAAGATTTATCTTTTTTTTTCTGACGCGTCCTATATGAGGACTAAAGTTCTAGTACTAGTATACATAACAAATTTTCCATGTACGTACCAAAGCGCTACAATATACTGCTAGTGAAGATAAATTTTCATTTCGCCCCTCCCTACTTTGAAGATGTTTTTAAAATTGAAATGACCAGACAACCTGTTTTCTTGCAAGTTGAACTGACGTGAAATGATGCGTTCCGCGCCAAATCAGATTCCTGTTGTGCTCTTGACTTTGAGGCAGGCAACACTGTCGACCCACGTTATCTTCAGCTGATCGAGCACATCAGAAGATTGTGATAGAACGGCCATAGTTCATAGTACCTTCTGCGCTAGATTCAGAATCTTCGCAGACCCTTCTCACATGTACCAACGCTTTACAGGCATACAAGACCTGCGACGTACGTGCAAGAAAACTGCAGCCCAATAGACAGAGAAATCCACTGAGATTGGTGACTCTATGATGTGGCGTCCTGCCCGGCATTGCCGCTCGCTTTTTGGACCTTTCTGCGCCTGGTCTCCGGCTTTCAACTCGGCTGTGTTTCTTGTCAGCCGCTAACACTACTGGCGATCATTGAAAAATCACCGGCTCCCGCCGGCGCCGCCCGAACAGGAGTTGACACTAATAAAAGTAAAAGCTTGTCATGATACATCTAGTACCACTTAATGTTGGTTTAACACCTTATAGCTAGTTTGGCTGCTACATACTCTGACCAATTTTACCACCATATATTGGGTTGAGTGTCAAAATTTAATTTGGCTTGATTGCCTTCTCTCCTTTAGCCATCACCTCTCATCGCTTTACACTTCTACTCAATAGAAATATAGCATCATATATTTTGACCTTTAATCAAATGGCCGGTCTTCGAGATTATTCCACCATCATCTTCATAGGAAGCTTTCTTACTGAATTCTTCTTAACCATACACTATTTCCAGTAGTGGCGCCGGAAAGGTTAAGTGCTAGATGCTGAATCAACCGTGCGAGGTTAGATGCTTGGACTTTACTCGTTGGTCACTGCAACCCTCTCGGTGGAGGTAGCAAAGTTAGTGGCACGCGGTCATTATGAATTGAATCATTTCGGAAACGCTGATGATAGGTTAGGTAAACGAGCCAAAGGCCGGGACATTTTCCATGGCAGCCGTCCAGGGTGACTGGAATATCTCTAACCTCTGGCCTCCCTTCAATCTTTTCGCGATGTGGAAAAGGCGCACATGCCGCCATGCATGCTCTGGTCAAATGGTCTTTTTTTTGTGTGTGTATGTTGCAAGGCATCAGACAGCTGACATGTGGGTCCATGTGTCGGTCTCTGCTGCATATATTCTCCCACTCGGAGCAAAGCCATTCTGAGCCTCTCGTGTGAGATCTGAATCTTATCTCCTGGCCGTCCAAGTGTCGTCAGAGCTTTTGATTTGCCGCGTAGCTTGCTAGCAACTCATCACCTGCACTTTGCTATGCTGCTGCATGCTAATGGTACTTGCCAACTTTCTTCTTCTTCTTGGTGGCATCATGCTACCTGTCATGCATCTTAACACTGTGCAACGAACAGTGCCTTGTCATATCAGAATATATGATAGTTCACCTTTACCTTGCATATTGCGCCATCTCTTTAAACTCCGGCCATCAATCATGTCTGAAATGCTGGGATTTGATGATTGTTTGTGTAGTGATTCCTTTGTTCTTGATTGGCTGATTGGTATTCCTTCACCATTTTGTTTTGCACCACACTTGGAAAATCGTTCTTGGGGCCCTTGGTCAAAAAAGAATTTCTGGGTCCTGCTCTGCAATTAAGTGTACATATATAATTACTGGGGATTCGATCAGCATGTCGAATCTATCAAATGTTATTGTGCGCATGAGATGTTATGTAAAATGATATTCTTTTCTTATCGTCGGTTAGGTCTGGCAATATTCTTGATCCAATAGTTGAACTTAAAATTCCAAATAAAGTGGCGAGCATGCAGTAGTGTCCTCTGGAACAATTAATGTCTCTCTACTTGCTAAATACACAAACTTTTCAGAGGGTATCTTTGAATGTGTGATGATGCCTATACTACTCTCCAGAATTGTCCTAATCTTTCTCGACCCATATGAATTAAGTACAATTAAAGAAATTATCGATGAAGTGATGATAAACAAGGTGGTGACTGGTGAGAACCTTGAAAGGATATTACAATGAGGATTCGAACATCGATTACCATCAATAGAACTTTCCCTTAGTGTGTGCTTTTTCTATAGATACTGGTAAAATTAAGAACTGTTCCCAAATAAAAATCATTTCTAGAAATTCTTGTGTGGCATGGAGTTAAAACGATTCACAAATTATTGGCTGTTGAAGACATCTACTGCATTACTTGTATCTACCCGGATGATGTCAAGTCATTTTAAATTTTACTTGACACTATCTGCAACTAGTCTCGTCCAAGACTCTTAATAAAAAAACAGAAACTATCCAATGCCAGAATTCATTTTCCTCCTGAAGAAAGACCAAAGTCTTTTTCTATATGCGTGTTGCAATCAAGCAACAACTAAATAATTACCACTAGCTGGGTTATTCTGAGGATAGTTGCTCGCATGCATTTAGCAAAGAGATGACAACATCATACAGAGGCCGAGCATGACCAGTGATCTCACTTTGTCGTCAATTGTTTGTATCAGAATTATGCTATCATGAATGTGTTGCTGTCTAGAAAAAAGCAGCAAATCCATCTTTGCACAAAGCTTGGTACATATGCGAAATGAAAGCATGACAACACGACAGTAACGGGTCTGGGCCAGATTTTGATCACACTGTGACCTAACAAGGACTATGCTTACAGTGTAACGAAGAGATATGGATTGGATTTGAAACCGGGAATCTGAAATTTGCCACTTCATTTACAGATAATAAGCCAAGCTTTTTAGACCTGAGTAGCAGCTAGCCTGTGGCTTAAATTCACTCAAAATTAAAGGCGAACCAATGTGAATAAGCCAATGCATATGCACCGCGTGTCATTTGGCTTCCTAATCAAGTGAGTTAATTAAAAAAATGATGTTCTTAGGCTTTTCTGGCAACATGTAGAACTCATTCATTAAGCCGATAACTATAGGCTAACTGTTTAGCGTCATGTTCTCCCACCTTATAACCAAGGGTTGACACTCTTAGCAACTATAGAATCCCTTCTTGGATGGGTCGTGCAATACAACGGGAGTTGATGCTTTGCCACCATCTTTTACACCTTGCAATCTAAAGTTTGTCCAAAGCCCAGGCTGAAACAAGTAGTAAACCATAATTATCTTCAAATCATGAGATTAAGTGTGAAATATACTGATACCAATACATCATACAAATGGAAACCATTATATGTTGATGAGGATTCTGTGGAAAAATTGAATCACGCGGATGCATCCACCACTTGATAGTCGTCCACAAGGTATGAACAAGAACCTCACCTCATATAGCAGCTCATTTATTCACATTGCCAAGAATGATCTGGCCGGTGTCTGTAGCGGTATAGGAATGCAAGTCATCCTTATCTTTGTGGCAGACCTATCCATTTCATACTACGAATATGAAGAAAACGCACTCAGTAATAATTAGTAAACAGCTGTAAACATTTGAGTATCACAAAGATATATATGGTGTGGATATATATGTACGCTGTAAATGTGAATGGATAGAATCTGTAAATCTGAATAGATTCCACAGTGTTCTGTAAAACTGATCGAATCTGTTGAAATTCTGAATCATGAGGATGCATCCACACTTGCCAGTCCACATACACGGCGGTATACAGATAACCTTACCTCCTATAGCAGCTCATTTATACGCATTGCTAAGAATGAACTTGGCCGGTTTCTGTAGCGGTATAGCCACTGCAAGGCATCCTTATCTTTGCAGCAACTCTATCCATTGGATACTGCTGTTAAACATGGAGAATGCACTCATTAATTAGTAAACAGCTGTAAACATTGGATTAGTATCACAAGATATGGTGTGAGGATATATGCTGAATATTCAGTGTGTATCCAAAAAGATTCCACGTACGGTGTGCTGTAAATCTGAATATGCAGTGTATCCAAAAAAGATTCCACAGTGGGATCCTCATGAAATGCAAATTGAGGAATCTCTTGAAAATTTGAACCATGAGGATCCCATCCACACTTGAAAGTCCACACAGTAGACAGATAACCTTACCTCATATACGTATATAGCAGCTCATTAATATGCATTGCCAAGAATGAACTGGCCGGTGGCTATAGTAGATAGCCAATGCATGCAAGCCATCCTTATCTTTCCTTCCATGCGAAGTTTACAGTATTTTTCAATTTATTTCTGCAGAGAAAATATATTGAGATCATCAGTAAGAGCCCCTCAATAATGGGTAGGTCGAGATTCCAGATCCTATGTGCGTACAGGCTAAACCATGGTTAGCATAAAGAATGGATGGCAAATGAGGTGTTCAAACATGGTAATTCTCCTTTGCAATATTTTAATCTCTCTCTCTCTCTCTCTCTCATATTAGTATTTTTTTAGAGAGGATTTCAGTGTTGAGTAGTGAGAGTGTACTGGTGGTACTAGAGAGTATCAGAGACAGCTAGACAGTGTGTGAAAAGAAAAAAAAAGATGAAAATCAAAATGTGCAACAAGCCGACACACAGAAGGTGGCACGGTGCGCGCTTTCCCCGCATCAAATCCCAACCGCTCGTATGCAAAAGGCCAAGACGCACGACCCCGTCCCGGCCGCTTACAAAAAGACCACCCGCTCCTCCCCCTCCTTCCCACAGCCAAGCCAAGCCAAGCCATCTCTGTCCCTCCCTGCTGTCTCTCACACTACGCGAGCACGCGGGCGCAATGGTGAAGGAGGCGCAGTCGGGGACGAAGGTGGCCGCCTTCAACCTCGCCGAGGCCGGCTACGGCGACCGGCCCGACCTCGACGACGACGGCCGCGAGAGGCGCACAGGTAATACATACATTTATATATTTATATATATACATATATATAAGTATCTAGATATCTCTCCATGCATGTGAACACTGAGCACCAACAATCGATCATCTCGGCGGCAGGGACGCTGGTGACTGCGAGCGCGCACATCATCACGGCGGTGATCGGCTCCGGCGTGCTGTCGCTGGCGTGGGCGATCGCGCAGCTGGGGTGGGTGATCGGCCCCGTCGTGCTCGTCGCCTTCTCCGTCATCACCTGGTTCTGCTCCAGCCTCCTCGCTGACTGCTACCGCGCCCCCGACCCTGTCCATGGCAAGCGCAACTACACCTACGGCCAGGCCGTCAGGGCATACCTCGGTATACTAATCTAATCCCCTCCTCATCGCCATGGATGCAAGCTCGAGTCCTGCAAATCTCTGTTATTTGGAATGTATACATGGTATCCTGTCCTGATGCATGATTTGGTTTCCTTTTGTGTGTGCTTGGAGATTGCAGGGGTTTCCAAGTACCGGCTGTGCGCGCTGGCTCAGTACATCAACCTCGTCGGCGTCACCATCGGCTACACCATCACCACGGCCATCAGCATGGGGTACGCATCTGAATCTCATCTTCTTCTTTCTTTTTGAAAGAAGCCTCCTCTCTCTCGTATGCTTCCGTGTCTGGAGCCACCACTGCACGCTGCTCCCGTGTTTCACGCTTGTAGGTGTGGCCTGTTAATTTTTAGCCAGCCAGCCAGCAGAATTAAATGAGCATGCAAAAACAGTCAAACCGGCAAACTTTGTCTGGTTCTAGGCAGCATTTTGCTACGCTGCTAGTCCAAATTCTGTTCCGATTATTTGTTCATTTTGGATGAAAAAAAGGTTGTTAAATTGTTCTCTTTTTGAGGGGATTGGTGAAAAGAGTTTTTAGGTAGGAAAAGAGGAGGATACTAATCCTGATGATTAATTGATGTGTCACCTGTTGAGGTTGTAGTCAAAGAAGGGATGTGTTTTAAGGTTCCAGAGGGTAGGGAAAAAGAGTGGGCAAAGATAACATTATTTGACACTTAAAAGTGCTTGGAAAAATCAGATGCTGGTACCACAGCTGCTTCCCCTTTTTCACCCACCTTGGAAAAGATGTGGCCAAAAGGAGTGGCTTGTATTAGCATGCTTGGAAGAAGAATCTTGTTTATTTTTTAAATAAAAACCTTCTTTTCCTCGACAGAAATTAAACAACACCTAGCAAATGGCAGAGCAGCAATAATGGTACCTTTTTTTTTAATCAGAGCCAGCCATGCATGCATGCATGTAGGAGCTAGCTGCAAGTGAAATGGGCTCCCCATGCCAGTTCAGGTGTCTTCTGAACCTGAAGCATTTCAAATGTTTCTTGTGGATGCAGGGCGATCAAGCGGTCCAACTGCTTCCACCGCAATGGTCACTCCGCTGACTGCGAGGCCTCCAACACGACGAACATGATCATCTTCGCGGGCATCCAGATCCTGCTCTCGCAGCTGCCCAACTTCCACAAGCTATGGTGGCTCTCCATCGTCGCCGCCGTCATGTCCCTCGCCTACTCCTCCATTGGACTCGGCCTCTCCATTGCCAAGATTGCAGGTTCTTACACTAGTTCACTCTCATTCACTCACTGCTGATATTTTCTCAGTTCATACATGACCCTGTATAATATGCTTATCTATAGTAGTTAACTGATTGGCAAGGAAAATAACAAAAAGGGAAAACAAACGAACATGAGAGATATGATTGTTCTTGGTAGGACACACCCATCGTTCATACGTAAGGACATTCGACATGTTGACGATTGGCCCTTTTGTTCGTATCGACCATACACGTTGTCCCTTGATGCGATACAATGCATGTGTCTGCTGGTTTGCTGATGGTCGGATTGATGTGTGATGTGTGTGCAGGTGGGGTGCACGCCAAGACGACTCTTACTGGGGCTACCGTGGGGGTCGACGTGTCGGCGAGCGAGAAGATTTGGAAGACGTTTCAGTCCCTGGGAGACATTGCCTTCGCCTACTCCTACTCCAATGTCCTCATAGAAATCCAGGTAATTTCAACAAGTATATATACTGCAGCACAATAACCTTAATTAGAAGCTTCACTGCAGAATATTTTCATACGTGTTACGTACATGTAGTAGGATGATTATTATTCATCTGGGTCTTTTAAAAAAGAACAGGTCACCTGAAGGCTTTGGTATTGTGGTGCATGAGCGCCCATGCCCGTGATCTTTTGGCTTGGCTGTATCCTGTAGGAAGGGACAAAATTCCTGATGCATGCGAAAGAGTAGAGTATGGGTGAAGCAAACCTGCTCACAAGGGAACAAAATTAGCACTCCAATCCTACATCATAAATGGAACTAGAAAATGTTTCTTTTCTAAGGATTAAAATGTTGCAGTAGTCAACACAAGGGTCTCTGCTCCGCATTGAACCAAGCGAAGAGTTGCAGACTAGAGTGTGCTAGAATATTGATAGACTTTGCATGTGTACTACAAAGGGACAACTGTTTTCAAGATAGGATTTCTTTGCCATGAAGTACTCCTTGGCCCTTCATTTTCACCTACTCTTGTCTTAAACATAGTGGTCAGGATAGGATTTCTTCCTAGATAAATGTACTAAAAATGAACTTGCATCAAAATGGCACGCATCCCTCATCAAGAAAATCTTATCCTACTCTTGTTCAAATTAGTAAACCTTATTATCCTACACAAATGGAACAAGCACTAACTCTAGGATGCTCAACATGTGACGACCTCTGAACTGAGCCTCAGAGATGAATCAACCATGGTGGTTGTAGAAAAGGGTAACATTGGTAGGTGAAATTGCGTTGCGCTGCATCTGCTAGCCTGGCTCAAATGCAACAACCACCCAAAACCTATTTCCAACACCACATTCATCCTCGCATTTACACCCTGCGCTAATCTCAACGCCTAATAACTGGCAGAGTAGTTCTCTCACTACTAGGCCATCATAGGTCAACGCACTGAACTCGCAAAATTTACCGTTGCATTATGGAATTAATTACAGTCCCAGTTTTTACTCTACCAGCAAGCAAAGTGGCACATGGATAACATTATATACGACGATAGTATGAACAAATAAATAAAAAAAATGCAGGACACGCTGCGTTCGAGCCCGCCGGAGAACACGGTGATGAAGAAGGCGTCCTTCATCGGCGTGTCGACGACGACAGGGTTCTACATGCTCTGCGGCATCCTCGGCTACGCCGCCTTCGGCAACCAGGCCCCGGGCAACTTCCTCACCGGCTTCGGCTTCTACGACCCCTTCTGGCTCATCGACGTCGGCAACATCTGCATCGCCGTCCACCTCATCGGAGCCTACCAGGTCTTCTGCCAGCCCCTCTTCGCCTTCGTCGAGACATGGGCCCGTGACCGGTGGCCCGACAGCGGCTTCCTCGCCGCCGAGCGCGTCGTGCGCGTGCCCCTCGCCGGAGAATTCCCGGTGAGCCCGTTCCGGCTGGTGTGGCGCACGTCCTACGTCGTGCTCACGGCGCTTGTCGCCATGATCTTCCCCTTCTTCAACGACTTTTTGGGCCTCATCGGAGCAGTCTCCTTCTGGCCGCTCACCGTCTACTTCCCAGTCCAGATGTACATGGCGCAGGCCAAGACGCGCCGGTTCTCGCCGACGTGGACTTGGATGAACGTGCTCAGCTTCTCTTGCCTCGTCGTGTCGCTGCTTGCTGCTGCTGGGTCGGTCCAGGGGCTCGTCAAGGACCTCAAGGGGTACAAGCCATTCAAGGTCTCCTAAGTACATGTGACTGTTTATGGAACATTAGCTGCAGCTATGAAATCTGGATCGTGCATGAGCATCCATGCATTGCATATAGTAGTGAAACATACAGTCATGGGATGATGGGTTGTGAGGCAGGTTAATTATTCCAGTGCTAGCTGTTAATGTTGGTGAAGGTAGCGTAAGTAAGTAAGTAATATGGTTTGGACCTGAACTGTGAAATGTATATGTAAGTAAGTGTAATGCCAGCAACAGGTTGTTAGTCTGGGCAAATGGGAATAAGATGCTAGAACTGTCACTTGACTGAAATGCAAATGAAACCGTTTCAATCAGCAGCACAAAAGCATCAGATACTTGTACTGCTGCACATCACTACAGCTTTACATGGCAGCTGCAGGGAAAGAGACACAGCAAAACCTGCAACCCAAAACAGGGGATGCACGCCTTCAGTAGCAAATGGCAGCCGCTGCATCTTGCTGCCAACCACTCATTCTTTTGTTTCGTCGACTGCTACGTTAATCTCTCTAAAAAAATCCGAGCTCAGTGTAATAGGTGCATTTGGATATCCTACATGGTATATGCTTTGACCGATGCTTAAAAAATGATTCTGTCAGGTCACTATTACTCACTACAATGTAACTGAATACTTTTAATCGTTGTACATAGAAATATGCTATTTATGAGATATAAGTAACTGTCTAACTGATCCATGAAATTGGAAACAAACAAAAACTGATTCAAAATCAAGGACCGAGTCAATCATACTTGGAAGGATTTCTTATAATTGATCTCTCTTGTGATGGATGTGTTCAATTATATATCAACTGTTGATTCCACAGGGAATACCTAGTGTTCTGCATGCAAAAGAAGAAGAAGAAGAAGAAGAAAACAGCTAGTGATGGTATACGTATGCGCACATTTGTGACAGACTGTTTACGACAGATTAGGAGAGGCCAGATAGTTTTTTGCAGATGATTAGTAAAAAAAAGGTTTGGCCATAGCTCACAAAATATGCAGCAGCTAAAGGTGAAGAAATAAGCATAATATCTCTCTCTCTCTCAAAAAAAAAGAACAGACTTCAACACTGCGAATCTATACCCTTTCATCCTCATCATGTAAGCAGCAAACTAGTTCCATTTTTTTTCAACCAAAGGATTTCATTCAACAACACGAAAGATACAATGGCAACCAAAGGATTTCATTGAACAATATCAAAGATAGAACGCCACAGCGCATTGCATGGATGAAAGGATCAGACTCAAGAAGCAGACTCCAAGAGTCTATCAGACATACCCATACATGCACGGCGACTCACTAAACGGAATAGATAAACTTAGACTAATGGTCTGATGACAAGCAACTAGGTAACTCAAACTTCTGCATTAACAGATCAACTATAACCAATAAGAATATTTCCTGGAGTGTCATCCCCAGGACTCTCATGAAGAAGAAGACCCTAAGGATCGATGTTCCTGTAGGGACAATCATAAGCTTGCTGATGTAGGCCGGAAGGACTAGGCATTTCACGCTCATCAGCAGCTTGGTCTCCATAATCACCATGGTATCCCAAGTTAAAATTCAGTCCATACAGGCTAACATCATAGTACGGCTCATTAGAAGGAATAGGAGATGGCCACTGGTAATTGGCAAATGGGTGACCAACAGCAAAGCCTCGAGTGCTTGATTGGTTTTCAGGTTGCTCTCCGGGGTGAAGCTCAGCTTCTATCAACAATGGGGTTGGTGGTTGTTCCAATGATGATGGAGGAGAACATTCGTTATCAAATGCACTTACTGATGATGCTGCTGGTGGTGGTGGTGGAAGTGCAGACATCAAAGTAGACTGTGAGATGTTACCATTGATGTGCATCCCTTTGGTATTGTAGTTGTGTTGATAGGTTTCAATAGGTGATGGCATCATTTGTGCCTGTGGTTCCACTGCCAAAGTGTGTTGTGGCTTCAGAAGTTGGAATAGTGGCATGGATCGAGCTTGTTCTGACGGCAACAAGGAAGGATGAAGAAGAGAGGACTGTGACCTTGGTAATTCTGGAAGAGATCGTGATGATCTGGGAAGCTGCAAGTATGGTTGTATGGGAGTCCATGGCAAACGCCTTGGTGGCATCTGGATCTGTGAAGAAGGTGATCGCGAAGAGGACAGCTGCCCGGAGGATGAATCTCTTGACCCACCAGCTTCCAACTGATTGGTAGGTTGTTGTAGGCGGAGTCGATCATTAATCTCCTTCTCGATCTGTGAGAAGTCATGCACTAGCTCATGGAGCTCCTCAACACTAAGGTCCTCTACCTTGCCGTAGACAAGCTTAGATTTCCTTGAGGTTTCTTGGATCTCCTTGGCTCGAGCAATGGTCTCCTTAGTCCTGCTGTCCTCTATGAATTTCTCTTTCTCCGCCTTGAAAAGCTCATTCTGCAAAAAGATGATTTTGGCATTTTGCTCCTCATCAACAAATGGATCCACCGGTACATTCCCTGAAAGGAAAGAATCAATAATTGGGGTAGCCAATGGTGTGCCAAAAGAGGACATCTTTCCAGTCTTGGACTCTAGTGCAATAGCAACTCTCGCGCCAGTGAGGGTGGACAGGTCAGTGGCGGTTTTGTAAAGCCCAGCGCGCCGCTTGGAGAACGTGATGCTACGATCATTATCATCTTCAATGTAGCTAATTCCAGATCTCTTTGGCCTCCTAGTCATTCTAAAGTGGAGAATTCAAACAAACTACTAATGATATTGAGTAAGAAATGATATTGCTTATGTTGAGAGGTAATGTGTCATGATGTGAAGGAGCCAAGGAAGAGTCCTATATATAGAAGAAAAAGAGTTGTCGTTGAGACATTTTTTCTAAAATTCTGAGGTATACTGAATGCTATTCTTAAGAAAAAAATATATTGGCAACTTATGAATACTTACAATGTGTCACCAACAGAGGGGTCCTTGTTTTGCATGGGAAAGGTGGGGCCATTTGTCAGTAACCATTAGGAAAGTATAAAATTAAGTCTTAGGTAGATATCACTTCTTCATCCATTTTTATATATTAGTTAAATATTATTTGTTTAAAATGAAAATTGCACATTTATTCCATCCTTATCAAATTACATTTTAGGAAAGCAATGATTAGAAAAGATTTTAGTAACCGCTTGAGGTTATTGTGCTAATATGAGTATGTCCAATATAAGTCGACTATTAATGCTAATCAAACACTGCTACATATCTACCTTTATTAACCATTAGGAAAAATACTCCATCCGTTCCAAAATGTGGGTCATTTTGACTTTTTTAGCTTCGTAACGTTTGCTATGCACGTAGCCATATATTATATCTAGGTGCATAGCTACTAGAAAAAGCCAAAACAACGTACATTTTAGAAGGAGGAAGTATTTGGATTTAAACTTGGAAGGTATTTGTAACTAAGTATAATACCAGCAACAGGTTGTTAGTCTGGATTTGTTGAAATAAAATGCTAACTCAGTTGAGAGAAATGCAAATTAAATCGCTTAAAACAGTAGCACAAAAGCATCCGTAGATACTTGTACTGCACATCACTACAACTCTACATGTCTCCATCTACTACTCTACTGCTATACCAAAGTGCGCCCACTGGATAAACCCTGCAAAACTTGAGATAGATTTAGGGAAAGACATAGCAAAACCTGCAAGGCTGCAACCCAATACAGGGGATGCACGCTTTCAATAGTAAATGGCAGCTGCTGCGACCTGCCAAGCACCCATTTTTTTTTTGTTTCGTCGACAACCTCCCATCCAACCATAGCACCTCAAACAAGATAATTACAAGCTGGTAGCTGATCGGCAAACCTAAATTTTAGATTGTTACATTTTCTCCCACTTACATGTGGACCATAGTACTTCTTCCCACATTTATTCCTCTCCACATATAGAGAAGGTAGCCATGACTCGGCATCCATGGCCCCTCCTCTCCTTGCGGTCTTTGTTTAACCCAAGAGCAAAAATGGATACCCCACATGATCTCCTTGATTTTTCTCTATCTAACCTTTCATACCTTGCATGAATGAGGAGATCAAGCCGGTGGACGAGTGATGGATGGGAAGTGAACAGATATAGTCAATTACTTGTGCGGTTAGACCTGCTAAATTCCCGAAGTTCCTATATTTTAGAACAGATTTTTTATGCTAGAAATGCTTATGTTTTGTGATAGAAAGGGTATTATTGTAATTATCTAGCATTCAACTATATATCACCGTAAATGGCTGGTTTTAATTTCATTTCACTGGTTTCAAACTCCTAGATTAGTAGTAGAAGAGGTCGGACCAAAATGGTCAGGGTTAGGCCTGTTGAATTCCTACGAGCATGCATATTTTGGAATAAATTTTTGCTTCTGAAATGCTTATATTTTGAGATGAAGGAAGTACAGTTGCAACTATATTAGCTCCAAATAACATAACTGCCATGTGAGACACTAGCACCCGAGTGTCCGACAAAAAGCACTCTCCTTGAACATTAATTAAGAAAACTCTTTTTTCCACCCATGCATACACGAACATTTTATGTTCCCTCTGCATCTGCCACAATGTGTTGGCCAGCGGCACGAGGCAGCAGAAGTCGGCAGTGTAAGGTCAGCTTCCTTCTCCAAATGGCAAAATAAAATTAAAATGATGAAAGACACATCAATAATCCATTATTGTGGCATAAAGCATAATTAAGTAGTGTTCTAACATATCAAATCAACAAGCAAAATATCAGTAATCAGTTTCTGCGAGATAAAAGGTAAGTAGATAAACACCCACATCAAACCACCAAACATCAAAAGATCAAATGTAAACCATCTCATTTTTGTTATCGCCACATCATAAACCCACATCAAGTTCATGGGTTATAGTATATACAACGTCCCCCCCACAAAAAAAACCCACATATTGCAACATTCTATTCATTTTAGGATTCCACTGGTCAAAGTTTTTAAATTTTGATTATATTATGTAAAGGAATCAGACTCTCGTAGTGTAATGGTTACATAGTATGCAACCTTGTCCAATATGGCCCTTGTTTTGCTCATCTAAATTTAATTTTGGCTTATGGGCCATGTTAACGTTCAAAACAATTCATATTTCTCCCCATAGTGAGTAGTAACAATTAATAAGGTGCTATATATTTATAACTCAAATATTATAGCAGCAAACTTATAGATTGTACAAAACTCCAAAGAGAAAATATTTCAAATTGGAGGGTAAGATTTATGGTTCTTCTTTTTTCCATATTATTTTGAAAAAAAAATATTTCTTCCTTGGTCAATATCGCATGCCGATTGTTTTGGACTTCCATTTGTCACGGGTGAGAAAATTGCAATACATGGACCTTAACCTAGTAGACTGAACTTGAAACACTCATGTTGCACTGATGAAATAAAAGATGTTGCATCCTCAACAAAATATATAAAGACATCGCAGATTTTGGTCAGTTTTGTTCTGTTGTGCTAGAAAGAAAATTGACAGATCACGTTATTAGCTCAATTCAGAAACTTGAAAAAAGTTTAGCCATGTTTATCTCTCTAGAAACAACCTCATCAGTTTAATAGGTTTATTTATATATAAATGGACGATCAGTGGTACTAATCCAAGGCGTCCAGTCATATGCATGACCTATTCCTTTGACGGATGATGCTAAAAAATTTTATTCTCTTCACTGCTGGAAAACTCGCTATCAGTGCCGGTCACAGGGCACGTTAGTGCCGGGCGTTGTGACCGGCACTAATTTGCCGGCACTAACGTGCAGCACGTTAGTGCCGGGCGCTGTGACCGGCACTAACATGCGCAGGTTAGTGTCGGCCAGTGCCTTCGGCCGGCACTAAATCCCAGCCCGGGTCACAGTCCTTTTTCCCTCATTTTTTCCTTTTACTATTTTTTTCTTTATTTTTCATCAACAATTGCACAAGAATCACAACCACACAACTTCACAATCACAACATCACAAAAATCATAGACATACATCTCACAATCTTTCAGTTACAATATGTCACAAGAATCACCTCTCAAAGAAGCAAATCTCACAAACTGTAAAAAAGAAAAAAAAAATCTCTGCCGCCGGCGGCCCCCAAGCTCGCAGCCATGGCCGTCGCGGCAAGGGAGTCGCGCCCCGCCGGCCGCCGCAGGGAGCAGGCCGTCACGACCCCCCAGGCCGCCGCGCCCGGCCGGCCGCCGCGACCCCATAGGCCGCTGAGCTCCGCCAGCCGGCGTGAGACCCGGGCCCCCGCAGGGAGGAGTGACCCGCCGGCCGCCGCAGGGAGCAGGCCGTCGCGCCCGGCTGGTCGCCGCGACCTCGCTGGTCGCCGCGACCTCGCTGGTCGTCGTGCTCCTGCAGGCCTCTGTGTGGCCGGCCGCCGAGCCCCCGCAGGGAGGCGTGACCCCGCCGGCCGCCGAGCCCCCTGCAGGTCGCCGTGCTCCCGCCAGCCATCGCCGGGCCTCCCCGCGCTGCCGCCAGAGAACCTGCACGCGAGAGAGAGGGGAGCTGGAGAGAAAGAGAGAGAGTGGAAGAAAGAAGATAAGAAGGAAAGAGATAAGAAGAAGAATGGATGGAGGAGAGGAGCCCGCGATGGCTAAGTACCAGGCACTGAAGGGAGGCAGCGCTGAATTTAGTGCCGGCCTGTGCACACAGCCGGCACTAAATTGGGCGAGGCTGAGTTAGTGCCGGCTGGTGTCTCTAGCCGGCACTAACGTGCATTCCGAGTGGGTCCGGGTGGCACGTTAGTGCCGGCTGAAGCCCCCAGCCGACACTAACATGGCTTTTTGGCCACTGTTCTCTGGAGCTGGCACTAACGTACGACATTAGTGCCTGCTCCAGCTTGACCGGCACTAACGTGAATGCACCAATGTAGAGTTTTCCCGTAGTGCTTAGGTTACTACAGTGTAACTAAATCCTTTCAAATATTGTAGATAGATAGATGCTATTTATGAGATAAGTAACTGATCCAAGAAACCGCAAAAGAAAATAATTGATTCATGAAAGACAAAGTTAGTCATACCTAAAGGATTTCATACAGTTGATATCTGTCTTGTTAATTGTTATGGATGTGTTCGATTATATATCACCTTTTGATTCCACAGGAAATATCAAGGGTTCTGAATGCAAAAAAAAATGTGATGGTATACGTATGGGCACATTTGTTATGGTCTGTTTAGGAACAGATTAGGAGAGGTCTAAACATGTAGCAAAATAAAAGGTTTGATGCATTATTTTAGCAGTTCACTTACTAAGAGGACTAGGGCTTAGGACAAACAAAATCACAATTATATAATGCTGACTATAAGCCTAACTTGGTGGCACAAAAAAAGACATAATGAGTATGAAATCCCCACATCCTTCCATTCTCATCACGTCATCTGCAATGACTATTGTAATTTCCAACCAAAGGATTACATTCAACAATATGAAAGATATAATGCATTGCATGTATGTAAGGATCAGACTCATGAAGCAAACTGCTTCAAGAGTTCATCCCTTGATATACGTACCCATGCATGCACTACTAGCCAAACAGAACAACTAGACTTAGACTGATGGTCTAAACCACATGTATTTTCTTGATGACAAGCAACTACATAACTCAAACTTATTCGGGAATCAACTATCACTGAGGTAACCCATATAAAAACGACTATAGGGGTCTAGCCCCCGGCCATATTGATGGCTTAATATCTGTGCATATCACCAAGATTAATTCTTGGAGCTTAATTCCCAGGACTTTCTTCTGAAGAAGAAGACCCTAAGAAGTTCCTGTAGGGAGAATCATCATATGCTTGTTGATGCAGGTCAGAAGGACTAGGCATGCCATGCTCACTAGAACCTTGGCCTCCATAATCACCATGGTCTCCCAAGTAAAGATTCAATCCATACATGTTAATATCACAGTACGGCTCATTAGAAGGAATAGGGGAAGGCCACTGGTGATTGGCAAATGGGTGACCAACAGGAGTGAAGTCTTGAGTGCTTGTGTTGTTTTCAGGCTCCTCCTCCAAGTGAAGCTCAGCTTCTATAGGAAATGTAATTGGCAGTTGTTGCCATGATGGAGTAGGAGGAAATTCATTATAGAATGTCATCTGCATTGATGATGAAGGAGGTGGCGGTGGTAGTGTAGATATTAGAGTAGATTGTGAGAATGGTTATGAGATGTTACCATTGATGTGCACCCCCTGGGTATTGTAGTTGTATTGATAGCTTTCAGTAGATGGTAACATCATTTGTTCATGTGGTTGCACCGCCAAAGGGTGTTGTGGCATTGGCTGTGTTTGTGCTGTTGGCAGCAAGGAAGGATTTAAAAGAGAGGATTGTGACCTTGATAATTGTGGAAGAGACCATGATGATCTTGAAAGCTGCAATGATGGTTGTTCTATGGGAGTCCATGGCAAACGTCTTGGTCGCATATGGATCTGTGAATGTGATGAAGAAGAGGATAGCCGACAAAGGAATGGATCTCTTGACCCACCAACCTCCAGCTGATAGCTAGGTTGCTGTCGATGGAGTTGATCATTAATCTCTTGATGGATCTGTGAGAGGTCATGCACCAGCTCATTAAGCTCCTCAACACTAAGATCCTCTATCTTACCATAGACAAGCTTAGCCTTCCCTGAGGTTTCTTGGATCTTCTTCGCTTGTTCAATAGTCTCCTTGACCCTCTTGTCCTCCATGAACTTCTCTTTCTCCACCTTGAATATCTCATTCTGCAAAAGGGTGATTTCAACCTTTTGCTCCTCGTTGATAAATGGATCCACCGGTGCCTTCCCTGAAAGGAAAGAATCAATAATAGGGCCAACCAATGGGGTGCCGAAAGAGGACATCTTTCCGCTCTCGGACTCTAGTGCGATTGCTATTCTCGCGCCTGTGAGGGTGGACAGGTCAGCGGCGGTTTTGTAAAGCCCAGCACGCCTCTTGAAGAATGTGATGCTGCGGTTATTGTCATTTTCAATGTAGCTAATTCCGGATCTTCTTGGCCTAGTCATTCTAAAGTGAAGAATTCAAAACTACTACTATTGATATGTGAGTAAGAAAGATATTGTTGTTGTTGAGAGGTGATGTGTTTGGATGTGAATGACCTCAGGAAGAGTCCTATATATAGAAGAAAAGGAGCTATTAAAATGAGACGCTTTTCCTAAATTCTAATGTATGTGAATGTGTTTATTTCATGAGAAAAGGTATATTGGCACATGACATGGATAGATATCTACTATATGCCGCTGACAGAGTGGTCCCTTGTTGTGCATGGAAAAGGTGAGGCCCATTTGTCAGTAACAATATAGAAAGTATGAAATTAAATTTTAGGTAGATATCATTTCTTCCCTCATCGTCATATATTATTTAAATATTATTCATTCTCAAAGTATAAACTGCACATTTTATTTCAGCCTCGAAATGTGATATTACACTTTAGGCAAGCATTAATTAGAAAACCGTTTCGTAACTGCTTGAGATTATCCTGCCAATATAAATATGTTTCAATATAAGTCTATTCTTTAATGCTAATCAAACACTACTACATATGATGCCTATGTGTTCTACTACCAGGATAACCGGCTTTTGACCGAAAGGTGTTTCAGTTGCAATATTTTTATGTGTATATTTGTGTAATTATTAATGACATACAATAGAACAAGCTCTTGGTCCAGTGCATGATAATATACTAAAAAGTACAACTTATATGATAAATGGAGTACTGATGAGCAATGTGATCCAACAAAATAGTGTTGACTACAAATTTTTCTATTACAATTAAAATGTCCTTGGGCCTTCTTCTTAGGGGCAGTTCTTGCAAATAGGTATAGTTTGTAACATCTTAAATATTTATGGAATGCTTTTCAATACCTTTACCCATATATATAATAATAATAAAGCAAAGAAGGTCTCTACTTATTTTTTTTGGTACGTCATGGGCCCCACATAGTTGACTTTGGCTATGTGATGCTCTGTACTCCGAATCGTTATCACATCCGCCTCCTTGTGTCGCTGGGCGCTCGGCCCCTACTCCGAATACAGGGGTGGACCAAAGTCAACCTGGGCACGGAAACCTGAGACCCGAAGCCCGATCCCAAAAACCCGAGAACCGACCCGAAAATAACTGAACCGAAAATTTCGGTTCCCAATTCGGTTCCTAATATTAGGAACCGAATTCCCTCGGATAGTTCGGGTCGGTTCTCGGGTACCCGAAATAACTGAGGCATTTAGCCTAACATGCCAAATTGACCCTAATGTTGCGACTTGTGCTTGCTGTTTATGGTCGTTGGATGTTGGTTGTGGCAGCACGACTGGTGCATTGTATTTCTTTATTTGTTGCTTGGTGAACTGATCGAATTATGCTTGCTTTGTGGACTTGTGCTTGTGATTTGTGGACAATATATTTATGTGTTTGCTAGTTGTTTTACTTTGGAACCATGTACTTGCTGAAATTATGTGCTTGTTGGTTAAATTGTGTGAAAAATCAGGCGAAAATGCTGCCAAAATTTTCTATTGAATGAGTTGTTTTTTTCACCCGGACAAAAATTCGGTTCTTTTCGGGTAGAACCGACCCGACCCGAAAATACCCGAACCGAAATTCAACGGTTCCTACACCTGAAAAGAACCGATCGGTTCCTTCAATCAGGGAACCGAATTTTGAAAAGAACCGAAGAACCAAACCGAACGGTTCGGGTCGACCCGAACGCCCAGGGTGAGACTAGAGGACATAGCATACATATGAGATTCGTGATTTATTTTCCTGATAGCTGACCGTACTTCCGTTGGGCCGAGCGCACCCATTGGATTTTGACATTTTTGCATTGCTAGATGTACACAAAAGCGTACATGCTACTAATTATAATATTAGGATTACACAACGTCAAAATTATTGTGGATTATTTCTTATGTTATTTTTTCACAATGGATTCATCGAAATATAATATTTTGTAGATGGATAGCTATGCAAAGTTTGCAATATAACAAAATTGGCATGCACATGAGCTACAAGAACGTGGTTCTATTCTTAAACAATTTTTTTCTTATAATATCTAATCTAGCAAATCATGGGCATTGTGCTTGAAAAAAAATGCATCTAACACAGGCACCGAGATGGAGCACTCAGTGAACGATGATGATTTGGAGTTTTGCAATGTCCCATGCTGTTGGACAGAAGCCGACATGAACCATGAGTTAACCATCTCCCACAGGCCAAACCACTAGCCTGGACGGGTCAAAATTGGGTCGGTGAACACGTCATGCCAAGTTTTGTTTTCTTTAAACACAATGTCTAAATTATTGTGGATTATTTCTTCTATAATTTTTTCACAATGGATTCCTCGAAATACAATATTATGCAGATGGATAGCTATGCAAAGTTTGCACTGTAACAAGATTGGCATGTGCATGAGCTACAAGAACGTGGTTCTATTCTTAAACATTTTTTCTTATAATATCTAATATAGCAAATCATGGACATTGTGTTAACACAAGCACCGAGATGGAGCACTCGGTGAACGATGATGATTGGGAGTGTTGCAATGTCCCATGCTGTTGGATAGAAGCCGACATGAACCATGAGTTAACCATCTCCCACATGCCAAACCACTAGCCTAGACGGGTCAAAATTGGGTTGGTGAACACGTCATGCCAAGTTCTTTTTTTAAAACTAATTTTTCATGAGTCAACTCACATTCTGTAACACCCCATCCTGTGAACGATGATGATTGGCAGCCCTTCCGAGGGTCAGGCACGCGTACACATAACACCCTACTTACACTTTCGTCCTCGCTTCATGTAAAAGGGTTAACCCGAGGGTCATATGGCTGGAGGGTGATATCCCCCTCTTCAGTCTCAATTTTGGAATCATAACTCTTTTGCCAAAAGTCCAAGATGCGAATCGAATCCAACAATATAGGCCAATTTGCTTGCTTAATGTGAGCTTTAAAATCTTTACTAAAGCTGCCACTCTCCGAATTAATTCTGTCGCAGACCATATTATTAGCCCGACACAGACAGCTTTCATGCGTGGACGAAATATCCTCGAGGGAGTCGTCATCTTGCATGAAACTGTTCATGAGCTACATCGTAAGAAACAAAGTGGTGTCATTTTTAAGATTGACTTTGAAAAGGCGTATGATAAAGTACGTTGGCCATTCTTATTGCAAACACTTCGGATGAAAGGTTTTTCACCTAAATGGATATCCTGGGTGTATTCTTTTATATCAGGTGGGAGTGTGGCAATCAATGTTAATGATGAGGTCGGACCATATTTCCAAACCAGGAAGGGTCTTCGACAAGGTGATCCTTTGTCACCAATACTTTTTAACATTGTTGCTGACATGCTAGCAGTACTAATCAATAGAGCCAAAGCAGATGGCCAAGTAAGTAGTGTGCTGCCTCATCTAGTGGATGGAGGCTTATCCATACTACAATATGCCGATGATACTATTATCTTTATGGATCACGACCTAGAAAAGGCTCGAAATATGAAGTTATTGCTTTATGCTTTCGAGCAGTTGTCGGGTCTAAAAATAAACTTCCATAAAAGTGAACTATTCTGCTTTGGAGAGGCAAAAGACTATGAGAACCAGTATATGGAATTGTTTGGTTGCAATCTAGGGACTTTTCCAATGCGGTATTTGGGTATCCCTATTCATTTTAGGAGACTATCTAATGCCGATTGGATCAAAGTAGAGGAGCGGTTCGAAAAACGCCTTAGTAGCTGGAAGGGTAAGAACCTGTCTACAGGGGGGCGACTGACATTGATTAACTCAGTGCTTAGTATTTTACCCATGTACATGATGTCCTTCTTTGAAGTTCCAAAGGGCGTACTAAAAAAATTGGACTACTTTAGATCACGTTTTTTTGGCAATGTGATGATCACAAACGAAAATATGTCTAGCCAAATGGGGCATCCTGTGTCAACCTAAAGAGCAAGGTGGACTAGGGATACATAACCTAGAAATTAAAAATATTGCGTTACTCAGTAAATGGTTATACCGTTTGTTGAAGACAGACGGTACGTGGCAACAGATTTTGCGCAATAAATACCTACATTCTAAACCACTAGTCCAAGTTCAGTGGAAAAATGGGGATTCACATTTCTGGGCAAGTCTCATGAAGGTTAAACGTGATTTCTTTCGATTTGGGACTTTCATTATTAAGGATGGATCACAAATAAGGTTCTGGGAAGATAGGTGGTTAGGAAATATGACTCTGCGTGATCAGTATCCTAGCCTTTATAATATTGCCCGTCGAAAACAGGATACCGTGGCATAGGTCCTGGGCACCCATCCACCAAATATCTCATGGCGCAGGGATCTTATTGGCAATAAGTTGGTGATGTGGAACAATCTTCTTCCATGAATTGCCAATATTGTTTTGTGCCAGGATGAAGATGAATTCTGCTGGAACTTACATCCGAAGGGAGAGTTCTCAGTGAAGTCTCATTATATGGCTCTAATCCATAATCAAGTTCCTAATATCAACAAAAGCCTTTGGAAACTAAAAGTTCCGCTAAAAATTAAGATCTTCTTGTGGTACCTCCGAAGAGGAGTTATCTTAACAAAAGACAATCTAGCGAAACGTAACTGGCAGGGTAGTAAACAGTGTTGTTTTTGTCATAAGAATGAGTCGATTCAACATCTTTTCTTTGAGTGTCATTTGGCTCGTATGGTCTGGGCAGTTGTTCATGCATCCTATGGTCTGTCACAGCCTAGCAGTATAGCAAACATGTTTGGGACGTGGCTAGCAGGAATTAGTAATGACCTACAACCTTTATTGTTACTTGGAGCAGCAGCGGCATGTTGGTCTTTGTGGTTGTGTAGGAATGCCTTGTTATTTGAAAACAAACAAACTTCTTTTTTACATGTCATTTTCTCAATTACACATTGGCTCCGTACATGGGCTATCCTCCAGAAGCCTATTTACCAAGATTTGGTTGCAGCGGCATCTCAACGCTTGGCACGGGTGGCCAAGGACTTTTTTCCCAGGCACATGGGTGGCGGTCTAGTCTACGGATTGATAGTCATTAGTGTGTCTGTTTTCTCAATTTTAAAATGTAAGGCTGTGTGCCGTTCAGGCAGAGGTCGGGAGACCTTCAAGTACGCTATATCATCTTGATGTAACAAACTTGAATATAATAAAGCTTCCCATTTCGAAAAAAATATGGCTGGAGGGAAGGCTTATAAGTTGGCCCCATCCTTGCTCAACTGGCAAGGTGGTACTACACTCGCGCACACTAAGCTCATGGGGCACAACTGGACCGAAACAACTAGGCCGGGTGTCACACGTTCTCATCATAATAGGAATGTTCACCATTAGCCGCTAAAACTTAGTTTTAATATACGTTGATACCGTTGTGACCTTTTGGAAGCTCATATATTTGTAACACAACAATCGTAGCAGTAGATTGTAGTTATTACTCTTTTATTTGTGTATAAATAGCATAAATAATTTATAATATATCATGCTTTAAGAAATGTGTTTAGTATTACGGTGTAATAATAATTAATAATGCTAAGTACATATTATCTTTCGCCCGCAACGCATGGACATATTTATTAGTGCTCAATAAAACCAAGTTTGTTACGGCTTCTAATTTGACCAAATACCATATTGTTTTCTTCGGAAGCAGGATTCTATACTAGCTTAGAAAACACACTATCTATCCAAAGGAAACTTTGCCTTCTTACATCAACTTTACTGTCAACCTCATAACGTACCTAGGAAAATAGCGCACACCTTGATGGTTTCTGAAACAACATCAAACGTTTGTTGCAGAAATGGTGACTCATTACAAGTAGATACCCCTAAAATAGGCCGACAATGTCGCGCAAAGACACCCATCATCGGCCCACTAAAAAGGGGTGTGGCTGGGTGTCACGTAGCGCTCTCTCTTCGTGGCCGTCGGCTCTCGCCTTTAGCCGCCGGCCCTAACATGGTGTGCTTCTAGCTAGCCTCCGTCCCGCCCTCCTCCGCGTCGGAATTCGTCGCCACCACCTGCAGTCAATAACCTGCCTCCATATCCGGCGGTCCACGCCCCTCTAGGTGACTCACCCCACTGGTTATTATCAAGCCATCGACCCTAGCCGGTGGCGCGTTCCTATTGCCACGCCACGCCGCCCGCAACCCGCCTCCGCCGCCGGTCGATCCTACCCCCACCCCCACCCCCTTTCTATGTCCGATGGCCATTGGAGAACCTTCGACATCCCCAATCTCGAATCGCAAAACCGAAAATCCCTAACTCTACCGTCGCCACGCGTGCCGGCAAGCAGAGAAGATGGTGCAGGAGGGAGAGAAGGAAGGACTGCCGGCGCATTTTCTCGTGCGTGACATATCGTCATGGCAGATAAAAAATGTCTAAATGCAAGACTTAATCCCTACGCGATCCCTTCTTAAAAGAAAAAAGTTCTCTAAAAAAATTGGCAGTGTGACATAACAAACATGTTTCTCCATTAACCCCTTACGGCCGCCTCTGGTGGACAATACTGTAAGATTCTCCATGCAACTACTTCACTGTTGTGCATTCATACGCATGATGTTCCTACAAAAGGAAAATGCGCCTGTTTGTGGGCTTGTAAAAGACTAAAGAGTGGCCCACCCAAATAAACAAAAGAAGCCCAGTTCTTGTGATCAAATGAAGAAAAGAAGCCCATATCTGATGACAGGCCCGATTGCCCGGACGATTGCTCTTCTGTACGGGAAGAGAGATTAAGCCACGCGCTTCCTTGGTCCCCTTGGAGACGAGCATCCAGATCACAGCCAGCCGTGTGCAGCCAAATGTTCCGTGAGCTACCCCAGTAGTAGTCCAGTACTGCCTACTCCCTCCGTCCCTTTTTAAGTGTCGCCGTTGGTGTGCATGCCACGAGTTTGACTCGATTTGTAGAAAATACGTGCAACGTTTGAATCTTCAAATAAATTTGTTAAAAAACTAGACGAAAAGATCTTTCCAATGATACTAATTATGCACTATAAATAATAATATTTTTTAATATAAAATTAAACAAAGATTTTTCTCGGGAAGTGAGAAAGACAGTTATTTAGGGACGGAGGGAGTACTCGTAGCTGGCTGCGCATGCATGCTCCTGAAATTTGCTGGGATGCGATCATGCATGGAACAGTGCCGGCAGTAGGCGCAGCCGCGCAGGCTAGAATGAGGAACAGGAACCCCGAGACAGGAGACGCTGCTCTTGGAAGCAACCAGGCAGGCAGGCACGAACAACATTTCTCCCAGATAAACCGGATCAAGGTCACCTGCATGCTGCCCCAGAGCCCAGCAAAATAAAGCAAAAGCTTTCTTTCACCCAAAGCTAGCATCCGGCCCCCGGGGCCGGCATTATCTGTGAGTATTACCATATCAAAATTCAAAACAGAGCAAGCATATCAGCACAAGAAGGTATAGCATCGATCGTATTGGAACCACGATATTAGTGTTAGTGACCAGCATGTTTGATTTAAATAGAAAAATATCTAGCAATGATCTGACTCGCTACACTGTATTAATTCATCCTGGATTCCTGGTTGGTCCAGGAGCGTAAGTAAAGTTATAAAGATTTAGTATAATCTACTTCCACCGTTTCAAATTATAGACAGTTTTGACTTTTATAGGTTCATAAATTTTGCTGTGAATCTAGAATGACGAACGTTTATCTAGATGCATAACAAAGATTGAGAACCCAGGATGGCAATGGGGCGGTTTCGGGTCGGATATCCGCGGGTTTCGGGTCTAGCGGGTTTGGTTTTGGTTTGAATTTCTCACCCACGGTTTTCGGGTTCGGTTTCGGTTCTGAGTTTTCACCCGTGGATACCCAATGGATAACCGAAATAAATCATTAGGAATTAAAACTCATGTTTTTTAATATACTAATAATAACTTGTTTACTTATATACAACTCTAAGTTGACTTAGGCAATTATTTACCATTTGTTGCCTCTTGTTTAGTTGTTTATACATGTGAATATGTCATATATCATGCATATGTTTATAAAAAGTCATCATTGTTCTTAATATTTTGCTATACAAAACGAGTTTCGGATATCCAATCGGGTTTTGGGTATCCACGGGTTTCGGTTTTGGGGATGGATTTTCACTCAAATCGGTGTTCGGTGCGGTTTCGGGTTTTAAGTTCGGGTTTCGGTTTTGGGTGCCCAGACACTCCACCCGATCCGAACCCGACCCGTTGCCATCCCTATTGAGAACCTAGAAAAGCCAAAACAGCATATAATTTGGAACAGAGGTAGTATGTGAAAACTATTGATTTGCGCGGCCCCATCATCGGATTTCCGCAGATTAAATTAGTCGCGCTACTTGTACGTTAACCTGGGAGTTGTCAATAATCCTGCAGCCGGCAGATACAAATGTACATGACAGAAAGACGACCGTTTCTTGCCACTCTGTGTCCTCACTGCCTTCCTTGCTGATTGATAAAAAAAAGTAGGGAAAAAAATTCTGGCTGGAAGAGCTGGCCGGGAGGTCGATCGACGACTTCATTCCTGATTCCTGTTGCAACTTCCTTATTAGCTCGTCTCTGACCGACTGCATTGACAGGTTGATTGACACTGTCATCTCATCAAACTAAACCGCAGTTATATATTTTTTTTTTCATTTCAACATTAGCAGTACTGCAAACCAGAACAGGGAGATCCGAGTGACCAACGTACATATGCAGTTGAACTCAGGCTTGATTTAATTTTTCTTTTAATTCCTTTTGGTCGCCATCATATCTTAGCTGGACTTTGTAAGACCTATCGCTGCATGGCCGGGCCGGGAAAGACCTGTGCGTTCTTGCCATTCTCTTGATGTGTTGCAACCACCAGCTCATTAGTTCGTTATTGGTCTGACTAATTAACACATGTGTATACTAGTGGAGTATAACAAGAGCCGGCGCGCGGCAGCCATTATTACATTTTCCGAGCTGCCAAAAACATGGATCGTCACCGCGTGCACGTCTGGGTAGTTGAGGGAGGCTCCATCGATTTTCAGACCTGGTTCGTGCATGCAGCCGGCCGGCCTAGCTGCATTGACTTGCCATCGATATATCTCACACCACGTACATACGTAGTATGGTACAATCAAAAGGTCAACCCATATACTAGTACTATGCGCTGCTAGTATTATTGAAGCCTGCAGGTTGCCAGTTTGCCAAAGCATTCAGAAATTCTGAAACCATGGGTGGTTGTGGCAACACGGTACCAAGTTCACAGCTCTTGTTAGAGCAAGTACCCCACGTCAGCGGGCGACTCGTAGCCACGTAGGTCAAGTCAACAAAATGATGTGTTGGCGGAGAGAGAAACAATGAGAGAGAAGGGAACGAACGACTCGCGAAACGGTGATGAGAGCCGGCGTATGCATTGAATGACCTGAACACTGGACTCTCATTCGCCTGCAATGCGTGGAGAGCAGCGGAGAGCATTAAAGCACGTGGGGTCCACTACCACCAGCACATCAACTTGGGATGAGCTGGAACACTATACGCCCGCTTGCCGGCGTACTTGTTAAACTTGCTCTTAGAGAAGTATTATAGGGATGAGTCAGCGGGCGACTGAGCAAAACACATCAGCACAATCCTACGTGTGTGAGAGAGAAAGGATGAGAGAGAAACGGGCGAGCGCATGCCGAGTCTCCAGCGCAACATGGGCCCTGTTTAGATGTTTCGTGAAATTTTTTTCGAGTATGTCGGGCACACATTTGAAGTATTAAATATAGACTAATTACAAAACTAATTACAGATTCTGTCAGTAAATCGCAAGACGAAACTAATGAGTCTAATTAATCCGTCATTAACACATGTTTACTCGAAAAAAATTTCGCGAAACATCTAGACAGTAACAGGGCCATGGGCGTAAGCCCTGTTTTTGCAGCTTTTTATGGCTGTTCCCACAGCTACTGCAAAGCAAGACGCATTGATGACTGGGGGCCCACCACTACCACCAGCTCACAGCCCACGGAACGCTGACCTGGAGTGCCAGACGCCCGCTCACGGCGTCGTTATTAGAGCAAGGTTTATAATACAGCCTACTGCTGGCTATAAGGATTCTTTACAGCCTTCTTTTAGCCTAGTCATATAGTGGTTAAGCCCTTCACCATTAATACATGATCCACTTGTCTCTCTCACAAACTTTCTTGGTTCTTGTGCATAAGCGAGCTGCAAGCTTATGGCAGTCCCAACCCAGACTCTACCCATAGAGTCCATATGTTCAAGACTCTATTATAAGAAACCATAAGCCGCAATGCAGATTTTGTATCTTGAAGTCTATCCAATCCCATGACCCACTTGTCTCTCTCACAGATGGTCTAGATTTGCGTGAAGACTTGGTTTCTTAGTTAGACTTGGTTTCTTCATTTCTTCCCCTCTCTCTTCAATAAATGTTCTGCACATCAGCATTTTGCTTACATGGCAGCATAATTAATGAATTTAGACTCTACTGTAGAGTCTGCATTGGGACTGCCCTTACAACTCACTTCACCTCTCTTTTCTCTTCTCACTCCTGCACCTCAGCATTTAGCCCACTTATAGCCTTCTATAATACTTGCTTAGTGGCCACTAGAGCGCTGCTAGTACCAGTATAGCAAACTCGTGTACCTAGCGGTTCACGTTCACCGCGTGTCGCAGCTAGCACGGCGCGGTCAAGGCCAATGGCCTATGATGCAGTCGCTGAGCGTATGATAGCTACCCTCTCCGACTGGCTGAGGCTGACGCCTGGCTGTGTGACTGACGAGGGATTAAAAATCCTATAGTCCCCAACTGATCTCCTGATACATCGCTTGCGTTTTTAACCTTGCTTTGCTTCCGGTGATTAGAGTATTGCTACCGATGCAAGCATGCATGGGACGCAAGCGAGATTAAAAACGACGGCAGCCTGCTGGCACGGCCGCACGGGCACTTGATCACCTGCTTGTGGATGGCAGCCCAGCTGACCAGCTCACTGACCAAGTTGATTACGGAGTACTGTCATGGCCACTAGATAAAAGAAACAACGAGAACAGTATTACAGTATGCAGGTGTGGGCGTGTGGCATCCGATGCACGCCTAGTTTTTGGTTCACTACTACTGGATACGGTGGAAGGATTAAAAAGAAAATACGTCAAACGCATGCATCTGATTTCACTGTCAAAGATTCAGTGGGGATCTTAGCCCGCGTTTAGTTACCGCCCAAAATTTTTTCCACCCATCACATCAAAGGAGAATCTTAAATGCATGAAGTATTAAATATAGACGAAAAAAATGAAAAGTTATATGGATGAGCTGTAAATCACGAGACGAATCTAATGAGCCTACTTAATCCAGGATTTGCACCAGTAATGCTACAGTAATCATCCGCTAATTATGGATTAATTACCCTATAATTACCATCGTTAGATTCGTCTCGAGATTTTCACCCTATCCATATAACTTTTCATCTTTTTTGTTTACATTTACTATTTTTAAATCGGTAAAATCAAAACGCGAAATCTTTTCACAACTAAACAAGCCTTTTTTTTCGGGGAGATTCAGGCATTCACCAGCAGTACGTGCAGACAGAAGGGCAGGTGAGGATTCGGATGGAGCAAATGGCAACAAAAAGTTGGCATTAAACAAACACTGCCGGTACTGCTAGCTAATCTCTGGGATTTGATAGGAAGCCGGTCAAGACGGAGCAAAAAGTAGCTATGGCAGACACACTCTCGCTGTGGCCGGCCAGCAGTCATTAGCGCCATGATTAGTGCCAGCCGAGAACAGGACATGCAGAGGGAGCGAGCAAAAGCTCAAGCTTAGCTTAGGTTCAACAGTTAGGTACCCTTAGCTTAGCTTGAGGGCCCAAAAATGCAACCAACAAAAAGCAAAGCTAGCTGCTACGACCCACAGTACGCCTCTTGAAGCTCACTCAAAGTTGCTATGTCTGATCTTGTTAGGGCCGACCCTTGTGAACAAGCAAATAAGATTTCAATTCTGTTTAATTAAATCTACTTTGGGATGGAGGTAGTAGTCGTGTTCGTTGGCTTTAGGGTGCCACCATCAACATGGAAGGGACTGATTTAAATTTTTTCTTTCAAAAAAGCAAGAAAATATATGTGTACCTTTATATATTTTTTCTAATTAAACATTAAAAATAAAACATTATTATTTGGTTCAAAATTTTTGAATAATCACATATTATAATGCTTTCAAATTTTCTTAATGAAGAAAACATTTCAATACATCAGTCGTGTTGATATGAACATCTTAAGATTACTTCAAAGCTTTTAGAAGAAAAGGATCACATCCTAACAAGTTTTAATAAAATCCAACTCTTTCTACATGCATGAATTAAAAAAAATGTGTCAAACTGTGCAAAACCCTAGGCGGGTGCATATGCCCCATATAAAAGCTAGTTGGGCATATTCTCTAATTTATTTTATTAATTAAAAGGCAGTAATAATGGCTGGGAAATGGTGATGGGTAGTAACAATGGCCTGGAAATAGCTTAGAACAATCAGTCACACACGCAGACAAAATGACCTGTTGCAAGGTGTTTAATTAGCTTTTGCATGCGTGCACTTTTCAAATACAACATGTCCATTTAATCATACATGCACAATTTTAATGCAATCGATTATTCAGACATGATGTCTAAATCTTAGAATGTATCATTATTTTTTGGACAAATTTTAAGTTCTAAAACATTATTTTTTTTTGAAACGGATGAAGTATGAATTAAACAAACGTTTCGACTTTATCATGCGTGCACTTTTCAAATACAGCATGTCCTGCGTGTGGAAAATGTCAAGCTCGCCTGTGGCATTAGGTGATCAGAGATCTAATGTGCAGGTTGAGGGAGTCGGACTTTTTCTTATATTTTTTATTTTTTTAAAAAAAATGCATGCGACTTTTAAGGAAACGCCTGGGATTTCATAAACAGAACATCTGCGTACTGTATGCCTTTGCCCTTTTGGTCAGGCCTCGGCCGTGATCAAGTTCTTGTAGGCCCTGTTTAGATGTTTCGCGAAATTTTTTTCGAGTATGTTCCCTCACATGCATGGCATATTAAATGTAGTAAAAAAATAACCCATTATATGGATGGAGTGTACTTCGCGAGACGAATCTAATGAGCCTAGTTAGGTCGTGATTAGACAATAAATTGTTACAGTAAACATGTGCTAATGACGGATTAATTAGACTCATTAGGTTCGTCTTGCGATTTACTGACAGAATCTGTAATTAGTTTTGTAATTAGTCTATATTTAATACTTCAAATGTGTGCCCGACATACTCGAAAAAAAATTTCGCGTTTCATCCGTTTGCCTCGCTGCCTGCGGCGTTCGTTGGCACTGTACCATTTGGCAGCTACGGAGTAGCTAGCTAGCCTCGCAATCGCTCGCATGTCCCAAGATTTGCTTGGCGCATGCGTGCATGCAAAATGGGCAACGCCAAAGCCAAAGCCAGCTGCAGCGCATGCCATGCACAGCAACCAGCCACACCGACCAGGGCAGGCACCGATCTCGTCAGCGGAGATAACAGGTCGTGCTAAATACGACGTAACACATAGCTGTGCGTTTTTTCCCCTAATCACGAAATAAACACGTACGTACGTGTAATGCAGGGTATAGTCGTATACGTACACGAGCACGCAGATTTCAGTAGGAGTAGAGTGGGGAAGCTACCTGATCATGGGTCGGGGGTGGCAGGTTCGGGTCGGGTCATGTCGGGTTGACGGGTCAACAATGACCCGCGCCCGACCCCTGACATGGTCGGGTCGGGTCGGGTCGGGTTCGGGTCGGGTTTCGGGTTTCATGTGTAATTTTTCGGGTCACATCGGGTTGGGTCGGGTTTTTTTTGGTGTTTCGGGTTAAAAAACTGGCCTGCGCCCGACCCATCACGTGCTCGGGTCGGGGTTTCTTGGGGCGGGTCGGTCCGGGCGGCCATGATCAGGTACAGGGGAGCCAGCCACACTCAATCTCCAGCGGATGCAATGCAAGGCGGCCAGAAAAAGTTAGTGGAGCCCGCGTCCCTTTTCCGGCCATCCTTAATTTAGCTTAGCTGGACTGGCGGGGTGCGGGGAGGCTATAGAAAAGGGTTTGAATTCGAAATGGATGCCTCTCATCTCATTCTCATCACCAACAAACAGTGGCTGGCCCGCCACGGCCGCTCTCGCCCGTTCATCCATCACACACAGCCTGTTGGCAGCTGTACTCCAAAATCCAAATCCAACAACAACAACAACCAAGATCTCTTTTTGCTACGGATACGAACCACCGCGTAGGTGGCTTCCACGCGGGCCCCCGCGCGCACTTGGACCCACCGTCCATTGACAAGGCACGTTCCTTACCGCTCGTAATGCGTACTAGAGTACTCTATTTGGCTTCTCGATATTCTGTCCTCTAATAAGCCCCACCATTTTAATTTTTTTACTTAAAAGGAAAATGAAAAACACATCACCAGCTACTCACCTGCCGCATCGCATAGCATGGCATGTGAGACGAGCGTGGCGTTCACGGCGGGGCCGGAATCCGGCAGCTCAGCTCTGCTGGGAGCCAGAGGGGAATGGAATCCCAATCCCCCATCATTGCGCTCGTGCAACCTCTCCTGTTTTCTTCTCCTCTCTCGTTCATGGAGTAGTGTTTTTTTTCCTTTGTAGGAGCATCTACGTACAGTCTTTTTATTTCTTTTCTTTTTTAGTCGGGCAATCCGTGGCATGGCATGCAATGCAGCAGCGGCAAAGATTTTACCACGACCGTCAATCGATCAAGCAAGGTAGCAAGCAACGGAGGCGGGCGGTTATTTTCGCCCGACAAAAACTGAGACCGTTGCAAAACTAATCTTCACCGCGCCGCGCCCGCCCCCACAGCTCAAGGGGCCACTCATCACTCCCCCGCTGCCTGACCCATCCAGCTGCAACTGACAAACGGGACCACGACGCGGCCAAAGAAGATCACCCCATGGGCCCCTCCTCCCGCGCCGTAATCATTCATGAACGGCTCAGGCTCACCGACACCGTGGGGCCCCGAACTGCGGCTTCCCCCGCTGCCCTGTCCCTTTCCTCTCTCTCACCATCAAGCAAACCCGATGCCGCGCCGTACGGTCACGCACGGCCCGACCTCGCTCGCGCGCGCCCTTTTCACCGCGGGCTCGGGGGGCGCGGTAAAATAGCTTGCCGTCGCCGTCAAGTGACTGTGAGAGCGAAACGGAGTCCCCACGGCGTTGGACTCGAGCCGCGCGCCCCTCACTCCCCTCTGATCCGGTGCGGCCGCGACTGGCGGGGCGCTCGCGTCTCGCGCCAGCAGCCAAAGCTCCGCCGCGCACGTCACCACGTTATCCGGACTCACCTGCTAACATCGATCTCTTGACACTGACAGGTGGACTCGAAGGTACAAAGTCGTCACCCCGGACCCCACGTGTCTGCGAGACTGGTGGGAGCCGAATCGGTCGGAACAGAAGGTGGTGGGTGGCCCCCGCGCTACAGCTCATCGTCACCGAGGGGGGATCCAGGCTGGCCACGCCCAGTCTTGTACCCTATGATCCCTCGTCACCACTCCTTCCCCCATCGCCGAATTGAAAACCACCTCACCCTTTTCCCCTTCCCCCCCCCAATTCCCCAATCCATTGCTACCTCCCACCGATCCATCCGCATTGCATTGATTCAGCACCAGCTCGAGGAAGGAGGAAGAGGAAGGCGCTGCGACTGCGAGTGAGGTGACGAGGGCCGCGGCCCCCTCCCGGCGATGGACCCGTGCCCGTTCGTGCGGGTGCTGGTCGGCAACCTGGCGCTGAAGATGCCGGCAGGCGACCCACCGCGGCGGCGGCGGCGGCTCATCCGCCTCCGGCGCGGGGGTGCACCCGACGACGGCGCCCTGCTACTGCCGGATCAGCCTCAACAAGCTCCCCTACCAAACCGCCTCGGCCCCGCTGCTCCCGCCATCCGAGGAAGGGCCCGCGTCATGCACGGGCGCCTTCGCCGCGGCGTTCCACGTCTCCAAGGCCGACCTGGACCGCGCCGCCGCGAAACCCGCGCTCTTCGCCCCCCGCCGCACCGCGCGGCTCAAGGTCTCCGTGTATGCCGGGCGGAGGGGATCCTCGTGCGGCGGGGTCAGCTCCGGGAGGCTGCTGGGGAAGGTCGTCGTCCCGCTTGACCTCAAGGCCGCCGCCGCCAAGCCCGTCGTCTTCCACTCCGGTTGGGTCGCCATCGGCAAGCGCCGCGGCGCGGGGCGCAAGCCGGCGGCGGGTGGGGGTGGCGCTGCGGCTGGCAACGCGCACGCGCAGCTGAATCTGACCGTGCGCGCGGAGCCGGATCCCAGGTTCGTCTTCGAGTTCGACGGCGAGCCGGAATGCAGCCCGCAGGTGCTCCAGGTGCAGGGACGCATGAAGCAGCCCATGTTCACCTGCAAGTTCTCCTGCCGCAGCAACAGCGACCTGCGCTCGAGGTCAGTAATCTCTCATGTCTCCCACAATCACCTTGGATTCAAAGCAAATGCTGCCGATATCTGATGAAATTGCAATCCATTCGATGCAGGTCGGTGCAGTCCGATCCGGGGAGCGGCGGGCGGAACTGGCTAGCGAAGTTCGGGTCGGAGCGGGAGCGCATGGGGAAGGAGCGGAAGGGGTGGTCGGTGACGGTGCACGACCTGTCGGGGTCGCCGGTGGCGCTGGCATCCATGGTGACCCCCTTCGTGGCCTCCCCGGGCACCGACCGCGTGAGCCGCTCCAACCCGGGAGGCTGGCTCATCCTCCGCCCCGTCGACGGCACCTGGACGCCGTGGGGCCGCCTCGAGTGCTGGCGCGAGCGCGGCGGCGGCGGCGCGGGCGGCGACTCCCTCGGGTACCGCTTCGAGCTCGTCCCCGACCACACCAACTCCGGCGTCGGCGTGTGCGTGGCCGAGTCCGCCGTGTCCGCCTCCAAGGGCGGCAGGTTCGCCATCGACCTCACCGCCGCGCAGCCTTTCGGCCGCAGCGGGTCGCCCGGGTGCTCCCCCAGGGGCAGTGGCGACTTCGGGCACGGGCTCTGGCCGTTCGGGAGCTTCCGTGGGTTCGTCATGTCGGCGGCCGTGCAGGGGGAAGGCCGGTGCAGCAAGCCCACGGTGGAGGTCGGCGTGGCCCACGTCGGGTGCGCCGAGGACGCCGCGGCCTTCGTCGCGCTCGCGGCGGCGGTGGACCTGAGCATGGACGCGTGCCGGCTCTTCTCGTGCAAGCTGAGGAGGGAGCTCTCGGCGTCACGCGCCGAGCTGCTCCGGTGACCAGGATTGGAACGGTGGCGGCGGCATTGCCGGAATCTGAAGGAAGTGTACAGCAGCATCAGCGGCAGTGTCGTTCGCGGGCAGTGGCGAGGGAGAAATGATGGTTCGTTACGTTTGTGATCTCGTCCGGTGGCAAAAGTTTTGGTGCGGCGATCGGACGAGCTTCGTTCTTCGTGTTTTTTGAATTGTGGGGGCGGAGGTGGTCACTACTCGTGATTTTCGTGTGGGCGTTCTTCGATCGTTTAGGTGTTCGTCTTCTAGGTGCTTTTTAAAGTCTAGAAGCAATCAATCAAAAATTGAAGCAGCAGTAGGAGGGAGGGAGTGGCGAGTCGAGTTGAGTTGCGTTTGTGTTGGTGTGTCTGTCTCATGCATGCATAGTAGTATGAATTTTTGAGTGCTTGTGGGCTGTGGCCGAGGGGGAGAGAATTAAAATGCTTGTGCTGCTACCAAAGTGGTAGCAAGTTCCATTTTATGTGTTTGGAAACCTTCAAGGAAAGATAAACCTTGTCATCATGATCTTCGTTTGTTTATATTCGATAGCACAAGGAGTATTAGAGTTTCATCACCTTGTGCGGTGGTGATTTCTGAAGAAGCTGCAGGAAGAGTCAGGAGCATGGAATGCGGGTTGCAGGAAGAGAGAGTGAAGCGTCGGAGCTGGAAAGTGCGTCGGGGGATCGTCTGGCCCACAATGGCCCAAAGGCACATGGGGTGTGTTGGCTCGCTTCCCGGCCTGCTTGTGTGGGTCCGGGCGTGTCAGCGAGTGGGCTCGGAAGCGTGCACCGTGCATTGCAGTGCTTGTTGTGTGTGTCCGGAAGGAAGCGAAATTGGCTGTTGGGATTGGCGCCTTGTTTCTTTCTTTCTCTCTCCATGGAGGCATGCAGGAGCCTGGATGGATGATTGGAAGGATGTGCATGAGCGCCAGCTTATCCCGGAGACGGACTGACGGAGCAAGCTCCCCGACCGACCCAACGAACCTGACCGAGACTTGTGGATGGAGAGCCCCCCGGCGCCCCCGCACCGCACTGCGACCACGTACGAGAATGGATGGCGCCGGTTTCGCGTGCGTAGCACCATCCCATCCCATGAGAGTAGAGGCCGTGTTTAGATCGGTTGCGAAATTTTTTTTGATAATAAATGCACCTTTGACCAATAATTAGAGGTATTAATTAAATGCAGTTTACAAAACTATCTCCACAACCCTAGGTAAATTCTCGAGACGAATCTAATGAGGTCTTTGACCACACGATTAGAGGATGGTTACTGTAGAGTTACTGTACCAAATCATAGATTAGTTATGCTCATTAGATTCATCGCGCAAAGTTACATCCATCTGTGAAAAGGTTTTACAAATAAACTTCATTTAGTACTTCATGCATACAAGATTCTTTGCATTTAATTCCTCCGAAAATTTTTTCGGAGGGCATCTAAACACGGCCAGAGGGTGACTGCTCGTGTCGTGTGTGTGTCAAGGAAACCAAGCAAGAGAGAAATGCTCCTGCGTCGATGCGGACCACTCGCGCCCAGGCCGGGGCAAGAAGCGTTGCAGGTGTACATACGGTGTGTTCTTGTGCGTCAGATAATGAGTTTGGGCTATGTTCAGATCCCGTAAAATTGGCTCGTTTTCACGAAAAGTTATCCAGAGAACCGTGTCAGTACATTTCTATCTCTATGCACGCTTCTATAGAAACTGTTTCTTTTCTCCATATTTCTATCTTTTTTTTCTGGATCTAAACGCACCCTGGGTCGTACTAGTACGTAAGTACGTAGCTTCAGGCCGAGCTGTTTGCTGGTGCCTCTTCAACACTTGCCAGTATATTTATACGCATCAAACACGCACCGATTGAGACCACGCACGGCAGAGAGCCAGAGACGACCGACCGGAGAAGCCATCACGATTCACGCGACGCCCGGCCGGCCAGCCAGCCGGTGAGGCTGCCGCACCTGCAGGCTGCAGGCGTGCGAGATGTAACGTGTACGGTGTACGACGGCGCTCCGTATATCCAGTGCCATGAATTCCACGTGTGTACGTGGACGAGCACGACGGAAGGGGATGATAACTAATGGTGTGCGCGTGCATCCCGTGTATATGTATGTATACATTATTGGAGCATTGAACGATGCACGAGCGCTGGTACAGTGGTTCATTAATATTCCTATACTTATAGGCCCCAAGAATTCGGGTGTTGCTAATGTGCGGCCGGCGCACGAATCCTTCCATGCGGTCGATTCTACGGCAGCTATTTTCTGCATTGGAGCCACCGTGTTGGGCATCATTTATTACCCCATTGGCATTTCCCACCAGCGCACGGCTCTGAGCGATGGCCGATTCGAAGCCCACATGTAGCACCCGTTGACTTATTGTCTTTCAACAAACTTTTGCAAAAAAAAAATCCTTGTCAAAAAACTTTTTGCAAAAGGGTTGTACAAAAAGTTTTGTAACAAATCTTTACAACAAACTTTACGAAAAAAATCATGAAGTAAAATTTTGAAGAAAATTTCTACAAAAAGTTTGTCTAGGGAAAATTTTGAAGCATAAAAATTTGTAACAAAAAAATTGAAAAACGTGAAGAAAATATTTTGAAGAAAAATTTTGTACAAAAGTTTGGAACAAACTTTAGGAAAAAAATCATAAAGAAATATTTTGAAGAAAAGTTCTTTCAAAAAATTGTGCACGATTCCTCTCCCGTAGCGGTGTAGGATTGTGCACGAATCCTCTCCCGTAGCGGCATAAAAAATTAGCAACGCATCTCTCGTAGCGGCGTAGGAAAGAAGGAAAAAAGGAAGGGCGAAAGGGCACGTATCATGGCTCGTGGGATGAGCAGCTGGCGCCAGCGCAGGAATCGACCGTAAGTTTTCTGACTTACGGCCCGCGGTAGAATTGGGATTCCGCAAGAATTCCGAGCAACCAGCGTGGCTCTCCCGTCTTAGCCCTATTGCTAAGTGACACGTGTGTAACGTATTTGATTTTTTTTCACCATCTGGTGGTGTTTACTACATCGGTTCCTCTCATTTACTAAGGCCGTTGCAGCCTGCTTCAGTTTAGGCCCATTCGTCCAATGGCCGTAGCCTCCGGTTGGGCTTCAGTGTGCCATTGGCCCAAACAAACACCTCCCCTATGTACTTACTACGTACTGTATGACAGATTCAATCTTGCTGTCAGAAGCATCTCCCCTGCAGTTCATCAAGGGCGTGCAGAGCACATACCTCAACGCGGCAGGTGGCCCATGGTAAAGGCATGCAACACAGTAGCAGTATCATGAGGCATACGTAGAAGATTTGCTGTTATCTTTTTTCTCCATTTTTTATGTTACATGATGCAGAGTCGCTGGTTGTCAACTGGAATGGCATTGATGTCAGGCATTTTCTGATGCATGATGGCTGTTTGTGCTCCTTCTCTTATTCATTTCATTGTTCTTCCCATATTCAGAATAGCATCTAATTTACTTTAATCGTTGCCTATTTGTTCTTTTACTGGCTAAACCAGTAATGACGGCCAATGGTCAGGCACTAACAAAGGGCGGCCAAATTTCTTTCGTCAAACAGCATGAGCAATGTCTGCCTATGCAATCTCATTTCATATGGACGGAATGATCGATAAACAAAAAAAAGGTTTAACAGCTCCAAAAATATCTATTACGTGCCATACCTATGGATATGTTTTTTTTGCCCACAAAAAAATATGCTTACATTCTTCTCTTTATCAGTATCATTTGTTTATACCATTACTAGGTCGCTGATATGAATATTAGTATACCTTTGACTTTGATGGCTTGTGAGGAACGATTTTTGTGCTGCCCACTAATCGATATGTTATGTACAAGAGAATTAGAAAGATACTGCTTACGTTCTACTTCCCGCATACTGTTTGCAACTCAAATTGTGAAGTCACTTTAAATCTAATTAGGTATTGTTTCTAATGGTAGGACAAAGAGGAACACCGAGACAATTCATTGAACTAAAAGCTGTACCACGACAACTTTGGGATTTTCAATATAAATGGCCGAATGACACTACTTATTTGGAGTATAACACATTCCTATCAGAACATGTATATTATGTTTCCACATAAATTGGCTGTTTGTGGTAAAACGTTCGGATCTGAATAAGAAGAAAAACAAATAAACAAGCATTGCATGTTCCGCTGCTAATGACTTCTATCGTTTTATAGACCGACATTGTTGGCTTCTCTTTTGTTAGTTAAGAAAAGAGTATGCAATTTGCAAACCGGGGTATCCTCCTCTCCGCAAGATGATTCTGCAGTCAAAGGATCTATGCAGTTTTCAACGTTTGCAATCATGGTTTGTTAAACGTATGTTTAACTTTGTTACCTACATTACATAACAGTTGAAATCCAAAGTCTTAAGCTAATTCTTCCAACGCTCATGAGCACGGCTCCATACGGGCGTGGCGAAGCGTGCCATTCCTCCTAGTATCCATACCCCGACAGCATCATCACACCGCATGGAACAGACGGTTAGCTATCATTCAAATTCAAACTCAAAATGGATTATTGAGTCAAGCACACTATATGATGTGCTAAGCTTTTTTTTTTCACATCACAGCAACCTCTCACTGTCGATTTCCATATCCTATCTGACTTACCCTTAGTTCCTAACTTATTCTCGTTATCTATCTATATACTATAAAAAGCAAAAGATTTGACGGTCATACAAATCTTACTCTTATACTTCCTACACCGTTAGAATTTATGATGATCAAACGCTCTAAATTAATCTAAAAAGTCCATGTGGATTACATCTCTAATTTAAAACTTTTACAAGCTTACATCGTTGGATTTTATGATGATCGATGCTTACACCGTTGGATTTTATGAGGATCGAACGCTTTAGATTAATCTAAAGAGCCCATATTGACTACATCTTTAATTTAGTATTTTTTAAAATATGTGCCTGCGGTACGTGTCCTTCTGCGGTATAGAAGGGCACAACTGTTGACCCGTTCGCAACGTTGATGGTGGTGGGATTTCGCCACCATGGTTGGGGTCGGTGCTAGGAACCCCCTCTCCATCAATGGCACTGATGGGTGTACTGTAGACTTGACCTCAACCTTGTCGAGGGCGACAACGGCTCACTGCGCCACGAGAAGATGATTAAAGAGGCAGAGGAATAACTTAACAAAGCGCGTAGGCTGCCGGTCAGCCGCGTTCTATTTTTGCCTTTTCATGGAAAGTAGTAAGGAAAACATATGTCAAAGAGATTATGTAATGAATTAGAAGAGGTCGGGGAGGTCGGGGCAGCTCGCTGGCTAGCGGGGGGGGGGGGGGGGGGGGGGGGAGGGCGATGGGGGCGGGGTGCCTCGGTGGCAGGCCTTGCTGATGTTATGTCATAAGCTAAAATACGGCTGCCTGTTTTTTAGCCGCACTAAAAAAAAGATAAAGGGCGCTTTCAGTGGATTGAACTGCTGGAGCTGACGCTGCCACGAGAGAGTGTCTGCAGCCTTGGCTTGGTAGTTAGCACCTTGTGGGCTCCTGAATCCATTTATTGTAAGCCTGGCTACTTCCTTTGAAAATTTGTTCCTCTCTTTTTTTTTCTTTACTACTTATATAATGCCACATTGAAAGTTTTGATAGTTTGAAAAGTACTCCCTCCGGTTTGGTAAAGAAGCCGTTTAGAACAGTGACACGGTCTTTAAAGTACAACTTTGACTTCTTATTTTTATAAAGATATTATTAAAAACTAACATATGTATACTTTTATGAAAGTATTTTGCAAGACAAATCTATTCACGTAGTTTTCACATTTCTAAACTCAACGACTTAAAAAGTTATTCATGATTTATATTTCAATGTTTGACTCAAATCTTGTCCAAAATGACTTCTTTTACCAAACCGGAGGGAATATACGGGGATGAGAAATTGCACGCTGGTTTTAAAAGTATCTTGTAGAGGTTAATTTGGCTTCTTCCGTCCGTATCATGTTCCTAGCGTAGCAATTAATTAATGCTAAACGGTACGGTACGATTTCCTAGCGTAGCAATTAATTAATCTTCAACAATAGAATGCTCGGAATTTTTACGCCCAACGAGATGAGGGTTCTGTATGCATGAGTCGTGACATTGCTCTTGCTCTTCAGCTCACTGATATGAGCCTAGCTCCTTTCTCTTAACAAATGCATCCATACGACGGAGGGAAGAATAACGGTGCGTCAGCGCGTTTGTGCTCCGATGGGCCGGAGACCGGACCTGGGGCTGCGGCTTCGTGTTGGCCCCACCTGCAGCATTGGGCCATCGCTTGCTGGTTGGCACACCTCAGCTGCGTGGGCTTCCCAAATCTATTGCAAGGCCTATGATTGGTTTGCTTACTGTCGGAGCAGGTTGAGGTCCAAGGACTGGAGCGGCTTGAGCCGTTGCCGGCGAAATCTCCGGCCGGAGGCGACGGCGCTGAGGTCCTCTTGGACTGGCGAACCATCTCGTAGGCTACGGAGAATCGGAGAGATGATGACGGCGGATTTGCACCTAGGGGGGATTGGGGATGAACGGGGCATAGAAAATTGAGGGTTTTATCCTTTGATTTGGCGCGCAGGGAGACGATTTGGCGCGCGGGGAATCGATTTGCCGGGAGGAGAAGACGAGTTTGGCACGCGACGACGGGGGGGGGGGGGGGGGGGGGGGTGGGGTGGTGGACCACGGGATCGGAGGGATGCGGGAGAAGGAAGACAACTCACCTTCTTTTCGCCCGTAGCGGTTGCAAGCGGGCGTTGTTTGTCTCGAACGGGTTGCATAAGCCGGCGTATAACTATCCGCCCGCGTCCTTCTCTCTTCAACATGTAGGATTTTTTCTTATGTGTACAACTCTTATCTTTCTACATAGCACTCTTAGGCCACGTCCGACGATTTCACCAGCCCTTCTCTCTTCAACATGTAGGATTTTTTCTTATGTGTACAACTCTTATCTTTCTACATAGCACTCTTAGGCCATCTCCGACGTTCATTTCAAAAAAAAAAAAAAGGCCATCTCCGACGATTTCACCAGCCCCGGTCCCAGCAGATGCTCAGAAAGCGTGCACGTGAGAGGGAGCGCATCAGGCAGTGTCCTAGACACGCGACGAGCGGAGCACTAGCGACGCTGTTTCTTCACTGTTTATTGATTAGAAAAATATTTTAGCCGGCGACGTCGTCGATTGTCGTGGCGGGGTTTGCCAAAGTAAAAAAGAGTTCCTTGGACCCCGGGGGAACCAGTTGGCCTGTCAGAGCCCAAATTCATAAATTACGACGACTTGCTTGATCAATTTGACGGGCCAATGCAAAGCCTCGTCGTCAAGTCGTAAAGCCTGTCTCCCTGCCTGTACCCTCCTCACCCCCACCACCAAAGAACATATTCCATGCAAATGCATGCCATCGTCGTACTAGTAGGAGTATATCAATAGCATCTCATCTGCATAGGTAGTCGACCAGGTCTTCTCAAAAAAAAAAAAAACATCCCTAGCTAATTAATGGACTTGATGACTAGAGGGTTGACTAGCTAGTCAACCAGGTGATGACTAGGGCGGAGCGCTAATTACTAAGAGCAAGTATTATGTATTACAGTGGACTGTAAGTTGGCTAAATGGTGAGGTGGGAGGAGAGAGAAGAGAAGTGGGCTGTAAGTTGGCTAAATGGTGAGGTGGGAGGAGAGAGAAGAGAAGTGGGCTGTAAGCTTACACCCCGCTTATGCACAAGAACCAAGAAACTTTGTGAGACAGACAAGTGAGCCATTCATTAATTGTGAAGAGCTAAACCATTATATAAGTAAGATAAGATAAGGCTAAATAGAATCCTTGTAACCAGCAGCTGGCTGTATTATAAGCATTGCTCTAAGCAGAAGGTGTGCAGCAGACACGGAAGAACGACCATGTGGAAATAAAGCAAAAGCGACCAACAGCTCATCAAGTTTAACCATTCAAACTATCCCATGGTAATAAGCTTCTCGCGGTAATAACGTCGATAGATGCTCCAATTAGTAAAGTAAAATAGCCAGTATATTCTAACCTTGATACTGCTCTAAAATCACGTGACACGTACCTTAATGTGCCATCGATCGATCTGGACTAACCATCATTCTTAACCAGCGAAGGAGCGAGGGAGCAAAGCGCGTAAGGCCCAATACTGCATGGAACGCATGCATGAATTCAGGAAAAGTAAATAAAAAGAAACAAATGCATGACGCCTTTGCTTTTCTTTTTCTTGTACCATGATCAGTTTATATATTTGTTCGGACATAAAAATTTCCCGAGGCAACTTCCCCTAAAACTGGTTGGACTAAGGTTCCAATTTCACTTACGCAGAGATGCGAAAGTTTCTTACAGATCAGCAATGAGATCATCGGGATTTCTGGTCTTGACGACCAAGTCATCTACATATGCTTCCACGTTGCGGTGCAGTTGCTTCTCAAGCATGGTTTTAAATAGCGGGCTAAGGCGTTTAGTGGCAGGGCGGCCGAAACGGCGTTTAGCGGGCTATAGCCAGCATTTAGCGGGCTATAGCCAGCTATAGCGGGCTAAATGCCATAGCAATTGCTCTTTCTAAAGGCTATAGCGGACTATAGTGGAAGCTATAGCCGGCTATTTAAAACCTTGTTCTCAAGACAAAGCTGGATAGCGCACTGATAAGTCGCTCCAGCGTTTTTCAACCCGAAGGACATCGTGATGTAAGCGTACGCTCCGTAAGGAGCAATGAACGCTGTCTTGACTTGATCTATCTCTTTCAGAGATATCTGATGATAACCTGAGTAGCAATCAAGAAAACAGAGTAAAGCGCAACCAGCTGTAGAATCGATAACCTGGTCGATCCGTGGGAGCCCGAAGGGATCCTTGGGCAATGCTTGTTCAGGTCGGTGTAGTCGACACACATCCGCCACTCATTGTTCTTCTTCTTCTTCACCAAGACTGGATTTGCCAACCAGTCCGGGTGAAAGACTTCCTTGATGAATCATGCTGCGAGTAGTTTCACCAGCTCTTTCTTGAGGGCCTCGCGCTTGTCAGACGCAAATCGCCGCAGTCGCTGCTTCTTGGGCGTTGCCTTAGGATCAACATTAAGGCTGTGCTCGATCAGGTTCCGTGGCACCCCTAGCATGTCCGCAGGCTTTCATGCGAAAATGTCTCGGTTAGCCTGCAGGAACCTGACGAGCGCGTCTTCCTATTTGGGAGTCAATCCAGCCCCGATCTTAGTGGTCTTGGACTGGTCGCCTTCCATCAGCTCTGCGTCCTTGGTCGCTACGTCATTAGGGGTAGTCGCTTTGAGTGGCCCTGACTCCTCGATAGGAATCTCGAGCTCTGTCTTCTTAAGCTTCTGAGCGTTCGCGAAGATTTGGACCATAGAGTTAGGCACCTGAGTGGTAGACGCAAACTCTACGGCTTGTGTGTCGCAGTCATACGACCGCCTCAAGTCACCACGGAGGGTGATAACGCCCTTGGGCCCTGACATCTTGAGGATGAGGTAGACGTAGTTGGGGATGACCATGAACTTGGCCAATGCAGGACGTCCGAAGATAGCTTGATACGAGGTTTTGAAGTCTGCCACCTCGAACTTGATGTACTCTGTCCTGAAATTCTCTGCAGTGCCAAATGTTACTAGTAATGTAACTTGACCAAGTGGGAGACTTCCATTACCAGGAACGATTTTGTAGAACGGGGATTCTGTGGGCGTCAGTAGCTTCTCGATGTCGAGGCCCATCCTCTTCAAAGTACTAGCGAATAGTACATTCAACCCTGCACCTCCGTCGATGAGTACCTTGGTGAGCTGTGACCCCGCCACCGTGGGATCCAGGATGAGTGGCAATTGCCCTGGTTCATCGTAGCTGTTCCACTGGTCCTCTCTTGAGAAGCTAATTGGGACCTCCGAGTACTTTAAGTATCGTGGGACAGCCGGCTCAACTGCCATGATGTGGCGCATAGTGAGCTTATGGTTCCTCCGGGTTGAGAAACCGTAGTCGCCTCCGATGATGACCATGAGGACCTTGTTCGCCTTTTGGAATTATTTTCCCTCCTCGTCTTCGTCTTCATCATCAGACATCCTGCCCTTGTTCTTGGCTTCAGGGTCATAGGGTTTCCTCTCCGGCTTCTTATTTCTCTCCTCGCGCGGTTGGTGAGAACGCGCGCTGGAGATCATAGCATTGGCCCATAGTGTGCCTCTGCTTGGGATGCATTGGACACGGTCTGTCCATGATTTTGTCCACATCGTTCTTGCTGGGGTAACTCTTCTTCTGGCTTCGCGGGTTGTTTTCCAGCGTTGCGACTGTGTCGTCCGGCTTGCGCTTGTTGCGCTGGAAATTCTGTTGGCCTTTGGAATTGTTTCCCCTATTATCTTGCTTCTCCTTGCCCCGGCGAGGGGCGTACTTCTCAACGTCAAGGTCTTCTTGCTCAGACCAGGCTTCGATCTGGTTGCGTAGAGCTTCCGGGGTCTTGGGTCGATGCAGGCCATATTGCATATCAAAGTATTTGTTCGTGATGCCGTTCTAGAACAATTCGATGCAGTCACGATCAGATACATCAACCACCAGGGTTTTAATCTCCATGAAGCGGCGCATGTATTCGCGTAAGTGTTCGTCAGGCTGCTGCTTGCACATGGATAAGTCATGTCGAGTCTTGGGTCGATTGTAAGTACCCTGGAAGTTGACGATGAACATTTTCTTCAGTCGTTCCCATGAGTCGATGGAGCGATGTGGCATGTTCTCAAACCATGTGAGCGGGGCGGCGTCGAGTACTAGTGGGAAGTATCGACACTTAATTGCATTGTTGCCGACAGCACACTCTATGAACGTGGAGTAGATACGCAGCCACGACTTAGAGGAAGTCTTGTCATCATATTTTTCAAAGACTGCCGGCTTGAAAGGTCACGGGTACATCGCCATGCGAATGTCCCTAGAGAACATCGGGTACTCGTCATCGTCTTCCTTGTATCCCCGCTCTTCATCGCGCCTCTTGGAGATGAGAATTGACCGTAATTCACGGTTGGCGTTGATGGTCTGTCTGGGATCTCCACTGGGCACTGGCCGGTGTGATGATGCAGCTCGAGCCCCGTCATTGCGACTGGTATTGGCTCATGCGGGACCTCATCCAGTTGGGCGGTTATCTTCTGGGCGATTTGAAGGTGGACCTCCGCTGCGGCTTGCGTCTGCCGGGTGACTTGGAGCCGCCAGGTGAGCTCTATCTCGTGAGCGGTTGCGACCGCAGCTGTTGACTTCTTCACTGGGGGCCGGCTGGCAGCTGCGTGTCGACGAGGCAGCAATGGCCTTGTCGAGGGTGCGGATGGCGTTGATCCGCTCGAGTGTTGCGTCGGCTTCTGGGGATCGCGGCAGACTGCGAATGTGCAGGTATGCCATCTCCATGGCGTTAGCCATGGGGGAGTCGTAGCGAGCCACCCTCGTGAATTCTTTCGCGAGATTGCGTCTGGCTGTGCGACGATTGCGGGCGTCGATGCATCGTAGTGCCCTCTTGTTGTTGGCGGTCTCCCTTGCCGTTGCTTGCGCGACTGTTTCTCCAGTGACTAGTTGAGCGCCGGCAGAGATCTCGCTCTCCAACTCGAAGGCATAGCGTGCCTCGTCAGCGTCGACGCCAGCTGCTCCGGAGCCTGCATTGAACACCTGTCGACTGGGCTCGACAGAGTCACTGGGGCTTGGGGTGAGGAGTTCCGTGGTGCTCTCCTCGTCTGATGGTAGCGGTGTGCCGTGCTGGAACAACAGGTCTTCAGTAATATCAGACCCAAAGAGAACAAAGATTTGGTGGGACTCGTAGATCTCCCGCGGGGTCTTGTCTCTTGGGAATACGAATCTTCCTTCAGGCGTGGCGTGGATCACCAGGTCGTGCTCGCCATCGTCTTGTAGGATCTCATCATCCGAGTCCGAGTTGTATAAGGGGATCGCCTCGCTACGGGAGCTGGCACGTCCTGCCATGACTCGGACTGGGACGTCCCACCTCGAGTCCGTGGTGGACTCAATCTGGCTTTGCAATGCCTCACAATACATGCGGGTCGAATTGCGGAGTCCAAATGGGAATTGGGTTGGGAGGGTAGCTTGTAGCTCTTGCTCCATAGTCGTGATCGACTCGAAATTATACCCACGGACGATGTCCGTGAGTGCGATCTCGTCGAATTGCTCGACCAGATCTTCCACGATGGGCGCTGGTTCTTCCTTCCTCTCCAGGGGTGTCTCGAGGTAGCTATAGAAGCCACCCGAGCCGTTTGCGACGTAGACCCAAGAACCGAAGTTGAACCTTGTGCCTTCCAGAGGCGCTTCAGATTAGATGTAGGTCACCATTGCATTCTCCACGGGATCTTCGAGGAAAACCCCTACCCGGCACGCCAGATGTCAGTGTTCTACCGTCAATCCTACCGAGGGATACCCCGAGGTAGTAGAGTTCAGGTGGGGTTTCGCCAAGATCAGGAACGCAAAGGCTAACAGACACAGGGTTTTAGACAGGTTCGGGCCGCCGAGATAGCGTAATACCCTACGTCCTGTTTGGTGGTTTGTATTCAGTAGTGTCGTAATCTTTTGATGGGGTCCCTACCCAGCCTTATATACACGGAGGGCAGGGTTACAAGGTCGGTTCCGAGTAGAATCCTAACCTAATACAACTCATGGAGTGCTTTACAAGTCAATCCGAGTAGTTTACATATGACACAACTAGTTTCCTTAACGAGGAGAGTCCTTGCAGTACTCTACTCGTAGTCTTCATGCTTGGTACGACCTCCTTTGAGGATTATCCATGCGTACTTGTGGGCCCATGGTCGTACCTCCAACAGCTGTTTTAGGCGAGGAGATACGAAGGGGCTATACAAGTCAATACGAGAGGGTAGCGCCAGAGAATGAATGGGCTCGGCGGCTCGCCATGGCCAGTTGCTGCCGGTCGTGTTGGTGAGTAGAGGAGCTAGTTGCGACGCTAGGAGAGAAGGGGAGAGGTGAGAGCTCCGTCCAGATAAACGTCAGACAAATAATGGGACCTCCGAACAAGGTCGTCTTCGGTGCTCCATACTATCTTATACTGATGTTTAAAAGGATTAATATAAATGGATATGACGGTCTAAATTAATTGTATACTACTAGAATCTCACCTGTAGTATAAGGTGGTATGGGTCGAGTAGTATAATGGTATAGTGGTATTATGGGAAAAAATATTTTTAACATGTGGTATAAGGTGGTATATATCGAGTAGTATAGTGGTATAGGGGTATTATGGGAAAAATTAGTTTTATTTTCATACTCATTTGGTCCGATATATTTATTTTCTTTTACACATGTTCATTTAGATTAGGAGCTTCCAATAAAAAAAACTATATTACAGTCTAATTACAAAATTGGCCATCCATCCATACTCCATACTACCAACATGTTTATATTTTTTTATTACAGACGAATTATTGGAACAAACGGGCTGTAAAAGAATCAGTATCACCAGTATTCTAAAAAAAGAATTAGTATCACCGGTTATTCAAGCAGCACTTTTATGTTCCGGTCAGGACAGAAAATGGAGTCTATAATAATTTACACCGGATTTTAGCTCTAACATACACCAGTCTTTTCTGTGAGGGATGAACATATATGCATGTGGGGTTATTGTTTTTTTTTTGAAAGTTATGTGGGGTTATTGTGATTGGAGAATACAATTCCCTAGAAACTTGGTCAAACGTGAGCTACTTTAACTGCACGCAGCCCATAGTTGCATCCTTTCTTGGACGGAGGTACTATATTCCATGCAAATGCATGCCATCGTCGTACTAGTAGGAGTACTCCGTATATCAATAGCATCTCATCTGCATAGGTAGTCGACCAGGTCTTCTAAAAAAAACCCCCTAGCTAGATGACTAGAGGGTTGACTAGCTAGTCAACCAGGTGATGGCTATGGCGGAGTGCTAATTACTAAGCAGAAGGTGTGCAGCACACACGGAAGAACCATGTGGAAGTAAAGCGAAAGCAAAAGCTACCAACAGCTCATCAAGTTTAACCATTCAAACTTCCATATATATCCCACGGTAAGCTTCTCGCGGTAATAACGTGGATAGATGCTCCAGTTAGTAAAGTAAAATAGCTAGTATATTCTAACCTTAACACTGCTCTAAATCACGTGACACGTACCTTAATGTACGTGCCATCGATTTGGACTAACCATCAGTTCTTCACAGGAAAAAGATCTGATTAAACCAGCAAACGAGAGAGCAAAGCGAGTAAGGCCCAATACTGCGTGGAACGCATGCATGAATTCAGGAAAAGTAGATAAAAAGAAACAATGCATGGCGCCTTTGCTTTTCTTGTACCATGATCGACTTTTTTTAATATATATACACATACATATACATACATACACATATATATACATACACATACATATACATACATACACATATATATATACATACACATATATATATATACATACACATATATATATATATATATATATATATATATATATGTATATATATATATATATATGTATATATATATATATGTTCGGACTTAAAAGTTTGTCGAGGCAACTTCCCCTGAATTTGGGTGTGAGGAGCGACGAAGGGGCTATACAAGTCAATATGAGAGGGTAGCGCCAGAGAATGAAAGGGCTCGCCGTGGCCAGTCACCGCCGGTCGCGTTAGTGAGGAGCGAGTCATGACGCTAGGAGAGAAGGGGAGAGGCTAGAGCTCCGTCCCGTTAAACGTCGGAAAAATAATGTGACGTCTAAACATGTTTATATTTTTTATTATAGGCGTATTATTGGAACAAACGGGCTGTAAAAGAATCAGTATCACCAGTATTCTAAAAAAAAGAATTAGGATCACCAGTTATTCGAGCAGCACTTTTATGTTCCGGTCAGGACAAAAAATGGTGTCTATAATAATTTACACCGGATTTTAGCTCTAACATACACCAGTCTTTTCTGTGAGGGATGAACATATATGCATGTGGGGTTATTGTGATTGGAGAATTTTGTGTGCTTTCTACGCACTGTCCAGTCCCGTCCAAGAATTGTACTACCTGGCCTTCAGCCATAGTGCGGGCGGCGTGCCCTGGCCGGCTGCACGGGGGATGGCGAGCACGTGAGGGCTCATCATCTCGGCACGCGCGCGCCCGCACGCATGAGGACGCCACCATCGTTGGAGCTCTGCACGACTCCACCTAACCCGAAGTAGCTCCCTTACAAAACGAAGCTCCCGCTCGCTCCCCTCTTCCCATTCCCAGAGCCCGCACCTGCCTAAGGTTTGCCGCACCATTGTCAGCCATCACCTTAACCTCTCGCTCATACCTGGTGGCTGCTGCCCATCAAACGCACAACACCCGTCCAATCCCTTGCAATCTGCGCGTGAGCTCGCACTAAATAAAACGAGCTCCGCCGCCGCCGTCGAGTGTTCCCAAGCCACGGACAAGCTAGCACTACCGGTAAGCTATCTTGCTCCCCTCTCTGTTTCTCCCCGCAGAATTGCTAAATTCTTAGCTTTTTTTTTAGCTGTACGTACGGGAGGGACTAATGGCAATCTACCGTAGATTTCTTCACTATATATTATTGATAAAGATTTCGCGGTAATCATCTTGTGAGGCGACGTGCTTGAAATTTTTTTTGCACAAACAACAATGGAGTGGGGCTATTGAATTGATGTGTGTCCGAATCTTATATCATTATGCCAATTAATCCAAAACAACCACTAATATTGCTTATTTGCATTTAGATTACCCACTTATATATTTTTAAAATAACTAAATAATTAATAATTGTGCATTAAGTTACCTTCCTGTCTCCTTATAAAAAACCACCCAAAGTACTTCTATATATGCCTTTTATATTAGATAACTCACTTCTGCCATTGTTATAATATAAAAATTTAAACTCAAGGTTTACCTGCATCACGTCTACTACCATGTAGTTGACCTTTGGTCCTTCTAGCATACCACAGGATGCATTGCCGTTCCTTGAAACAGAGAGATTATTTAAAAAAAAAAACTCACCGTACTTCCAACAACACAACGTGAATAAAAAAAGACCTAGAAGGTTAGGATGGCAAGAACAGAAGTCATTACCTTTACATTATTGCAAACATGCATGGAGCATATATGCGCATATGTATAGGGTAGATGGATATGTAAAACACAAAATTAACGCTCCAATTTCAGTGGAAAGCTTGCCACCTCATGAATAATCAAATCTGCATGCTTGATTTGCAAAAGGGATTATCTTCTCCAGTTTTTTGGATCCCTGGTATTGTGCCTAGAAATAGTGAATTAACTAGAATGATCTAATTGCCCCTCAATTCCAGGATTGTACATTATAGGCAGTGTGAACTCAAGGACAGAATCACATAAGTGAGAGTTGAAGGGACCGTGACACCCTAAGAAGGGGGTGAATTAGGGTTCTCTTAAAAACTATGGCTGGCTAAAAGCACATATAAAAACCTATTTCAATTTCTATCTAAATGTGCTCTAGGTTTTTCTATGTGTTGCTAACTCTATCGCTAAAAGTTTTGCACCCTAGATTCCAATCCTAGCAACTACACAGGGCAATTCTAGGAAAGGTAAATACGGAATGTAGTGCAATAAGTAATGCAGAATGTAAAGAGATAGAGTAAGAAAACTCCCGACATGGTGATGTATCCCGAGGTATCGGAAAGCCACGGCTTTCCACTAGTCCTCGTTGTTGGAGCCCCTCTAAAAGGGAATGCCCGCGCAAGGGCATGAACTCCCTGGTCGAGTCACTCCATAGGATAGCCTACGGGACTTCCCCCACTCGCAAGTGGGTCTCCGCTTGGCCTCTCCCGGACGCTCTTCGCCGCCTCCACTTGGTTGAGCTTCGGCAAATGCCTAGGGCCTCACCTCCCTGGCACAAAGTAGCGGCGGCCTCTCCACAAATGCGGTTGGAGGGTCTCACAAGACTTACAAGCCTCGATACTTACAACTCTTAGTGCGCGCAAGCACCGATACAAAGAGGCGTGCAAATCTCGCCTAAACTCTAGGCTAACACCTAAAGCAATGCGCTAAAAAGGTCTAACTAGCACTTAATCAAGCACTAAGCTCTATGCTAATCACCTAGATCTTCTATTTAGCACTTTGGTGGAATGAGCACTTGCAAATGAGTATAGCAACTTGCGTGATCTTGTTCTGAGCAGGATTCGCTTCATCAACTTGCGTGATCTTGTGTCGACTACAACATACCATCTCTGGATTTTTAGTATAATTTGGATGGCTTAAATACCGTCACTTGGAACCTAAAAATACCTTCAAATATACATCTTGACAAACATGTTAGTTCCAATGACTATGTTGGCATTAATCACCAAAATAATAAACATGGCTTAGGGCCATTTGCCTTACAAGAGTGACTGCAAAGCAGGTCCATATATAAGCGTCCACAAGGAAACATCATTTCGCCAACATCATTTCGCCAGTGTGCTCCTGGATTGCACAGTCGCAAGTGCATATCTGCCCTATTACTTCTCCAAGTATAATCAGTAAGGAATTGATCTGCTGTTACGGTTTAACATCTTTTAATTATTCTCACTTCTTCACATATGCATGTGTGCATATTCTGCAACTTAATATTTCTTTCAAAACGTAATACCGTGCCATGATTTTTTGTTATTGAATGAGTAGTTCTTTGTGGGTTTGTACCATTGATTTCTTCTGATGTTAAAATTTTGCTATTATCAGGTAGCATATATGGCTTGGGAGAATACCACCACAAACTTCTACAACCGTGCTGCATTGCAAAAACATGTCTCAAACATCAGTTGCCCTCATGAGTTCTTGGAAACCTTCTATCGTAATATGGGAAGGAAGATGTGGCAGGTGAACACGATGATACTCACCAACGCTATCTTGGCGGGAGTCATAGTTGTCATAGGCGCTTGTGCTAAGAAGTATCGCTACCACCCCTTAGCGCGCTTCATCTTTCTTGGAGCTACAACTTTGTTCTTGCCTATCATCACTTATGTTGTCCCAAGCATTGGCACCAACAACAATGACTACATCAGTGAAGACGAGCATGGGTTTTCACCCTCAGCAGCGACATGCCATGGAGGTTTTCATCAGTATAGTGTTGTATCATGGGCATTCCTTGTTCAGATCGTCGTGGTCAATACTAGCATAATAGTCGCTGTTGATGACAGAGAAGGTCGAAACAAAGGCCCCCCTGTCCGGCTGCTTTTTCAAGGGTTTTGGACCCTTTACCTTGGTATCAGCACAATGGGCCCAATTTTGAACAACATGTGGCAGTTACACCTTGAATTGATGCTTTTTACCATCTTCTTTGCTAAGATTGTTGTTAAATGTTTGGCATTTGTAATAGCTCGGCGGTCCTTGGCATTCGGGCGCAATCCTCGTCTTATTTTTGGGCACATGATACAGCTACAACTACAAGAAGAAGGTCAACTTGGTGAACCGTTGGCAGGTGATGTGGATGTACCTCCTCCCCCACTCTTGGTTATGGGAGAAGAGAGCCTAGAAGCGGAAATGCAGCCTCTCGGGTATTTGTTCACTGATGTTTCAGCACTAACCAACAACACTGGCCTAGTTACTATTGACAAGGTTTGGCAGTTGGATGACATGCTTGCTATATCAAGACCACAAATAAAAGACATATGCTTGTCATTTTCACTGTTCAAATTGTTACGGTGTCGATTCGCAAGGTATGAGCTCGCTAATGCTAGTTCAGTAAGGACCATAAACTTTTTCTGGAGCTTGTTGCTGGAAGAGGGCAAACATGGAAGGGTATTTGGCATCATTACAGATGAACTTTCTTTCGTCCATGATTACTACTTCTCATCACTTCCAGTCTCCTATTCAAGGTATTGGTTGCCCATCTTGAGTGTAAGTACCTCACTCTTGTGCATTGGCTACTGCCTTGTGGCTGCATCATTCATTATCAAGGGGATTGTATCAGATTGGGAGCCGAAATATAAGCATCAGATGCGCTGTGTTTTCTGGTGCAGTGAAAGGCACTCGATAAGCACCAGTAATCACAAGCATTTTGGCTTCTTCCTCTTCGACGATATTCCTTTAATTATTCTTCTCTCATTAGTTGTGATTTCTGAAGTGATGTACATAATGTCTTACATTTGTTCTAACTGGACCAAGGTAGCCCTCATCAGCCACCATATAAAGCATGCCTCTTTGCAGAACTGCTGTCCTCGCATGCAGAAATGGTTTGGCCTTCTGTTGAAACAAAAGTGCAGGCTGTTGAAGTACTGGGATGAAAAAATTGGTCAGGGCTCAGTATTGGTGGTTCACCCTAGAACAACCCCACTTCTTGTTCTCAGACGTCTCTTGGGTCTCCCGGACCTAGATAGGAGTGTGAAGATACCAGAAGCAGTGAAGGTCTGCATCATCCGCGCCTTGAGAAGTTACCGCTCCAATGGGCACCATTTAAGCAATGGCACAGGGTCTCTACGCCAGAGCACAGTAGGTGAAAGGTTCCTTTGGGCCTGCAGTAGCATCAGTACATCTGATATCATACTTACATGGCACATTGCCACATGCATCCTTGAGTTGAGGCACCCATACAGATACCGTTTTTTGCCTGAGTTTGATAACAAGATTACTGCTACCCACCTGTCACGATACTGTGCATACCTCATGGCATGGTCTCCAGAGCTCCTTCCTGACAATGAAGAATGGAGCTCGAGCTTGTACGCGGTCGTCAAGAAGAATGCTAAGTGTGCCCTCGCACTCGTAGGGTGTTCTTCATGGGGGTCATTGGCACCAGAGGTAGAGTACCAGCGGGTGATCCAATTGTTGAGTGCCAATTCGAATCATGCCATTCTTAGGAATGGCGTGATGCTCGGGGAGCAATTGGTGGAGTTGATCGAAGGTGAGCAAGCAGCTTGGATGGTGCTGGCTGAATTCTGGTCAGAGATGATCCTGTACATCGCTTCATCGGATAATGTTAAAGGGCACTTGGAGGCCATAGCACGAGGTGGAGAGCTGATAACTCTCCTCTGGGCGTTGCTCACTCACGCAGGGATCACGAGTCAGCCCAGCACTGCTTCTACTTGTGTTGTTTGATAGATTACTGTCCATGTATTGTTCTTTCTTCTTTCTTATCTCCCTCTTTTGGATTCTTGAATAATCTTGGTCTCGGTGTGTGTTAATTGCACTTCTCAAAGTGTATAAATGTGATGTTTACCTATTCTAAGACTCAACAATATGTTGTATATAACCTGTTATAGTAAGTACAACAGTCTGCCAATAATTTGTTTGTTTGGTATTAGTGTTTACAAACCCGTGCTGAGTGCAGCTTAACCTTCAATGCCTACTAATAACCATCTAGAGTCAATAGCCATCTTCACATTTCTCAAGTTTTTTTTCTCTAACAAAATCGGTACAAGATTGTGGCCTTACATTGCATTGCATCATCTAGAGTTTATAGCTAGGATTGCGGCTCCTCTCTGCCTCTTGCCCTCGCCATCATCTCGTGAGGGATCAGATGGCAAAACCGCGCGTGGTTTTTGTGATTGCCTGATGGGCTTCTCATCGTCTAGTGATCTGCTTATCCTAATATTCATTCATCTAAGCACCCAAATTACCAGAGGAATTGAATTAGCAAACCAGTCTAGTAGTTGAGCGAGCTTTATTTCTTAGGTCAGGCTACCATGACAACGTGTTACAATAATGATAGGCCTATGGGCGTCCAGTTTTGCAGCTCTGAATCCAACTGAATGAGTGGTATTAAGTAACTTTCATCCAGTGAAACAAAGCATTGCATAATATGTGAGTTAAAAAATACAATGGTACAAGGCAATCGGGTTACATGATACAGGCACCCGTGTATGTAGAGTTCTGTTAGGATGGAAAAAGATGATAAATTGTCATATCTTATTTTATAAAGGCAACCAGATAATAAATTACATGTGTGCCAGGATCAAGTTCACACACATGCAACAATGACTTCAGTAAATAACAAAGACAGTCCAAAATGGAAAGAATTATAAATTTATTACATGACCAAAATATTTTAATCGAATATCAAAATAGAGTCTTTATTCTAGCAGCGGAACTCCAACGACTCCACAGGTAGTTGACTGGGTTGACTGGGGAACACTTATGCCTAGTACTCCTCAAAGTATTCAGCAAACTCGTCCAAGTCATATTCTGAGCAGCATTTGAAATATGGGTGAGATGTGAATGTACTTATGATTGGTACTCAGCAAAGTGTTGAGAGAATTAATGGCATGCGAGGCTTAAACCTCTTGGAGAATGTCTGTGATGTATATCCTAAAGAGCGTAAAAGAATATAAAAAAGCTTAGCACATCATTTAGTGTGCTTTGACTCAATAATCCACTTTGAATTTCAATTTGAAAGATTGCTAACCGTCTGTTCCACACGGCGTGATGGCATCGTCTCACATGGATATTTAGAAGATGCTAATTCTACTTATACAGTCAATGTGGTATTATTGTAACTACAAGAATCCAACGAATTTTCAAGGGCAGGAGCAGTAAACAAACCAATCATAGGCCTTGCAATAGATTTAGGAGCCCACGCAAGAAGCGATGGCCCAAGGCCGCAGGTGGGGCCGGAAACAAACCCGCATCGCCCACTTCAGCCCATAGAATTCAAGTACCTTTATATACCTTTCGCAAAATGGTTAATCAACTCATCCGTAAAGCGCAATCCCAATTCTGCGTCCGACCTTCCGTGCGCTCGGTGAGCATGCGCTGCGCTGGACGGGCCCCATGCACGCGTCGTCCGTTCCTCCCTGCAGGGGCCTCCCACCGCACATGGTGAGCCCCACGTGCAGCCGTGCAGGGATCCACACGGACTGAGTGCTTGCTCCCTCGCGTGTCGACAAAATTTTGTTGCAAAAATTTTGACGCAAGTAAGCAAAAGTTTGTTGTAAAATTTTCGTCGCAAGCAAAAGTTTGTTGATAAAATTTTGTTGTAAAAATTTTGGCGCTGGAGAATTTTGTCACAAGCAACCACAAGTTTGTAGACAAAATTTTGTTGTAAAAATTTTGGCGCTGGAGAATTTTGTCGCAAGCAACCAAAAGTTTGTAGACAAAATTTTGTTGAAAAAAATTTTCGCTGATGAATTTTGTCGCAAACAAGCAAATAAAAGTTTGTTGACAAAACTTTTCTACAAAATTTCTGAAGAATTTTGTACAACTTTTTTTTTTACGGATAGCGTGCACATGCGGGGTGTATGTAGCACCGGGTGGATGGTGGGTCCGCCGGCTGCTGTTTTGTCGCGGCTCGCGCGCGCACAACGCTTTCCGTGCGCGCGCGCAGATTAGCAGCGCCCTCTGTAAAGCCTACCAAAGCACAGTTAATAATGAAACATTCAACATTTTACTAAAAAAATATTAAATTCAAAATGTTGAGTAACATTTTTTCTAAATAAATATAGTGATGCAATCGGAATCCAATTTGAATACTCATTGGTGAGATATTAATTTTTTTAAAAATTGTTCTCATGAGGCCCGCGCATAATGGCTTCTGGTGGCATGTGGGTCGGCTGATGGGATGCCGCATCTGCGGCAACCTGTCTCTCCCGTCATCCACCCCGTCGAAGCCAAGTCGCGCCTAGTGCCTCCCTTCAACCTCGAGATCGCCACTCCTGTTCATGTTGTCGTCTGTCCCTCCCCTCTCTTCCTGTGAGCTCCGGCCCAGACAGCAGGTGCGGTCAGGGGCGGAGCTGGAGAAGAACAGTAGGGGTACATCTCTTCATAGTATATACACGATGTTCAACTTTATATGGTGAAAATTTATAAATAAAAGGTGATTTTGATAATTTTGTGGGTGCCGGTGCATCCAGCACTTGCAACATAGCTCCGCCCCTGGGTGCGGTAGAACGGATGGCGACCCTGGGAGAAGGAGGCGGTGGAAAATGAAGTGCCAAGCAGGCCCGCCGTGCCTCGGGTCCGCCTGCTGCTAGCTGCCGTCCTCGAGCCGTCCCATAGCGTGTCCGCCGGACCGGGTGGGCGGTACGACTAGACAACTATAGAACAAAGCCAACAATGAAATAATGGCTCTGGCAACCGAGTTATACGCTCGTTCAAAGTACACAACAATAATTTTTTCATCCCCATATACTTTTCAAACCATCCAAAATTTCCCAAGCATGTTATTATGCGGGTTTTAGCTTACAGCCATGGTAAATAAGACTGTATCGATGGTTCAGGGATCAAATGGGCATTCCATTAGTATAATAACAATAGCATTATTGAAATATTGTTTTTGAAAAAGTGACGTTTTTTAGCCATGGTAATAAGCTGTATCAATAGTTCAGGGATCAAATGGTAAATAAGACTATCGATGGTTCCGGGATCAAATGGGCATTCCATTAGTATAATAACAATAGTATTATTGAAATATTGTTTTTGAAAAAGTGACGCGCTTTAGCCATGGTAAATAAGACTGTATCGATAGTTCAGGGATCAAATGGTAAATAAGACTTTATCGATGGTAAAAGCTGGACGGCAGCCTCAGTGCTTCTTTTATTGAGCCATTGTTCTTCTGCCTCCTCAATCATCTTCACCTCGGGAGCTATGGTGAAGTGTGCATATGTATATACGAACGTCTACTTCTGTAATGTACACTATATAAGGTGCAAAAGATAAAAAAATAGAAAGGCTTTAGCACATCATGTAGCGTGCTTGAAATCTCAATAATCCAGTTGAGTTTGAATTTGAAAGATTGCTAGCCACATGTTCCATGCGGCGTGAATACATTGATTCACATGGATATTTAAAAGTTGCTAATCCTGCCCTTCACATTCGATGTGGTATTTTCTAATAAGTAACAACAAAAAGAAGAAGAAGAGATCAACAAATTTTCAAGGAAAGTAGCCAGCCATTCTTCTAGGCTACAATTGGATTCAGGAGCCCACGCCGCAGCAGAGAGAGGTCAGACAAGGTGCCAACCAAGCGAGGGCCCAAGGCCTGTAGACTCTCAGGCAGCCCCCTCTGCCGTTGAAAATTCGTTGGCCTCTTTTAGTTACGATAATAATAATAATACCACATTGGCTATGCAATTAGGATTAGCAACTCTTAAATATCCACGTGCGAGTACACCACCAGACCGTGTGGGACAGACGGTTAGCTATCTTTCAAATTCAAACTCAAAACTGATTATTGAGCCAAGCACACTATATGATGTGCTAAGCTTTTCTTATTTTTATTTTACTCTTTTTGTGTACAATTATTTTTGCGAGGATTTTGGTGTATATGATTGACGAGGCATTCATAGAAAGACACATATATACTTACCCTATTCCTGCCCTATGCGTATATACAAGAGACTATACTGACAGATCATTGTTAATAAAGTCATCACATTCACTTCTCATTGTCGATATAACTTTTAGAAAATGGCCTTACTTACAAAGTGCAAGTTGTATTATCTGAACTTACACATACACATACACGCACACCACACACACTCACACCTCTCGCACACCCGCCTTGTTTGCTTGGGACCCTCAAAAAGTTGCCTGACTCAGGTAGTAACCCCAGGCGTTGGATTTTGGTGGCCTAGGGCTAGATGGTGTTGCCTGGCCAAGGAGCATCCAAACAAGTCCTATATGCAAGCTAAGACCTACACCCTATACCCACACTCACACGCCTGCCTTAAAGAGATGATCTCAGGCACTAGTTCTCAACAAGTGTGAAAGCCACCACAGTTCAAAAATAAATGCTAAGAAATTCGTCCCTACGAGGGACTGAACTCAAGACCTCCAGGGGAGGCCGATGCTACTAAGGCATCTTCTAATCAAGTGGCTTAATCATGTCATCTCATATATGTATATTTTTTTTTCCAAAAAAAGAGTTGGATAGCTTTTCATAAATTACGACGACTTGCTTGATCAATTTGACGGGCCAATGCAAAGCCTCGTCGTCAAGTCGTAAAGCCTGTCTCCCTGCCTGTACCCTCCTCACCCCCACCACCAAAGAACATATTCCATGCAAATGCATGCCATCGTCGTACTAGTAGGAGTATATCAATAGCATCTCATCTGCATAGGTAGTCGACCAGGTCTTCTCAAAAAAAAAAAACATCCCTAGCTAATTAATGGACTTGATGACTAGAGGGTTGACTAGCTAGTCAACCAGGTGATGACTAGGGCGGAGCGCTAATTACTAAGAGCAAGTATTATGTATTACAGTGGGCTGTAAGTTGGCTAAATGGTGAGGTGGGAGGAGAGAGAAGAGAAGTGGGCTGTAAGTTGGCTAAATGGTGAGGTGGGAGGAGAGAGAAGAGAAGTGGGCTGTAAGCTTACACCCCGCTTATGCACAAGAACCAAGAAACTTTGTGAGACAGACAAGTGAGCCATTCATTAATTGTGAAGAGCTAAACCATTATATAAGTGAGATAAGATAAGGCTAAATAGAATCCTTGTAACCAGCAGCTGGCTGTATTATAAGCATTGCTCTAAGCAGAAGGTGTGCAGCAGACACGGAAGAACGACCATGTGGAAATAAAGCAAAAGCGACCAACAGCTCATCAAGTTTAACCATTCAAACTATCCCATGGTAATAAGCTTCTCGCGGTAATAACGTCGATAGATGCTCCAATTAGTAAAGTAAAATAGCCAGTATATTCTAACCTTGATACTGCTCTAAAATCACGTGACACGTACCTTAATGTGCCATCGATCGATCTGGACTAACCATCATTCTTAACCAGCAACGGAGCGAGGGAGCAAAGCGCGTAAGGCCCAATACTGCATGGAACGCATGCATGAATTCAGGAAAAGTAAATAAAAAGAAACAAATGCATGACGCCTTTGCTTTTCTTTTTCTTGTACCATGATCAGTTTATATATTTGTTCGGACATAAAAGTTTCCGAGGCAACTTCCCCTAAAACTGGTTGGACTAATGTTCCAATTCCACTTACGCAGAGATGCGAAAGTTTCTTACAGATCAGCAATGAGATCATCGAGATTTCTGGTCTTGACGACCAAGTCATCCACATATGCTTCCACGTTGCGGTGCAGTTGCTTCTCAAGACAAAGCTGGATAGCGCGCTGATAAGTCGCTCCAACGTTTTTCAACCCGAAGGACATCGTGATGTAAGCATACGCTCCGTAAAGAGCAATGAACGCTGTCTTGACTTGATCTATCTCTTTCAGAGATATCTGATGATAACCTGAGTAGCAATCAAGAAAACAGAGTAAAGCGCAACCAGCTGTAGAATCGATAACCTGGTCGATCCGTGGGAGCCCGAAGGGATCCTTGGGCAATGCTTGTTCAGGTCGGTGTAGTCGACACACATCCGCCACTCATTGTTCTTCTTCTTCTTCACCAAGACTGAATTTGCCAACCAGTCCGGGTGAAAGACTTCCTTGATGAATCCTGCTGCGAGTAGTTTCACCAGCTCTTTCTTGATCGCCTCGCGCTTGTCAGACGCAAATCGCCACAGTCGCTGCTTCTTGGGCGTTGCCTTAGGATCAACATTAAGGCTGTGCTCGATCAGGTTCCGTGGCACCCCTAGCATGTCCGCAGGCTTTCATGCGAAAATGTCTCGGTTAGCTTGCAGGAACCTGACGAGCGCGTCTTCCTATTTGGGAGTCAATCCAGCCCCGATCTTAGTGGTCTTGGACTGGTCGCCTTCCATCAGCTCTGCGTCCTTGGTCGCTACGTCATTAGGGGTAGTCGCTTTGAGTGGCCCTGACTCCTCGATAGGAATCTCGAGCTCTGTCTTCTTAAGCTTCTGAGCGTCCGCGAAGATTTGGGCCATAGAGTTAGGCACCTGAGTGGTGGACGCAAACTCTACGGCTTGTGTGTCGCAGTCATACGACCGCCTCAAGTCACCACGGAGGGTGATAACTCCCTTGGGCCCTGACATCTTGAGGATGAGGTAGACGTAGTTGGGGATGACCATGAACTTGGCCAATGCAGGACGTCCGAAGATAGCTTGATACGAGGTTTCAAAGTCTGCCACCTCGAACTTGATGTACTCTGTCCTAAAATTCTCTGCAGTGCCAAATGTTACTAGTAATGTAACTTGACCAAGTGGGAGACTTCCATTACCAGGAACGATTTTGTAGAACAGGGATTCTGTGGGCGTCAGTATCTTCTCGATGTCAAGGCCCATCCTCTTCAAAGTACTAGCGAATAGTACATTCAACCCTGCACCTCCGTCGATGAGTACCTTGGTGAGCTGTGACCCCGCCACCGTGGGATCCAGGACGAGTGGCAATTGCCCTGGTTCATCGTAGCTGTTCCACTGGTCCTCCCTTGAGAAGCTAATTGGGACCTCCGAGTACTTTAAGTATCGTGGGAAAGCCGGCTCAACTGCCATGATGTGGCGCATAGTGAGCTTATGGTTCCTCCGGGTTGAGAAACCGTAGTCGCCTCCGATGATGACCATGAGGACCTTGTTCACCTTTTGGAATTGTTTTCCCTCCTCGTCTTCGTCTTCATCATCAGGCATCCTGCCCTTGTTCTTGGCTTCAGGGTCATAGGGTTTCCTCTCCGGCTTCTTATTTCTCTTCTCGCGCGGTTGGTGAGAACGCGCGCTGGATATCATAGCACTGGCCTATAGTGTGCCTCTGCTTGGGATGCATTGGACACGGTCTGTCCATGATTTTGTCCACATCGTTCTTGCCGGGATAACTCTTCTTCTGGCTTCGCGGGTTGTTTTCCAGCGTTGCGACTGTGTCGTCCGGCTTGCGCTTGTTGCGTTGGAAATTCTGTTGGCCTTTGGAATTGTTTCCCCTATTATCTTGCTTCTCCTTGCCCCGACGAGGGGCGTACTTCTCAACGTCACGGTCTTCTTGCTCAGACCAGGCTTCGATCTGGTTGCGTAGAGCTTCCGGGGTCTTGGGTCGATGCAGGCCAAATTGCATATCAAAGTATTTGTTCGTGATGCCGTTCTGGAACAATTCGATGCAGTCACGATCAGATACATCAACCACCAGGGTTTTAATCTCCATGAAGCGGCGCATGTATTCGCGTAAGTGTTCGTCAGGCTGCTGCTTGCACATGGATAAGTCATGTCGAGTCTTGGGTCGATTGTAAGTGCCCTGGAAGTTGACGATGAACATTTTCTTCAGTCGTTCCCATGAGTCGATGGAGCGATGTGGCAGGTTCTCAAACCATGTGAGCGGGGCGGCGTCGAGTACTAGTGGGAAGTATCGACACTTAATTGCATTGTTGCCGACAGCACACTCTATGAACGTGGAGTAGATACGCAGCCACGACTCAGGGGAAGTCTTGTCATCATATTTTTCAAAGACTGCAGCTTGAAAGGTCACGGGTACATCGCCATGCGAATGTCCCTAGAGAACATCGGGTACTCGTCATCGTCTTCCTTGTATCCCCGCTCGTCATCGCGCCTCTTGGAGACGAGAATTGACCGTAATTCACGGTTGGCGTTGATGGTCTGTTTAGGATCTCCACTGGGCACTGGCCCGTGTGATGATGCAGCTCGAGCCCCATCATTGCGACTGGTATTGGCTCGTGCGGGACCTCATCCAGTTGGGCGGTTATCTTCTGGGCGATTTGAAGGTGGACCTCCGCTGCGGCTTGCGTCTGCCGGGTGACTTGGAGCCGCCAGGTGAGCTCTGTCTCGTGAGCGGTTGCGACCGCAGCTGTTGACTTCTTCACTGGGGGCCGGCTGGCAGCTGCATGTTGACGAGGCAGCAATGGCCTTGTCGAGGGTGCGGATGGCGTTGATCCGCTCGAGTGTTGCGTCGGCTTCTGGGGATCGCGGCAGACTGCGAATGTGCAGGTATGCCATCTCCATGGCGTTAGCCATGGGGGAGTCGTAGCGAGCCACCCTCGTGAATTCTTCCGCGAGATTGCGTCTGGCTGTGCGACGATTGCGGGCGTCGATGCATCGTAGTGCCCTCTTGTTGTTGGCGGTCTCCCTTGCCGTTGCTTGCGCGACTGTTTCTCCAGCGACTAGTTGAGCGTCGGCAGAGATCTCGCTCTCCAACTCGAAGGCATAGCGTGCCTCGTCAGCGTCGACGCCAGCTGCTCCGAAGCCTGCATTGAACACCTGTCGACTGGGCTAGACAGAGTCACTGGGGCTTGGGGTGAGGAGTTCCGTGGTGCTCTCCTCGTCTGATGGTAGCGGTGTGCCATGCTGGAACGGCAGGTCTTCAGTAATATCAGACCCAAAGAGAACAAAGATTTGGTGGGACTCATAGATCTCCCGCGGGGTCTTGTCTCTTGGGAATACGAATCTTCCTTCAGGCGTGGCGTGGATCACCAGGTCGTGCTCGCCATCGTCTTGTAGGATCTCATCATCCGAGTCCGAGTTGTATAAGGGGATCGCCTCGCTACGGGAGCTGGCACGTCCTGTCATGACTCGGACTGGGACGTCCCACCTCGAGTCTGTGGTGGACTCAATCTGGCTTTGCAATGCCTCGCAATACATGCGGGTCGAATTGCGAAATTATACCCACGGACGATGTCCGTGAGTGCGATCTCGTCGAATTGCTCAACCAGATCTTCCACGATGGGCACTGGTTCTTCCTTCCTCTCCAGGGGTGTCTCGAGGTAGCTATAGAAGCCACCCGAGCCGTCTGCGACGTAGACCCAAGAACCGAAGTTGAACCTTGTGCTTTCCAGAGGCGCTTCAGATTAGGTGTAGTCACCATTGCATTCTCCACGGGATCTTCGAGGAAAACCCCTACCCGACGCGTCAGATGTCAGTGTTCTACCGTCAATCCTACCGAGGGATACCCCGAGGTAGTAGAGTTCAGGTGGGGTTTCGCAAAGATCAGGAACGCAAAGGCTAAGAGACACAGGGTTTTAGACAGGTTCGTGCCGCCGAGATAGCGTAATACCCTACGTCCTGTTTGGTGGTTTGTATTCAGTACTGTCGTAATCTTTTGATGGGGTCCCTACCCAGCCTTATATACACGGAGGGCAGGGTTAAAAGGTCGGTTCCGAGTAGAATCCTAACCTAATACAACTCATGGAGTGCTTTACAAGTCAATCCGAGTAGTTTACATATGACACAACTAGTTTCCTTAACGAGGAGAGTCCTTGCAGTACTCTACTCGTAGTCTTCACGCTTGGTACGACCTCCTTTGAGGATTATCCATGCGTACTTGTGGGCCCATGGTCGTACCTCCAACAGCTGTTTTAGGCGAGGAGATACGAAGGGGCTATACAAGTCAATACGAGAGGGTAGCGCCAGAGAATGAATGGGCTCGGCGGCTCGCCATGGCCGGTTGCTGCCGGTCGTGTTGGTGAGTAGAGGAGCGAGTTGCGACGCTAGGAGAGAAGGGGAGAGGTGAGAGCTCCGTCCAGATAAACGTCGGACAAATAATGGGACCTCCGAACAAGGTCTTCTTCGGTGCTCCATACTATCTTATACTGATGTTTAAAAAGGATCAATATAAATGGATATGACGGTCTAAATTAATTGTATACTACTAGAATCTCACCTGTAGTATAAGGTGGTATGGGTCGAGTAGTATAATGGTATAGTGGTATTATGGGAAAAAATATTTTTAACATGTGGTATAAGGTGGTATATATCGAGTAGTATAGTGGTATAGGGGTATTATGGGAAAAATTATTTTTATTTTCATACTCATTTGGTCCGATATATTTATTTTCTTTTACACATGTTCATTTAGATTAGGAGCTTCCAATAAAAGAAACTATATTACAGTCTAATTACAAAATTGGCCATCCATCCATACTCCATACTACCAACATGTTTATATTTTTTTATTACAGACGAAATATTGGAACAAACGGGCTGTAAAAGAATCAGTATCACCAGTATTCTAAAAAAAGAATTAGTATCACCGGTTATTCAAGCAGCACTTTTATGTTCCGGTCAGGACAGAAAATGGAGTCTATAATAATTTACACCGGATTTTAGCTCTAACATACACCAGTCTTTTCTGTGAGGGATGAACATATATGCATGTGGGGTTATTGTTTTTTTTTGAAAGTTATGTGGGGTTATTGTGATTGGAGAATACAATTCCCAAGAAACTTGGTCAAACGTGAGCTACTTTAACTGGCACGCAGCCCATAGTTGCATCCTTTCTTGGACGGAGGTACTATATTCCATGCAAATGCATGCCATCGTCGTACTAGTAGGAGTACTCCGTATATCAATAGCTTCTCATCTGCATAGGTAGTCGACCAGGTCTTCTAAAAAAAACCCCCTAGCTAGATGACTAGAGGGTTGACTAGCTAGTCAACCAGGTGATGGCTATGGCGGAGTGCTAATTACTAAGCAGAAGGTGTGCAGCACACACGGAAGAACCATGTGGAAGTAAAGCGAAAGCAAAAGCTACCAACAGCTCATCAAGTTTAACCATTCAAACTTCCATATATATCCCACGGTAAGCTTCTCGCGGTAATAACGTGGATAGATGCTCCAGTTAGTAAAGTAAAATAGCTAGTATATTCTAACCTTAACACTGCTCTAAATCACGTGACACGTACCTTAATGTACGTGCCATCGATTTGGACTAACCATCATTCTTCACAGGAAAAAGATCTGATTAAACCAGCAAACGAGAGAGCAAAGCGCGTAAGGCCCAATACTGCGTGGAACGCATGCATGAATTCAGGAAAAGTAGATAAAAAGAAACAATGCATGGCGCCTTTGCTTTTCTTGTACCATGATCGACTTTTTTTAATATACTAGCAAAATGCCCGTGCGTTGCTACGGGCGAAATATTAATTGTGTTTTAAAGAAAATTATGTTTTCTTATTTCTATAACTCTATTTTTGCATTTACACTTAAGTAGTCATTTGCTAGGAAATCAATATAATTGTTACTTAATATTTTTTTTCTAATCAAATACTCACTATTCCTTTTATTTAACCAAGACTATTTACTTTTTTATTAAAGCAAGACTTCTAGCTATAAAATAGATACAATCATATTGCACATGATACAGCCATGTTGCGCAGCTGTGCGCGGTCGTTGGGCAGTATCAAAGACTCGCACCGTTTGATTGCGTATGGAACTTTGGTTTACTCTGAATTTTGTCACCCTTTGATTGCGTATGAAACTTTGTTTTTACTTCTCAAATCAAAGGTAATGCATGGTTGTTGCTCCAGCAGGTAACACCTTCACGTTTACAAACCCATTTACGTTAAGAAATAAATTGATATAGACCATAAAATTAAGTTTGCCCAAGTTTTGTGACATGTGTATTGGAAGGCGTGTGATTTTTTTTCTCCCATTGCAATTTACGGACATATTTGCTGTTAAAAAATAAAATAGGTTCACTTTTAATTTGCATATATATATATATATTTAAACTTCACTCATGACATAGCAAAAGGGAAGCATGCAAATATTTCCAAAGCACGCTCATATTGACACCTAGGAGGAGGCTAAAGATTGACGAAGTTTTAAAAAAATTGCAATCAACTTAACAAAAAAGCTTTTAAATTTTGAGATCTTTGCAAATTCAAAAACATAACTAATTTGTATTGGTTTATTTGTCCCATTGCAACGCACGGGCATACTGCTATTTATAATCTAAGTCCGCAATTACTATGTATATGCATTAGTTATTTTGGGCCTTTTTTCTAAGTGCAAATAGAAAGTGTTGTGTGGCCTGCACAAGGTGCAACATTTCTAGCAACTATAAGTTTTATACTCTACTACTTGTTGCACTCCCGCATATGTCCTTTTCTTTGAAGCCGATAAAGGATATATATTTGCAAAACTTTAAAAAATACATTGATAGTTATATATGCACGCATACACATTATTTTGCAAGAAAATAATATACGTATGCCCTACCGAGTAACAGTGTACCTATTGGACAACGGTTTGTGTGAGTATTAATAAGTATGCACTACGTATGCACAATTCGAATGGGTGAACCTATTGGACAGCGGTTTGTCTGAGTATTAATAAATTACAGTTTGTCTATAAAACACAGATATGTTATAGTCCGTGTGGTATCACTCTTTCATGTGGATCTAGTGGGTTCTGGGTTCAACTCTCACATCCGAAGCCTTTTTGGGTTCTTTTTTATTTTTTTTCCTCTCGCTGCGCACAGAGAAAGGCCATCCGGTTTAGCGGGTTCCCCCTGCGCACCCATGACGACACCGGAGGCGGTCTGGTTTTGGGCTGAGGTTGAGCGGTTTTCTTCAGTTTAGCGGGTAAACATCGGTTTAGCTCCGGTTTAGTGCCTAAGTACCCGGTTTTGCTTCGGTTTTCTACCGAATTCTACTTAGTTTCGGATGATGGACCAAAATTATGGCAGAGACACTCCTTGCTTTATTATTAGGTAAAGATATACACATACATATACATATATATATATATATATATATGTATATATATATATATATATGTTCGGACTTAAAAGTTTGTCGAGGCAAGTTCCCCTGAATTTGGGTGTGAGGAGCGACGAAGGGGCTATATAAGTCAATATGAGAGGGTAGCGCCAGAGAATGAAAGGGCTCGCCGTGGCCAGTCACCGCCGGTCGCGTTAGTGAGGAGCGAGTCATGACGCTAGGAGAGAAGGGGAGAGGCTAGAGCTCCGTCCCGTTAAACGTCGGAAAAATAATGTGACGTCTAAACATGTTTATATTTTTATTATAGGCGTATTATTGGAACAAACGGGCTGTAAAAGAATCAGTATCACCAGTATTCTAAAAAAAAGAATTAGGATCACCAGTTATTCGAGCAGCACTTTTATGTTCCGGTCAGGACAAAAAATGGTGTCTATAATAATTTACACCGGATTTTAGCTCTAACATACACCAGTCTTTTCTGTGAGGGATGAACATATATGCATGTGGGGTTATTGTGATTGGAGAATTTTGTGTGCTTTCTACGCACTGTCCAGTCCCGTCCAAGAATTGTACTACCTGGCCTTCAGCCATAGTGCGGGCGGCGTGCCCTGGCCGGCTGCACGGGGGATGGCGAGCACGTGAGGGCTCATCATCTCGGCACGCGCGCGCCCGCACGCATGAGGACGCCACCATCGTTGGAGCTCTGCACGACTCCACCTAACCCGAAGTAGCTCCCTTACAAAACGAAGCTCCCGCTCGCTCCCCTCTTCCCATTCCCAGAGCCCGCACCTGCCTAAGGTTTGCCGCACCATTGTCAGCCATCACCTTAACCTCTCGCTCATACCTGGTGGCTGCTGCCCATCAAACGCACAACACCCGTCCAATCCCTTGCAATCTGCGCGTGAGCTCGCACTAAATAAAACGAGCTCCGCCGCCGCCGTCGAGTGTTCCCAAGCCACGGACAAGCTAGCACTACCGGTAAGCTATCTTGCTCCCCTCTCTGTTTCTCCCCGCAGAATTGCTAAATTCTTAGCTTTTTTTTTTTAGCTGTACGTACGGGAGGGACTAATGGCAATCTACCGTAGATTTCTTCACTATATATTATTGATAAAGATTTCGCGGTAATCATCTTGTGAGGCGACGTGCTTGAAATTTTTTTTTGCACAAACAACAATGGAGTGGGGCTATTGAATTGATGTGTGTCCGAATCTTATATCATTATGCCAATTAATCCAAAACAACCACTAATATTGCTTATTTGCATTTAGATTACCCACTTATATATTTTTAAAATAACTAAATAATTAATAATTGTGCATTAAGTTACCTTCCTGTCTCCTTATAAAAAACCACCCAAAGTACTTCTATATATGCCTTTTATATTAGATAACTCACTTCTGCCATTGTTATAATATAAAAAATTTAAACTCAAGGTTTACCTGCATCACGTCTACTACCATGTAGTTGACCTTTGGTCCTTCTAGCATACCACAGGATGCATTGCCGTTCCTTGAAACAGAGAGATTATTTTAAAAAAAAAAAAACTCACCGTACTTCCAACAACACAACGTGAATAAAAAAAGACCTAGAAGGTTAGGATGGCAAGAACAGAAGTCATTACCTTTACATTATTGCAAACATGCATGGAGCATATATGCGCATATGTATAGGGTAGATGGATATGTAAAACACAAAATTAACGCTCCAATTTCAGTGGAAAGCTTGCCACCTCATGAATAATCAAATCTGCATGCTTGATTTGCAAAAGGGATTATCTTCTCCAGTTTTTTGGATCCCTGGTATTGTGCCTAGAAATAGTGAATTAACTAGAATGATCTAATTGCCCCTCAATTCCAGGATTGTACATTATAGGCAGTGTGAACTCAAGGACAGAATCACATAAGTGAGAGTTGAAGGGACCGTGACACCCTAAGAAGGGGGTGAATTAGGGTTCTCTTAAAAACTATGGCTGGCTAAAAGCACATATAAAAACCTATTTCAATTTCTATCTAAATGTGCTCTAGGTTTTTCTATGTGTTGCTAACTCTATCGCTAAAAGTTTTGCACCCTAGATTCCAATCCTAGCAACTACACAGGGCAATTCTAGGAAAGGTAAATACGGAATGTAGTGCAATAAGTAATGCAGAATGTAAAGAGATAGAGTAAGAAAACTCCCGACATGGTGATGTATCCCGAGGTATCGGAAAGCCACGGCTTTCCACTAGTCCTCGTTGTTGGAGCCCCTCTAAAAGGGAATGCCCGCGCAAGGGCATGAACTCCCTGGTCGAATCACTCCATAGGATAGCCTACGGGACTTCCCCCACTCGCAAGTGGGTCTCCGCTTCCGCTTGGCCTCTCCCGGACGCTCTTCGCCGCCTCCACTTGGTTGAGCTTCGGCAAATGCCTAGGGCCTCACCTCCCTGGCACAAAGTAGCGGCGGCCTCTCCACAAATGCGGTTGGAGGGTCTCACAAGACTTACAAGCCTCGATACTTACAACTCTTAGTGCGCGCAAGCACCGATACAAAGAGGCGTGCAAATCTCGCCTAAACTCTAGGCTAACACCTAAAGCAATGCGCTAAAAAGGTCTAACTAGCACTTAATCAAGCACTAAGCTCTATGCTAATCACCTAGATCTTCTATTTAGCACTTTGGTGGAATGAGCACTTGCAAATGAGTAGAGCAACTTGCGTGATCTTGTTCTGAGCAGGATTCGCTTATCAACTTGCGTGATCTTGTGTCGACTACAACATACCATCTCTGGATTTTTAGTATAATTTGGATGGCTTAAATACCATCACTTGGAACCTAAAAATACCTTCAAATATACATCTTGACAAACATGTTAGTTCCAATGACTATGTTGGCATTAATCACCAAAATCATAAACATGGCTTAGGGCCATTTTCCTTACAAGAGTGACTGCAAAGCAGGTCCATATATAAGCGTCCACAAGGAAACATCATTTCGCCAGTGTGCTCCTGGATTGCACAGTCGCAAGTGCATATCTGCCCTATTACTTCTCCAAGTATAATCAGTAAGGAATTGATCTGCTGTTACGGTTTAACGTCTTTTAATTATTCTCACTTCTTCACATATGCATGTGTGCATATTCTGCAACTTAATATTTCTTTCAAAACATAATACCGTGCCATGATTTTTTGTTATTGAATGAATAGTTCTTTGTGGGTTTGTACCATTGATTTCTTCTGATGTTAAAATTTTGCTATTATCAGGTAGCATATATGGCTTGGGAGAATACCACCACAAACTTCTACAACCGTGCTGCATTGCAAAAACATGTCTCAAACATCAGTTGCCCTCATGAGTTCTTGGAAACCTTCTATCGTAATATGGGAAGGAAGATGTGGCAGGTGAACACGATGATACTCACCAACGCTATCTTGGCGGGAGTCATAGTTGTCATAGGCGCTTGTGCTAAGAAGTATCGCTACCACCCCTTAGCGCGCTTCATCTTTCTTGGAGCTACAACTTTGTTCTTGCCTATCATCACTTATGTTGTCCCAAGCATTGGCACCAACAACAATGACTACGTCAGTGAAGACGAGCATGGGTTTTCACCCTCAGCAGCGACATGCCATGGAGGTTTTCATCAGTATAGTGTTGTATCATGGGCATTCCTTGTTCAGATTGTCGTGGTCAATACTAGCATAATAGTAGCTGTTGATGACAGAGAAGGTCGAAACAAAGGCCCCCCTGTCCGGCTGCTTTTTCAAGGGTTTTGGACCCTTTACCTTGGTATCAGCACAATGGGCCCAATTTTGAACAACATGTGGCAGTTACACCTTGAATTGATGCTTTTTACCATCTTCTTTGCTAAGATTGTTGTTAAATGTTTGGCATTTATAATGGCTCGGCGGTCCTTGGCATTCGGGCGCAATCCTCGTCTTATTTTTGGGCACATGATACATCTACAACTACAAGAAGAAGGTCAACTTGGTGAACCGTTGGCAGGTGATGTGGATGTACCTCCTCCCCCACTCTTGGTTATGGGAGAAGAGAGCCTAGAAGCGGAAATGCAGCCTCTCGGGTATTTGTTCACTGATGTTTCAGCACTAACCAACAACACTGGCCTAGTTACTATTGACAAGGTTTGGCAGTTGGATGACATGCTTGCTATATCAAGACCACAAATAAAAGACATATGCTTGTCATTTTCACTGTTCAAATTGTTACGGTGTCGATTCGCAAGGTATGAGCTCGCTAATGCTAGTTCAGTAAGGACCATAAACTTTTTCTGGAGCTTGTTGCTGGAAGAGGGCAAACATGGAAGGGTATTTGGCATCATTACAGATGAACTTTCTTTCGTCCATGATTACTACTTCTCATCACTTCCAGTCTCCTATTCAAGGTATTGGTTGCCCATCTTGAGTGTAAGTACCTCACTCTTGTGCATTGGCTACTGCCTTGTGGCTGCATCATTCATTATCAAGGGGATTGTATCAGATTGGGAGCCGAAATATAAGCATCAGATGCGCTGTGTTTTCTGGTGCAGTGAAAGGCACTCGATAAGCACCAGTAATCACAAGCATTTTGGCTTCTTCCTCTTCGACGATATTCCTTTAATTATTCTTCTCTCATTAGTTGTGATTTCTGAAGTGATGTACATAATGTCTTACATTTGTTCTAACTAGACCAAGGTAGCCCTCATCAGCCACCATATAAAGCATGCCTCTTTGCAGAACTGCTGTCCTCGCATGCAGAAATGGTTTGGCCTTCTGTTGAAACAAAAGTGCAGGCTGTTGAAGTACTGGGATGAAAAAATTGGTCAGGGCTCAGTATTGGTGGTTCACCCTAGAACAACCCCACTTCTTGTTCTCAGACGTCTCTTGGGTCTCCCGGACCTAGATAGGAGTGTGAAGATACCAGAAGCAGTGAAGGTCTGCATCATCCGCGCCTTGAGAAGTTACCGCTCCAATGGGCACCATTTAAGCAATGGCACAGGGTCTCTACGCCAGAGCACAGTAGGTGAAAGGTTCCTTTGGGCCTGCAGTAGCATCAGTACATCTAATATCATACTTACATGGCACATTGCCACATGCATCCTTGAGTTGAGGCACCCATACAGATACCGTTTTTTGCCTGAGTTTGATAACAAGATTACTGCTACCCACCTGTCACGATACTGTGCATACCTCATGGCATGGTTTCCAGAGCTCCTTCCTGACAATGAAGAATGGAGCTCGAGCTTGTACGCGGTCGTCAAGAAGAATGCTAAGTGTGCCCTCGCACTCGTAGGGTGTTCTTCATGGGGGTCATTGGCACCAGAGGTAGAGTACCAGCGGGTGATCCAATTGTTGAGTGCCAATTCGAATCATGCCATTCTTAGGAATGGCGTGATGCTCGGGGAGCAATTGGTGGAGTTGATCGAAGGTGAGCAAGCAGCTTGGATGGTGCTGGCTGAATTCTGGTCAGAGATGATCCTGTACATCGCTTCATCGGATAATGTTAAAGGGCACTTGGAGGCCATAGCACGAGGTGGGGAGCTGATAACTCTCCTCTGGGCGTTGCTCACCCACGCAGGGATCACGAGTCAGCCCAGCACTGCTTCTACTTGTGTTGTTTGATAGATTAGTGTCCATGTATTGTTCTTTCTTCTTTCTTATCTCCCTCTTTTGGATTCTTGAATAATCTTGGTCTCGGTGTGTGTTAATCGCACTTCTCAAAGTGTATAAATGTGATGTTTACCTATTCTAAGACTCAACAATATGTTGTATATAACCTGTTATAGTAAGTACAACAGTCTGTCAATAATTTGTTTGTTTGGTATTAGTGTTTACAAACCCGTGCTGAGTGCAGTTTAACCTTCAATGCCTACTAATAACCATCTAGAGTCAATAGCCATCTTCGCATTTCTCAAGTTTTTTTTCTCTAACAAAATCGGTACAAGGTTGTGGCCTTACATTGCATTGCATCATCTAGAGTTTATAGCTAGGATTGCGGCTCCTCTCTGCCTCTTGCCCTCGCCATCATCTCGTGAGGGATCAGATGGCAAAACCGCGCGTGGTTTTCGTGATTGCCTGATGGGCTTCTCATCGTCTAGTGATCTGCTTATCCTAATATTCATTCATCTAAGCACCCAAATTACCAGAGGAATTGAATTAGCAAACCAGTCTAGTAGTTGAGCGAGCTTTATTTCTTAGGTCAGGCTACCATGACAACGTTTTAAGTAACTTTCATCCAGTGAAACAAAGCATTGCATAATATGTGACAGTTAAAAAATACAATGGTACAAGGCAATCGGGTTATATGATACAGGCACCCGTGTATGTAGAGTTCTGTTAGGATGGAAAAAGATGATAAATTGTCATATCTTATTTTATAAAGGCAACCAGATAATAAATTACATGTGTGCCAGGATCAAGTTCACACACATGCAACAATGACTTCAGTAATTAACAAAGACAGTCCAAAATGGAAAGAATTATAAATTTATTACATGACCAAAATATTTTAATCGAATATCAAAATAGAGTCTTTATTCTAGCAGCGGAACTCCAACGACTCCACAGGTAGTTGACTGGGGAACACTTATGCCTAGTACTCAAAGTATTCAGCAAACTCGTCCAAGTCATATTCTGAGCAGCATTTGAAATATGGGTGAGATGTGAGTGTACTTATGATTGGTACTCAGCAAAGTGTTGAGAGAATTAATGGCATGCGAGGCTTAAACCTCTTGGATGTGATGTATATCCTAAAGAGCGTAAAAGAATATAAAAAAGCTTAGCACATCATTTAGTGTGCTTTGACTCGATAATCCACTTTGAATTTCAATTTGAAAGATTGCTAGCCGTCTGTTCCACACGGCGTGATGGCATCGTCTCACATGGATATTTAGAAGATGCTAATTCTACTTATACAGTCAATGTGGTATTATTGTAACTACAAGAATCCAACGAATTTTCAAGGGCAGGAGCAGTAAACAAACCAATCATAGGCCTTGCAATAGATTTAGGAGCCCACGCAAGAAGCGATGGCCCAAGGCCGCAGGTGGGGCCGGAAACAAACCCGCATGGCCCACTTCAGCCCATAGAATTCAAGTACCTTTATATACCTTTCGCAAAATGGTTAATCAACTCATCCGTAAAGCGCAATCCCAATTCTGCGTCCGACCTTCCGTGCGCTCGGTGAGCATGCGCTGCGCTGGACGGGCCCCATGCACGCGTCGTCCGTTCCTCCCTGCGGGGAGCCTCCCACCGCACATGGTGAGGCCCACGTGCAGCCGTGCAGGGATCCACACGGACTGAGTGCTTGCTCCCTCGCGTGTCGACAAAATTTTGTTGCAAAAATTTTGACGCAAGTAAGCAAAAGTTTATTGTAAAATTTTCGTCGCAAGCAAAAGTTTGTTGATAAAATTTTGTTGTAAAAATTTTGGCGCTGGAGAATTTTGTCACAAGCAACCACAAGTTTGTAGACAAAATTTTGTTGTAAAAATTTTGGCGCTGGAGAATTTTGTCGCAAGCAACCAAAAGTTTGTAGACAAAATTTTGTTGAAAAAAATTTTTGCTGATGAATTTTGTCGCAAACAAGCAAATAAAAGTTTGTTGACAAAACTTTTCTAGAAAATTTCTGAAGAATTTTGTACAACTTTTTTTTTTACGGATAGCGTGCACATGCGGGGTGTATGTAGCACCGGGTGGATGGTGGGTCCGCCGGCTGCTGTTTTGTCGCGGCTCGCGCGCGCACAGCGCTTTCCGTGCGCGCGCAGATTAGCAGCGCCCTCTGTAAAGCCTACCAAAGCACAATTAATAATGAAACATTCAACATTTTACTAAAAAAATATTAAATTCAAAATGTTGAGTAACATTTTTTTCTAAATAAATATAGTGATGCAATCGGAATCCAATTTGAACACTCATTGGTGAGATATTAATTTTTTTTAAAATTGTTCTCGTGAGGCCCGCGCATAATGGCTTCTGGTGGCATGTGGGTCGGCTGATGGGATGCCGCATCTGCGGCAGCCTGTCTCTCCCGTCATCCACCCCGTCGAAGCCAAGTCGCGCCTAGTGCCTCCCTTCAACCTCGAGATCGCCACTCCTGTTCATGTTGTCGTCTGTCCCTCCCCTCTCTTCCTGTGAGCTCCGGCCCAGACAGCAGGTGCGGTCAGGGGCGGAGCTGGAGAAGAACAGTAGGGGTACATCTCTTCATAGTATATACACGATGTTCAACTTTATATGATGAAAATTTATAAATAAAAGGTGATTTTGATAATTTTGTGGGTGTCGGTGCATCCAGCACTTGCAACATAGCTCCGCCCCTGGGTGCGGTAGGACGGATGGCGACCCTAGGAGAAGGAGGCGGTGGAAAATGAAGTGCCAAGCAGGCCCGCCGTGCCTCGGGTCCGCCTGCTGCTAGCTGCCGTGCCTCGAGCCGCCCCATAGCGTGTCCGCCGGACCGGGTGGGCGGTACGACTAGACAACTATAGAACAAAGCCAACAATGAAATAATGGCTCTGGCAACCGAGTTATACGCTCGTTCAAAGTACACAACAATAATTTTTTCATCCCCATATACTTTTCAAACCATCCAAAATTTCCCAAGCATGTTATTATGCGGGTTTTAGCTTACAGCCATGGTAAATAAGACTGTATCGATGGTTCAGGGATCAAATGGGCATTCCATTAGTATAATAACAATAGTATTATTGAAATATTGTTTTTGAAAAAGTGACGTTTTTTAGCCATGGTAATAAGCTGTATCAATAGTTCAGGGATCAAATGGTAAATAAGACTATCGATGGTTCCGGGATCAAATGGGCATTCCATTAGTATAATAACGATAGTATTATTGAAATATTGTTTTTGAAAAAGTGACGCGCTTTAGCCATGGTAAATAAGACTGTATCGATAGTTCAGGGATCAAATGGTAAATAAGACTGTATCGATGGTAAAAGCTGGACGGCAGCCTCAGCGCTTCTTTTATTGAGCCATTGTTCTTCTGCCTCCTCAATCATCTTCACCTCGGGAGCTATGGTGAAGTGTGCATATGTATATACGAACGTCTACTTCTGTAATGTACACTATATAAGGTGCAAAAGATAAAAAAATAGAAAGGCTTTAGCACATCATGTAGCGTGCTTGAAATCTCAATAATCCAGTTGAGTTTGAATTTGAAAGATTGCTAGCCACATGTTCCATGCGGCGTGAATACATTGATTCACATGGATATTTAAAAGTTGCTAATCCTGCCCTTCACATTCGATGTGGTATTTTCTAATAAGTAACAACAAAAAGAAGAAGAAGAGATCAACAAATTTTCAAGGAAAGTAGCCAGCCATTCTTCTAGGCTACAATTGGATTCAGGAGCCCACGCCGCAGCAGAGAGAGGTCAGACAAGGTGCCAACCAAGCGAGGGCCCAAGGCCTGTAGACTCTCAGGCAGCCCCCTCTGCCGTTGAAAATTCGTTGGCCTCTTTTAGTTACGATAATAATAATAATACCACATTGGCTATGCAATTAGGATTAGCAACTCTTAAATATCCACGTGCGAGTACACCACCAGACCGTGTGGGACAGACGGTTAGCTATCTTTCAAATTCAAACTCAAAACTGATTATTGAGCCAAGCACACTATATGATGTGCTAAGCTTTTCTTATTTTTATTTTACTCTTTTTTGTGTACAATTATTTTTGCGAGGATTTTGGCGTATATGATTGACGAGGCATTCATAGAAAGACACATATATACTTACCCTATTCCTGCCCTATGCGTATATACAAGAGACTATACTGACAGATCATTGTTAACAAAGTGCAAGTTGTATTATCTGAACTTACACATACACGCACACCACACACACTCACACCTCTCGCACACCCGCCTTGTTTGCTTGGGACCCTCAAAAAGTTGCCTGACTCAGGTAGTAACCCCAGGCGTTGGATTTTGGTGGCCTAGGGCTAGATGGTGTTGCCTGGCCAAGGAGCATCCAAACAAGTCCTATATGCAAGCTAAGACCTACACCCTATACCCACACTCACACGCCTGCCTTAAAGAGATGATCTCAGACACTAGTTCTCAACAAGTGTGAAAGCCACCACAGTCCAAAAATAAATGCTAAGAAATTCGTCCCCACGAGGGACTGAACTCAAGACCTCCAGGGAAGGCCGATGCTACTAAGGCATCTTCTAATCAAGTGGCTTAATCATGTCATCTCATATATGTATATTTTTTTTTCCAAAAAAAGAGTTGGATAGCTTTCATAAATTACGACGACTTGCTTGATCAATTTGACGGGCCAATGCAAAGCCTCGTCGTCAAGGTCGTAAAGCCTGTCTCCCTGCCTGTACCCTCCTCACCCCCACCACCAAAGAACATATTCCATGCAAATGCATGCCATCGTCGTACTAGTAGGAGTATATCAATAGCATCTCATCTGCATAGGTAGTCGACCAGGTCTTCTCAAAAAAAAAAAAAAACACATCCCTAGCTAATTAATGGACTTGATGACTAGAGGGTTGACTAGCTAGTCAACCAGGTGATGACTAGGGCGGAGCGCTAATTACTAAGAGCAAGTATTATGTATTACAGTGGGCTTGTAAGTTGGGCTAAATGGTGAGGGTGGGAGGAGAGAGAAGAGAAGTGGGCTGTAAGTTGGCTAAATGGTGAGGTGGGGAGGAGAGAGAAGAGAAGTGGGCTGTAAGCTTTACCACCCCGCTTATGCACAAGACCAAGAAACTTTGTGAGACAGACAAGTGAGCCATTCATTAATTGTGAAGAGCTAAACCATTATATAAGTGAGATAAGATAAGGCTAAATAGAATCCTTGTACCCAGCAGCTGGCTGTATTATAGCATTGCTCTAAGCAGAAGGTGTGCAGCAGACACGGAAGAACGACCATGTGGAAATAAAGCAAAAGCGACCAACAGCTCATCAAGTTTAACCATTCAAACTATCCCATGGTAATAAGCTTCTCGCGGTAATAACGTCGATAGATGCTCCAATTAGTAAAGTAAAATAGCCAGTATATTCTAACCTTGATACTGCTCTAAAATCACGTGACACGTACCTTAATGTGCCATCGATCGATCTGGACTAACCATCATTCTTAACCAGCAACGGAGCGAGGGAGCAAAGCGCGTAAGGCCCAATACTGCATGGAACGCATGCATGAATTCAGGAAAAGTAAATAAAAAGAAACAAATGCATGACGCCTTGCTTTTCTTTTCTTGTACCATGATCAGTTTATATATTTGTTCGGACATAAAAGTTTCCCGAGGCAACTTCCCCTAAAACTGGTTGGACTAATGTTCCAATTCCACTTACGCAGAGAGCGAAAGTTTCTTACAGATCAGCAATGAGATCATCGAGATTTCTGGTCTTGACGACCAAGTCATCCACATATGCTTCCACGTTGCGGTGCAGTTGCTTCTCAAGACAAAGCTGGATAGCGCGCTGATAAGTCGCTCCAACGTTTTTCAACCCGAAGGAATCGTGATGTAAGCATACGCTCCGTAAAGAGCAATGAACGCTGTCTTGACTTGATCTATCTCTTTCAGAGATATCTGATGATAACCTGAGTAGCAATCAAGAAACAGAGTAAAGCGCAACCAGCTGTAGAATCGATAACCTGGTCGATCCGTGGGAGCCCGAAGGGATCCTTGGGCAATGCTTGTTCAGGTCGGTGTAGTCGACACACATCCGCCACTCATTGTTCTTCTTCTTCTTCACCAAGACTGAATTTGCCAACCAGTCCGGGTGAAAGACTTCCTTGATGAATCCTGCTGCGAGTAGTTTCACCAGCTCTTTCTTGATCGCCTCGCGCTTGTCAGACGCAAATCGCCACAGTCGCTGCTTCTTGGGCGTTGCCTTAGGATCAACATTAAGGCTGTGCTCGATCAGGTTCCGTGGCACCCCTAGCATGTCCGCAGGCTTTCATGCGAAAATGTCTCGGTTAGCTTGCAGGAACCTGACGAGCGCGTCTTCCTATTTGGGAGTCAATCCAGCCCCGATCTTAGTGGTCTTGGACTGGTCGCCTTCCATCAGCTCTGCGTCCTTGGTCGCTACGTCATTAGGGGTAGTCGCTTTGAGTGGCCCTGACTCCTCGATAGGAATCTCGAGCTCTGTCTTCTTAAGCTTCTGAGCGTCCGCGAAGATTTGGGCCATAGAGTTAGGCACCTGAGTGGTGGACGCAAACTCTAACGGCTTGTGTGTCGCAGTCATACGACCGCCTCAAGTCACCACGGAGGGTGATAACTCCCTTGGGCCCTGACATCTTGAGGATGAGGTAGACGTAGTTGGGGATGACCATGAACTTGGCCAATGCAGGACGTCCGAAGATAGCTTGATACGAGGTTCAAAGTCTGCCACCTCGAACTTGATGTACTCTGTCCTAAAATTCTCTGCAGTGCCAAATGTTACTAGTAATGTAACTTGACCAAGTGGGAGACTTCCATTACCAGGAACGATTTTGTAGAACAGGATTCTGTGGGCGTCAGTATCTTCTCGATGTCAAGGCCCATCCTCTTCAAAGTACTAGCGAATAGTACATTCAACCCTGCACCTCCGTCGATGAGTACCTTGGTGAGCTGTGACCCCGCCACCGTGGGATCAGGACGAGTGGCAATTGCCCTGGTTCATCGTAGCTGTTCCACTGGTCCTCCCTTGAGAAGCTAATTGGGACCTCCGAGTACTTTAAGTATCGTGGGAAAGCCGGCTCAACTGCCATGATGTGGCGCATAGTGAGCTTATGGTTCCTCCGGGTTGAGAAACCGTAGTCGCCTCCGATGATGACCATGAGGACCTTGTTCACCTTTTGGAATTGTTTTCCCTCCTCGTCTTCGTCTTCATCATCAGGCATCCTGCCCTTGTTCTTGGCTTCAGGGTCATAGGGTTTCCTCTCCGGCTTCTTATTTCTCTGTCTCGCGCGGTTGGTGAGAACGCGCGCTGGATATCATAGCACTGGCCTATAGTGTGCCTCTGCTTGGATGCATTGGACACGGTCTGTCCATGATTTGTCCACATCGTTCTTGCCGGGATAACTCTTCTTCTGGCTTCGCGGGTTGTTTTCCAGCGTTGCGACTGTGTCGTCCGGCTTGCGCTTGTTGCGCTGGAAATTCTGTTGGCCTTTGGAATTGTTTCCCCTATTATCTTGCTTCTCCTTGCCCCGACGAGGGGCGTACTTCTCAACGTCACGGTCTTCTTGCTCAGACCAGGCTTCGATCTGGTTGCGTAGAGCTTCCGGGGTCTTGGGTCGATGCAGGCCAATTGCATATCAAAGTATTTGTTCGTGATGCCGTTCTGGAACAATTCGATGCAGTCACGATCAGATACATCAACCACCAGGGTTTTAATCTCCATGAAGCGGCGCATGTATTCGCGTAAGTGTTCGTCAGGCTGCTGCTTGCACATGGATAAGTCATGTCGAGTCTTGGGTCGATTGTAAGTGCCCTGGAAGTTGACGATGAACATTTTCTTCAGTCGTTCCCATGAGTCGATGGAGCGATGTGGCAGGTTCTCAAACCATGTGAGCGGGGCGGCGTCGAGTACTAGTGGGAAGTATCGACACTTAATTGCATTGTTGCCGACAGCACACTCTATGAACGTGGAGTAGATACGCAGCCACGACTCAGGGGAAGTCTTGTCATCATATTTTTCAAAGACTGCAGCTTGAAAGGTCACGGGTACATCGCCATGCGAATGTCCCTAGAGAACATCGGGTACTCGTCATCGTCTTCCTTGTATCCCCGCTCGTCATCGCGCCTCTTGGAGACGAGAATTGACCGTAATTCACGGTTGGCGTTGATGGTCTGTTTAGGATCTCCACTGGGCACTGGCCCGTGTGATGATGCAGCTCGAGCCCCGTCATTGCGACTGGTATTGGCTCGTGCGGGACCTCATCCAGTTGGGCGGTTATCTTCTGGGCGATTTGAAGGTGGACCTCCGCTGCGGCTTGCGTCTGCCGGGTGACTTGGAGCCGCCAGGTGAGCTCTGTCTCGTGAGCGGTTGCGACCGCAGCTGTTGACTTCTTCACTGGGGGCCGGCTGGCAGCTGCGTGTTGACGAGGCAGCAATGGCCTTGTCGAGGGTGCGGATGGCGTTGATCCGCTCGAGTGTTGCGTCGGCTTCTGGGGATCGCGGCAGACTGCGAATGTGCAGGTATGCCATCTCCATGGCGTTAGCCATGGGGGAGTCGTAGCGAGCCACCCTCGTGAATTCTTCCGCGAGATTGCGTCTGGCTGTGCGACGATTGCGGGCGTCGATGCATCGTAGTGCCCTCTTGTTGTTGGCGGTCTCCCTTGCCGTTGCTTGCGCGACTGTTTCTCCAGCGACTAGTTGAGCGTCGGCAGAGATCTCGCTCTCCAACTCGAAGGCATAGCGTGCCTCGTCAGCGTCGACGCCAGCTGCTCCGAAGCCTGCATTGAACACCTGTCGACTGGGCTAGACAGAGTCACTGGGGCTTGGGGTGAGGAGTTCCGTGGTGCTCTCCTCGTCTGATGGTAGCGGTGTGCCATGCTGGAACGGCAGGTCTTCAGTATATCAGACCCAAAGAGAACAAAGATTTGGTGGGACTCATAGATCTCCCGCGGGGTCTTGTCTCTAAGGAATACGAATCTTCCTTCAGGCGTGGCGTGGATCACCAGGTCGTGCTCGCCATCGTCTTGTAGGATCTCATCATCCGAGTCCGAGTTGTATAAGGGGATCGCCTCGCTACGGGAGCTGGCACGTCCTGTCATGACTCGGACTGGGACGTCCCACCTCGAGTCTGTGGTGGACTCAATCTGGCTTTGCAATGCCTCGCAATACATGCGGGTCGAATTGCGAAATTATACCCACGGACGATGTCCGTGAGTGCGATCTCGTCGAATTGCTCAACCAGATCTTCCACGATGGGCACTGGTTCTTCCTTCCTCTCCAGGGGTGTCTCGAGGTAGCTATAGAAGCCACCCGAGCCGTCTGCGACGTAGACCCAAGAACCGAAGTTGAACCTTGTGCTTTCCAGAGGCGCTTCAGATTAGGTGTAGTCACCATTGCATTCTCCACGGGATCTTCGAGGAAAACCCCTACCCGACGCGCCAGATGTCAGTGTTCTACCGTCAATCCTACCGAGGGATACCCCGAGGTAGTAGAGTTCAGGTGGGGTTTCGCAAAGATCAGGAACGCAAAGGCTAAGAGACACAGGGTTTTAGACAGGTTCGTGCCGCCGAGATAGCGTAATACCCTACGTCCTGTTTGGTGGTTTGTATTCAGTACTGTCGTAATCTTTTGATGGGGTCCCTACCCAGCCTTATATACACGGAGGGCAGGGTTAAAAGGTCGGTTCCGAGTAGAATCCTAACCTAATACAACTCATGGAGTGCTTTACAAGTCAATCCGAGTAGTTTACATATGACACAACTAGTTTCCTTAACGAGGAGAGTCCTTGCAGTACTCTACTCGTAGTCTTCACGCTTGGTACGACCTCCTTTGAGGATTATCCATGCGTACTTGTGGGCCCATGGTCGTACCTCCAACAGCTGTTTTAGGCGAGGAGATACGAAGGGGCTATACAAGTCAATACGAGAGGGTAGCGCCAGAGAATGAATGGGCTCGGCGGCTCGCCATGGCCGGTTGCTGCCGGTCGTGTTGGTGAGTAGAGGAGCGAGTTGCGACGCTAGGAGAGAAGGGGAGAGGTGAGAGCTCCGTCCAGATAAACGTCGGACAAATAATGGGACCTCCGAACAAGGTCTTCTTCGGTGCTCCATACTATCTTATACTGATGTTTAAAAGGATCAATATAAATGGATATGACGGTCTAAATTAATTGTATACTACTAGAATCTCACCTGTAGTATAAGGTGGTATGGGTCGAGTAGTATAATGGTATAGTGGTATTATGGGAAAAAATATTTTTAACATGTGGTATAAGGTGGTATATATCGAGTAGTATAGTGGTATAGGGGTATTATGGGAAAAATTATTTTTATTTTCATACTCATTTGGTCCGATATATTTATTTTCTTTTACACATGTTCATTTAGATTAGGAGCTTCCAATAAAAGAAACTATATTACAGTCTAATTACAAAATTGGCCATCCATCCATACTCCATACTACCAACATGTTTATATTTTTTATTACAGACGAATATTGGAACAAACGGGCTGTAAAAGAATCAGTATCACCAGTATTCTAAAAAAAGAATTAGTATCACCGGTTATTCAAGCAGCACTTTTATGTTCCGGTCAGGACAGAAAATGGAGTCTATAATAATTTACACCGGATTTTAGCTCTAACATACACCAGTCTTTTCTGTGAGGGATGAACATATATGCATGTGGGGTTATTTTTTTTTTTAAAGTTATGTGGGGTTATTGTGATTGGAGAATACAATTCCCAAGAAACTTGGTCAAACGTGAGCTACTTTAACTGGCACGCAGCCCATAGTTGCATCCTTTCTTGGACGGAGGTACTATATTCCATGCAAATGCATGCCATCGTCGTACTAGTAGGAGTACTCCGTATATCAATAGCTTCTCATCTGCATAGGTAGTCGACCAGGTCTTCTAAAAAAAACCCCCTAGCTAGATGACTAGAGGGTTGACTAGCTAGTCAACCAGGTGATGGCTATGGCGGAGTGCTAATTACTAAGCAGAAGGTGTGCAGCACACACGGAAGAACCATGTGGAAGTAAAGCGAAAGCAAAAGCTACCAACAGCTCATCAAGTTTAACCATTCAAACTTCCATATATATCCCACGGTAAGCTTCTCGCGGTAATAACGTGGATAGATGCTCCAGTTAGTAAAGTAAAATAGCTAGTATATTCTAACCTTAACACTGCTCTAAATCACGTGACACGTACCTTAATGTACGTGCCATCGATTTGGACTAACCATCATTCTTCACAGGAAAAAGATCTGATTAAACCAGCAAACGAGAGAGCAAAGCGCGTAAGGCCCAATACTGCGTGGAACGCATGCATGAATTCAGGAAAAGTAGATAAAAAGAAACAATGCATGGCGCCTTTGCTTTTCTTGTACCATGATCGACTTTTTTTAATATACTAGCAAAATGCCCGTGCGTTGCTACGGGCGAAATATTAATTGTGTTTTAAAGAAAATTATGTTTTCTTATTTCTATAACTCTATTTTTGCATTTACACTTAAGTAGTCATTTGCTAGGAAATCAATATAATTGTTACTTAATATTTTTTTTCTAATCAAATACTCACTATTCCTTTTATTTAACCAAGACTATTTACTTTTTTATTAAAGCAAGACTTCTAGCTATAAAATAGATACAATCATATTGCACATGATACAGCCATGTTGCGCAGCTGTGCGCGGTCGTTGGGCAGTATCAAAGACTCGCACCGTTTGATTGCGTATGGAACTTTGGTTTACTCTGAATTTTGTCACCCTTTGATTGCGTATGAAACTTTGTTTTTACTTCTCAAATCAAAGGTAATGCATGGTTGTTGCTCCAGCAGGTAACACCTTCACGTTTACAAACCCATTTACGTTAAGAAATAAATTGATATAGACCATAAAATTAAGTTTGCCCAAGTTTTGTGACATGTGTATTGGAAGGCGTGTGATTTTTTTTCTCCCATTGCAATTTACGGACATATTTGCTGTTAAAAAATAAAATAGGTTCACTTTTAATTTGCATATATATATATATTTAAACTTCACTCATGACATAGCAAAAGGGAAGCATGCAAATATTTCCAAAGCACGCTCATATTGACACCTAGGAGGAGGCTAAAGATTGACGAAGTTTTAAAAAAATTGCAATCAACTTAACAAAAAAGCTTTTAAATTTTGAGATCTTTGCAAATTCAAAAACATAACTAATTTGTATTGGTTTATTTGTCCCATTGCAACGCACGGGCATACTGCTATTTATAATCTAAGTCCGCAATTACTATGTATATGCATTAGTTATTTTGGGCCTTTTTTCTAAGTGCAAATAGAAAGTGTTGTGTGGCCTGCACAAGGTGCAACATTTCTAGCAACTATAAGTTTTATACTCTACTACTTGTTGCACTCCCGCATATGTCCTTTTCTTTGAAGCCGATAAAGGATATATATTTGCAAAACTTTAAAAAATACATTGATAGTTATATATGCACGCATACACATTATTTTGCAAGAAAATAATATACGTATGCCCTACCGAGTAACAGTGTACCTATTGGACAGCGGTTTGTGTGAGTATTAATAAGTATGCACTACGTATGCACAATTCGAATGGGTGAACCTATTGGACAGCGGTTTGTCTGAGTATTAATAAATTACAGTTTGTCTATAAAACACAGATATGTTATAGTCCGTGTGGTATCACTCTTTCATGTGGATCTAGTGGGTTCTGGGTTCAACTCTCACATCCGAAGCCTTTTTGGGTTCTTTTTTATTTTTTTTCCTCTCGCTGCGCACAGAGAAAGGCCATCCGGTTTAGCGGGTTCCCCCTGCGCACCCATGACGACACCGGAGGCGGTCTGGTTTTGGGCTGAGGTTGAGCGGTTTTCTTCAGTTTAGCGGGTAAACATCGGTTTAGCTCCGGTTTAGTGCCTAAGTACCCGGTTTTGCTTCGGTTTTCTACCGAATTCTACTTAGTTTCGGATGATGGACCAAAATTATGGCAGAGACACTCCTTGCTTTATTATTAGGTAAAGATATACACATACATATACATATATATATATATATATATATATATATATATATATATATATATATAGGATATATCTATATCCTACCCTGGGGTCGATATAACTATTTCGACCCCGAGCCATCCCGTCGCGCCGTCCATCACTCGGCATTTTTTCCACCCGTTTTTTTTCCTCCGGTTCCGACGGCTCGACCCACCTCCCCACGCCCACGTTTTCAACTGGATCGGTCAGTTCCCGTCCTTCCTCCCCGCTGCCATCGCCTATCCGTCCCCGCCGCTGACCTCGCCGCCCATCGCTCCCTCCCTCGGCCCCGCCGCCAGTCCCACCTCCCCCTGCCATAGCCTCTCCGTCCCCGCCGCTGTCCTCGCCGCCCATCGCTCCCTCCCCCGGCCCCGCCGCCGGCCCTTCCACACCTGACGCCATCCGCCACCCCTAGATCTCGCGCACCTCCGTAGCCTGGCTCATCGCCCACGCCCGCCCCTCGCCCTTGCCGAGGCTCGCCTCCGGGCGTCGCACAGCCGTCGCCGCCCCCTCCTGCCGTATTTTGCTGGAGCTCGCGCCCTTCCGCCCCGCCGCTGGAGCCCGCGCTGCCTCCCCTGCTGCGACCCGACCGACGCCGGATATTGCCGTGCGAATCCAGGTATGACTCCGCATTCCATCCCGTCTCTTGACCCCTCGTGCTCGCCGGTCTCCATCCCCACCGCGCTCTGGAATTGCCGCTGGACCCGCCGCACCGCCTCCACCGGCCCAGGTTTGCTTCATCTTTCCTCTATTCTTTTATACTTCTCTGATGCGTCAATTTCTGCCATTCCCAGGATGGATACTGGTCAGCGTCTGGTGCATAGGATGCCTAACAACCCCAAGATAGTTGCTTTCGAGAGCACACAACATAGGTCTCTGTTTTCTAACAAATGCACAACCCGCTGTTTTACTGCAACTCGTTTGTGATTTGCGACCTATGTTATAATTTATAAATTGTTCGTTTTATTCTTAGGTTCGAGGTTCCTCTCCGCCCCGAGCTGTGGTCCTCATTTGCAGGGAGTGGTGGCCCTGTGTCTCCTCCCCAGCTGCATCCAACACCACCTGTTGGCCCAAGGAGTGATGCTTCTGCTGACAGCACCGGTGACTTCACGGATGTTCCTGACAAAGGGAGGAAGAAGCCTGTTCGCCGAAAGAGAAATGTTTCTGACATTCACAGCAAAGATTCTATGCACGCAGGTGGCTCCCGTCGGATGAAGAAGCAGCAGCCCTCACATCGTCCTTCAAATCAAAAGAACGTTGCAGCTGATAGGTCGAGAAGATTGACTGATTATTTCCATTCATCAGAAGGTCCTGAGGTATGGTCCAACCCATATCTTGAATTATCAGATCTCTAATATAACATCCAGTATGGGCAAGTTTGCTCGCAGACACCGTTAAAACGTGGTCTTTGCCAGAAGCCACTATGAAACTGTGTCTTTGCTAGAAACCATTACAATTCCATGGACATTTCTTTTCTTGTTCCGTTCACGAATAGCTGAAGGACCCCTTCACGCCATCCAAGCTTTCTCCAAGGGATGATCTGCAAAAATAAATGCAATAACCAATGTGGGTGTGAGAAAGCATGATCAGGTAGTCAACTTTAAGGCCATAGAGACTAAAGTTTAACAGAAAATGAAATCCTCTCAATGATAATAACAATTGCACCTTATATATCTTTTAAATCCAAGATTAGAGTTTTTGAAAAGGAAGCACAAAACTATTGTGTGAAAACAGAACAGAATGAACGATGAAATATCAAATGTGAATGTATTATCTAAATAAGCCTATCTCAGAAGACTATCCTTTTACTGTCATGGTTTTATAGCAATATAAAGTGAATTCAATTCTACTTCATAAGTAAGAAACATAAGAAATCATATTCTTAACATAAAAATTCGCAGCTCTCCTTCATGTTCGAGGAGAAACATAAGAAAGATATGGCCATGTTGAACAAAGTGATATTCTGCAATGTAAAGCAATTTACTAGATGTAAATAATTGGCTTATTTGGAAAGTTAAGGCATTAACAATGCAGAAAGAACTGTGAGGACATTATAATCTGAAGTGATCTTCTCAGCTATTCAGAAAGATTAGAAAATAACATAATCTGAACTTAATCGAGTCAACTACTCCCAACATGTTCCTTTTAAGAATGACTACCCAAGAATGTTGATACGATAACACCTGAACTAGCATATTTAGTTCTTAGTGAAATAAATGCTTAACTCCATGATTTATAATATTTCATATAAAATTATCTGGTGATAAAATGCAAAAAAGAACATATATTAATGACGGGCAACGATTCAGTTTCCTATAGAGACCTACTTCAATTGGCTGGTGTGTAATACCTACCTTTTTAGTTGCCAAGGGTGCACCTGCTAAATGAAAATATACCAACAAAAACAGGAACCCAGATGGAACCAACAGGTCATTGTTGACGATCAGTCAGGCTTCCAACACTAGGATGTATCAAGATGGTGGTTGATCACTAAATTAAACACAGCAGCCCCTCAGTATCTATATTGCATTCCTAGTGATAGCTGATTGGGCATCAGAAGGACTGAACACTTTGCTCTGCTGCTGTCTGAAATTCACAGAGGTTGTGTAACTTAGATGATGTGTGGACACACTAACATAACGGTTTGCTCACTTTTTTAATCTTGATTACCTGTTATTTTCCTTCCTTCTAAATTAATATATATACAGAGGGGGAAACCCCTCCTGATTCCTTTAAAAAAACGGTCTGTTTGGTAGGAATAACAGTGAACAAACACTAAATTCAGCTGCTATGCTCATCTATTTCCTCAGCTATTTAGCCCCTTCATACCCTATATTACAGGCAGAATGCAGTAAACATAGTTTAAGTAGGCATATGTATAATTAACCTTGTAGTTCATCCTACACAGACAATAGCACAAATCGCAGGAGAATCATCACATAGAATGATTTAATTTACAATAACGAGTCCAATTGCACAATACAGAACCTAACTACCCAAAGTTAGCACTAACCCAAGGAGAAAATCTAGCTGAGATATGATGTAGTCTCCATCTTGCAACCGAGGCCACCAGGGTTGGCCAGTAGGGGGGAGCCGTCGAAGCTCGCGCGCGATAGGGAAGTAGAGGGGCCTTCCCAGTTGGCTGCACGCTGAGCAGAGCCCCCGCCAGGCACGGCTCGCCCAGCGCAGGGAGGAATCAGCGTCGCTGCCTTAGTTAGGAAAGCTCGTGTGATTGTTCTGGAGAAAGGAATTGGCCTGCGGGAGGATAGGATAAGGCAGGAAGGGCAACTCAGTCATTTCCCGTGGCTCTCCAATTAAATATAATAGAATAAGGCATGCAGTGTCTTGCAGCAAATGTACACGGTTTAGTAGTGTCTCCTAGCAGTGACATGTTTTTTTAGTGGTTCACGGACAAGACCACATTTTAACGGTGTCCAGGGGCAAATTTTCCCATCCAGTTTTTACTGCACATTTTGTTCAATATATTCCTGGACACATACTTCATTATATATAGATTTCCTGGCTAGGCACATACTCCAATGTGTCATTTTTTTCATAACATTTTTTGGCTCACCACAATTCCTCGTTTCGTTGCCAGGTTCCCCATAGGCCCAATAGTGGTGGAAGCCGTTCTTCCATTCCGAACGCTAGGTGCAATCCTGCTTTTGGCATGCCCAATGCCCAATTCAGAACCCCAGAGCTACACATTCCTCGAATGCGTGACTTGTTAGCAACCCAACTGGGTTTCCTCTCTGGCCGCCCATTGAAAGCGTTCCTGCAAATGTTTGATCAGTTTGATTTGACATTATCGGAAAACACCAGGGCCATCCAATCATCTCTATGCAACATTGCCAGAGCACCTTTCCATCTCGCAGAACAATGCCGTCCGGTTATAGATGAGATTATAGCTGCACAGAGATCTTCCGATCCTAACATTGTAGGCGAGCCTTCATGGAGGAACAGTGGACTCGGTGAAGATGACACTGCTGATCAGGCTCGCAATGGTAATACATATTGATTATTCTTTCTCTTTTCATATTTTATTACATTCATTGAAATTCTTATTAATTGTTCATACTAATCTCCATTGTAATATGTCGTATCTTTTATGTGTATCAAGCATCTGAGCATGGACATAGGACCTCGAGTACCCCAAGTGCTGAGTACTCAAATGACGTCAACAGAGAAGATGACGGCCATAACACTTCACACACAGGTACCACTTTTCGTTACTTACCTCATTCCATTAATATTCATATCATGACCCCTGTACGAGCCACGTACCCCCACTTTTTTTGCTCAATTTTCATTCGTTGCTTTCCTAGCTCAAACTGCACTTCTTACATCACCTACTACCCAATAACAACGTCACAGCGTCAATGCACACTTGTTGGCATTACTTCCAGCATTGTTCATCATGTTTGCATGTAATTTCGATTTTATTAATTGTTTTGTACAGTTTAATCATGAGAATTGTGTACAGATCCTATACAACCATCTTCTAGTTGCCATTCTGAACCAAACAGCAGCCATGACATGGGCAGAATGAACCCTCTCTTTGATGCAATCTCTGATGAGCAGCATATAATCCACCCTTGTGTATCCAGCCATGAGACGGCCACTGAACCAGACAGTGAATCTCCGAACAAGGTTGTGATCAAACAGAGGCCAGCCGGTAAACGCATGATACAGAAGCCAGCTAGATTTTGCTCTCCATTCAAGTATGGAGTTATGTCTCGCCCTCCACCCAATGTGGAGTCCACTCTCAATTTGTTGGAGTTCCTGTGTGCTGACAACTCCCCGCTAAGAAGGTTTCTCGTCATATCCTTTTCTGTATATGATTCGTCTCTCTTACATTTTTATTTCTGCTGAATGAAAAAATTTGCAGCTCACCAGTGATCCAGTTTGGCACCACCCCTTTGTCCGGTGCCATAGTTGCACAGTCATTTGCCGATTCATCCCTGTCGGTGGACCCTATATTCATGAATGGCTTCGTGAAATGCATAATATACGATGACTATTTCATCAGACCTGAATGCCATGGTTACAGAATTTTCTTCGATGCTGTTCTCTCTGTATGATATTTCTTGCACTTATACTGGAGTACATACCTGTATTGTTTGTCTCCCTCACCATTCTAATGATCTGTTATGATTTTGTCTCCAATTAGGCAACTCTTAGTGTTGAGTCAGCCGAAGGTGATTCTTCTGGTCCCAAATACAGTGAATCTGATGCGCTTGCAGCTATTCGTCGGTCTCTCCCTTTCACCGATTTGAAGAAGGCCAGGCTGGTACGTGTTCTTTGCACATAGATTCAAAGTTGCTACACCCCGTGATGCTACACACAAACAACTTAATTAGCTGATACCCTGCAATATGCATTGCAGATTTTCATAATTAGCCACATGTCCGCATTTTATTAGTTATTTAATACACAAATCCTTACCCTTGTACCCCCCTGGTGCCCTGCTCTATCATGCAGTTTTGAATCATTTATGCATATTTGTGCCATTTTTTATGTGATTCAAATACATATCAGCCCTGCTAAATACAAACCAGTACATAGAAGACTGGATCTGTGACCGGCGATCAGGGGGTGGTGTTATCTAATTCAAGTTGAATTTATGGCATGCACGCATCTGAAAATTGTGTATCTGATGCTGTATGCAAAATTGGTCGTGCATGAACAACACGTATAGTTAATTTATACGTACATGACATGCCATGTGGTACTAGCTATTAATTGCCCTCATTTATTTTACTTATAGCCCTGGATAGAGGGTCCGTATGCAGGTCACATATATCGTTTGCAGTAACCTATGCTTCTCAGTAGCTCATGATAACGTGAGCTCTGATTCTTTTTACAGTAGTTAGCCATTCTTATCTGACTTGTTCTGTTGTCCTTTTGCAATTGTAGTTGTTTATATTTTATTTGTGTATATTACTCATCCTAACTCTTTCTAACATAATCAGCACTTCATCTCGTTATGCAGATCCTTCTCCCTGTCCTCCACAGGCAGCATTGGTCGGTGTATTGCGTCAACCTTGGCCAATCACGGATTGATGTACTTGACTCGATGGATTATAGTTCTGACGGTGACAACAGCTGGGACTCGTACCACTCTCACATGGGGAAAACAATCATGCAACGTCTCAGTGATGCTTTGTCTAAGGCTGCACCCCGCAAATTTGTATCCTTCAAAAACTGGAGACATGTGAAAGTCAAAGTTCCTGTCCACAAGAGCCTTTATGACAGTGCGTTCTTTGCTATGAAGTTCCTTGAATTCTATGATGGTGATGGCCATGGCTCACTAAAGGCTGACATAGCAGTAGTAAGCTATTATCTGCTACTTTCATATCTTGCCGCATTTTATTGTTTTTCCTTTTCTCAATATCTTTACTTTTGTCAGGATCGATCAAAAGAACAACGTGCTGAGATGTTGTACTATCTCACCTTTCACTCGGAGAACAAGATGCATCCGTTGCCGGAAGCCCTTCTTCAGTTTCGCATATCTGATCATCACCCATTTTTCTATTAGCCATTTTCTCATTTTCTCATGTACATATGTCGCCTACTCATCATTTGTCTTTCTTTCCCAGAATGTTAGTGAACTAGTTTACTTTGTAAATGTGAATCAAATATGCTATATGACTTGGTCCTTTGTCTATGCTCGTACATGTCTTGGGATTATGACGTCCATTTTCCTCTTCAATCTTATTTTTCACCATTTATTGGTTTAGCGAATGGATGTATCATCCACACTGTATTCTGCATCTGACGCAAATACCACGTTCTCTTTTTAAAGATTGTTCACTGCACAGATTGCTAAAAGGAATAACATTCCAACCCTCAATTGCTAAAAGGAATAACATTCCAACCCTCAATCGGATTGTCAATCGATCCAAATTAATTGCTAGTGAATGGCGCACATGTCAGCGACTAACTCTTTAACCAAACAAGGTAAACAGAAAAACTCATACCCCTAACCATTTCATCATCATTCCGATCAAGAACAATTATTAATTTTCGTACTCAACAACATACGTGTTGCTATTTTACTACAATACTTAGCTCGGCCATATCGTTCATCTTCTTGAATCGGTCATCGTACTTACAAGTGTGCCTATGCGCTTGACATGTGGCATCTCAATCCATATCTCGAATTCCGTTTGAATGCATTCATTCCACGTGTCGTCTCATCACTATTCATTCTCGATAGACCTCTTCTCTACCGTTGCATGTTGTACTCATGCATGTTGTTGACCTTTTCTGCTTTCTTGTTAGAGGCTTTGTCATTCATTTTTGTATTATGCATGCATTTTCTATTTCTTAAAACATGCAAAGGCTCATGTCAACCCAAAAAAAGTATGACTCACGCAACCTCACGCAACTCATGTAAAGCCTCATGTACCCCCAACCTATTTAAGACATGCAAAGCCTCACGTTCCCCCAACCTCACGCAACTCACACCTCTTAGTAGTCTATCAGGCTTCAATTACTGCCCACCGATGTCGAGTTCTAGTGTCATATCTTATGACGAGGACTCTGATTACGAGAGCCAAGACAATGACCATCACAATGTTCCTGACATTTCGGATAGCAATGTCAGGAACTTACTAGCCCGTCTTCATAGGGGCGAATCCGGTACGCATATTGTTAATGAGCACCCACCCCCTGCCTACGAGATTTCCCATGCTGATCCCGACTGCGATGCACAGTCTGCTCTCCGGAAGCCGAATAAGGTACAGAATATGAACCACTCGTTAATTCATTATCCACTATGGTTGGCATGTGGTTAATTTAGATTTTTTATTTTGTCAGGATCATTGGTTCTACGAGATGGAAGATGCATATAGGGAACCAAAGGTTCTTATTAATATTTTCTTATATTTTTTCTTGATTTGTGGTCTTACGTTGATATGACTATTTAATAATATGCATGCCACCATTTTTTTTCCCACCACAGGTCGACAGTCGATCGTCCACTACAAAAGAAAAGCCTAGTTGGTGGCACAAGATGAAGCATGCCGCCATGCATGGGACTCCAATTTCTGATGAGGTGAAAAATGACCTTATTGACCGGTTCCCACCTGATGATGAAATGTTCAAAAGACAGTGCTGGTACTCTCGAGCTATTTGCGATGTTTGTGATCCTCAGGCCCCCATTTGTTACTTATGCGGGTTCCAGAATCACTTGCAACCACAGTGCCCATCGCCTAGGAAATGGAGGCTTGAGAAAGAAGGGGATCATGACATATTAAATATGAAGTGAAGAGTGCTTTCAGGCCACTTTATGGAAACAATTTCCTTTTTTTAAACATTTGTCATTTCTATTTTTGATCAAACTAATTAATCTACGTTGTTAGACTCCCTTTGACTTGATGTTATTCGAAATAAAGTCAATTTTACATCCCATTAGTTCCAATTTTTTTCATAAAATTTCAAAATGGAAATGGCACAGTGAGACAAAAGAACAACGCGCTGAGATGCTGTACTATCTCACCTTTCACTCGGAGAACAAGTTGCACCCACTGCCAGAAGCTCACCAGTTCCGCATCTCTGATCATCATCCTTTTTTCTAATAGCAACCTTTTTCTTGCACATCCACAGCCTTATCGTCACATTCCACCTTCTCTCAGAATGTCACTGTAAATAACCTTACCATGTACATGTTTATCATATATGTGAATTTGTTTGGTCCATTTTATTTGTCCATACTGCATCTGTGGTTTTATGCTACAAAGTATTGCAGCGTCGCTGCCTATCCATTATACCCATCATTTCAAATTGTTTGGGTGACGTCTTTAGAATAATAAATTTGTGCATGCTTTCTGGTGTAACCCCTCGCTAGATCGCCTGAATGACCAATTAATTGGTGCCCAAAGCTGTCGACGGCTTCTGATGATCAGATTCAGTTTAGATTCCCTTGCCCGCACGAGGTCGCTCATTTGGCTGTATGGTCACCGGTGGAAATGTGGTTGCAGCATGTTCGCCACCACATGATGACATGGATTCGGACAATGGATGTACCTACTGAATGTGGATGTTGCGAATGGAACGAGTACATACATATACCCAATATAGGCCTCCGGTTGGTCTAAAAAACCTATGATGCATGCGTGGTAAATAGACACGCCGGCTCAAAAGGGAAAAATATGGAAATTTGTGCGACATGCAAACATACAAAAATAGCTCTTACGAGATAGGGGGCGCAGATAGGTGGGAATTGGCCGCGAATGGAATGAGTACATACATATACCCAATATAGGCCTCCGGATGGTCTATCCAAACCTATGATGCATGCGTGGTAAATAGACATGCCGATCAAAAGGGAAAAATATGGAAAATCATGCGACATGCAAAACATACAAAAATAGCTCTTACGAGATAGGGGGCGCAGATAGGTGGGACTTGGCCACGAATGGAATGAGTACATACATATACCCAATATAGGCCTCCGGATGGTCTACCCAAACCTATGATGCATGCGTGGTAAATAGACATGCCGGTCAAAAGGGATAAATATGGAAAATCGTGCGACATGCAAAACATACAAAAATAGCTCTTACGAGATTGGGGGCGCAGATAGGTGGGACTTGGCCACGAATGGAATGAGTACATACATATACCCAATATAGGCCTCCGGATGGTCTACCCAAACCTATGATGCATGCGTGGTAAATAGACATGCCGGTCAAAAGGGATAAATATGGAAAATCGTGCGACATGCAAAACTTACAAAAATAGCTCTTACGAGATTGGGGGCGCAGATAGGTGGGACTTGGCCTTAGAGTGAAATCAGATGTGTGGAATAGTCGTGGCCACTATTTTAGACACTGGTACAAAACAACTGTGATCCAATACACGTTTGCTGCATGCCTTAGGACCAGGTTAAGATTTGACGTAGCAAGAATGATCATTTGCTGCAATCGAACTAACTACATTTCCTCTGATTTCACTTTCCACTCACATAGAAGCTTCCTGGGGCATAATCACCTCGACGTGTGGTGGAATGAGGGTAATTATTTTTGACTGCCGCGTTAACAAGGAACATAATATGGAAATAGGCGACATGCAAAAACATACACAAAAACATAGACTTTACGAATTAAGGGTGGGCGCAGCCAGATAGGGTGGGACTTTTGTCTTACGCAGTGAAATTGTAGAGGTTTTAAAGGTCAACGGATCTGAATAATCAGGATATATAATTAGGCGAGTGGTGGTTTTGTAATAAGATTATATTTTTCATAAAGCAATCAGTCGTCAATGTCCGTACTATCATTTCCTTCTGATTCACTTTCCTACTTGTATTTTGTACCAACGTTTGTGAGCTTGAAGCTGGAGAAAGAAGGAAGATTGCAGACATATAAATATAAAGTGAAGAGTGTGCTGTTCAGGCCACTCTGTACGGAAACAATTTCAGTTTTTAAAACATTTGGTCATTTCCCCCCCCCCCCCTATTTTTGGCATTCAAATTCTAATTATACTTCGTTTGAACATTAGACTCCCTTTGACTTGATGTTATTCGAAATAAAGTCAATTTTACATCCCATCAGTTCCAATTTTGTTTCATAAAATTTCAAAATGGAAATGGTACAGTGAGACAAATCCTACATGTCATTACGACTCCAAATCAGTTATTATCCCAGACGTTGCATTACTCATAAACAGACAACAGACACTTCGTTACATCACAGGTGTATACAGATCATATCCTGAGACCCTTTCTACACATAATTACATCATTTGGCTAATACAGCTCGTCTGGAACTACAATTGATCAATCAGTCGTCAATGTCCATCTCATCAGTTCCCTCCGATTCACTATCCAATTCAGCATAGCTGTTATTTGGCATAACCTTCTGCCGTGTTCTTCGCCTTTCCCCACCCCCATCGCGTCCATCGTCCTCCTTCATTCTTTTACTCTTGTTCGTCGCGCCTGGGGGCCTCCCTGATCCCCTCTTGTTCCTCATTTCTTCAAGGCGTTGTTGGTTTTCTGGCAATGTTGGGCACGTACGTGCGTTATGTGGCGCGTAAAATCCACATACGTGGCATTTTTTTGTCCCCTTTTTTGGCCCCTTTGCTCCTAGTGTAACTTCCTTCTTTTCCGACTCCGTCTTAGTTCGTCCCTTTGGTTTGGCCCTCGGAGGAGGCTCCCTACTGATATCTGCATGCATGATCTTGGAAACCTGCAATGTCACAAATTGTCAATAATATATACTGCACATACTTCATTGTTTCTATCACAAACTCCAATATATCTCACCGTATCATCTGTTGTAGTCAAGTTCTGACTATGATATGCTTCCACTTGTTGGCCTTCCCCACCCCCCCTTGCCATGTTGGTCTCCTTTGTTGGAGTAATTATCAGCCTCCCAGCCACAACATTCTGATCCTGCAACCAAAAACAGTGATTTCAATGAGATCGATTCATATATCGATTATGCATTTGCAGTGTTCAGCCCCATGACGTGTAAACACATTTATTTTGCTAACTCGCCCTTACATTTGTTGGTAATGCCAATACTTGGTGCTGCCCTCCTACCACCGTTGGCCCCCCTTCCCTAGACGACAAGTCACTAATAGCCTGCAAATATACACCTCAATCTTAGCTCCCCCAAAAAAAATTGCGTTCATAAGTTATGTTTGTTTTTATGAAATTAATTTTTTACCCTAGAACAGCTCCCAGCATCATGAGAACTGAAAAATGGTTCTCTACACTCCCATGTCCTTCCATCAACATCAGCTTCTGCTCCACCATTAGCCTCCTGTGCACGACAACCTTACTGTTAGTATGATATCATTACAACACTTGCGTCTATGTACACATCCTATCCCTGCTTAATCAGATTTATTTATTCCTACCTCTACGGTTGCTTGTGTTTTTCCTTTACTTGCCGTAGGACCAATGTCTTGTGGCATCAAACTTAACTCCTTGAATAGGTTGTCCAGCGCAACTAGCGCTTTGTCGCAGCCAGGCCCCGACATGCTGCCAGCTCGGACAACTTTCATAGCCCGTGGGATAAGAAGATGTGTCCTATAGCTCCTTGTGTTTCCGTCCTTACCTACTATACACTTGTCACACCTATCAAAGTTCAGGTCTCTCCTTGCAAACTTTGTGTACCGCAATGGAATGTAGTCCTCATGTATTTTCGTAACTTGGGTCTGGATAAATGCTCGTAACAGGTGTGCACAGAATAAACCTGCAATGTATTTGGAACGTAAAATTTTGTCAACAAGATTACTTATCACACGCTACCTAGCAATATGCCAGTACTATCTCCCATACCTGTGTGATCCCACTCCTTGCACTCACATCTGTATTCATGTTTTTCTTTGTTCACCGTAACTTTGAACTGGTGTTGCCCCCAAGTTATCTTGCTGTACTTATTTGTGTGAGTGATCAGATAGTCATGCTTCCCCCCATCCGGATCTTCCACAAAGCCGTACGCTGTGGCGTCCTCCATTTCTTTTCAAATTCGTTGAACACTCCTCTAGTATATATCTTTGACAGCTGCAGCTCAAACTGCCACTTGTTCTTGGTCAAAGTCTTGCTCTGTTTCATCAACACGAGAAGGTTACAATCCATTTTTCCATCAGTACAAGACAACGGAGGCTAATATTTTTCTAACTAACATGATGCTTTCTTACCGTGCCAAGATACGTTGCTGTATCATGTTTCACCATCCTAGTATGCATGAAATTCATGGTTTGTTTTGCAAACCTGTGAAGCGCGGTCCTCTTGTTCACAAATCCCTTCTTGATTAGAAAATTCGTGCACTCACTCCGCTGTGTTGAAGCCATACGACCACAATACTCATCCTTAAAATATGCTGGTATGTAACTCTTCCGTTGTTGGTACAAGCTTTCCATTGTTGGGTCATTACCGAGCTCAAACTCATCCACAAGTTCTTTCCATGCAGCCTCAAATTCAGTCGGTGTTAACGGGTGATTCAGCACAGAGTAGAATTTTTCCTTGAAGTCCTCCTTAGCATGCATTCTAAACAGATCGTTCAGGTGCGGCATGACCTTGTTCACCACATGCCATCGACATATCCTGTGTCTCACGCCTGGGAACTCCTGCGCTATCGCCGACTCCATTGCCTTGTCTTGATCTGTAACAAAGTATAACACGAATCATGTCAGCTAAAATGCTCCAAATCTTCATACACTCATCTATATCTTGTGCCTACATTATCATCGTGTTCCACTTACCAGTCAGAATGCATCTAGTCCTGTTTTCACCCATGCATCTTTTGAAAGCTTTGAACACCCACTCAAAAGTCGGGATAGTTTCATCCCCCAGTAGGGCACAACCAAATACGGTGTTCTGGAGATGATGGTTGGCACCCACAAAGATTGCAAGTGGTTTATCATATTGGTTTGTCTTATGAGTGGTGTCAAACGTCATCACGTCTCCAAAATCTGCATACTCCCCCTGCATGCTTGCGTGGCTCCAAAACAAGCTATGGATCTCATTCTCGCTCCCCCGCTTTACTGCCCACCGAAACTGAGGGTTCTGTACCTGGCAATCTTGGAAGAAATCTAAGAGCTTGTCTATGTCATTTTCATTCTCCGCCCTCACATTGGCAGCTTTCCTGTTCACCAATTACATGTCAAATTACCATATACATGTTTACATACATATCCTCTTACTATATTGTAAATGAAGTACTCACCGGTTCTCTAGGTCTCGTGATGTAATTGGAACATTCTCCACTCCATCATGCATGCACCGAACTATGTTGTTTATGCTTTCCGGTGCGACTCCACAACCTTGCAGTTCATCGACATACTCCAAGAATGCTTCATCTTTTACCTTGTGCGACCTGTGATTCTTGACTTCTTCAGGAGTAAGCATCGGGTGGTTGTGGTCCAGGTTTGCTTTCTCTACCACAACTGCTTCAACATTTCTAAATTTATCAAAAACATATCTAATCTTCAAATTCGCCTTGCATCCTGTCTTCTTTGATGTATTGTTCCTTACACGTGGAGATCCTGGATTTTTCTTATTGGAGTATTCATGCTTGCCCTCGCAGGAACACCTAAAAACTCTGGAGTTCGGTTTACCGTTGCCCACATTGATTCCAAAACCTGTATGCCTTGCATATCTAAGGTAGAATCCTTTGGCTTCACCTTCTGATCTGAACCTCATCCCTTCTTCCGGCACGAATGCGGGGTTGATACTGTCTTTCTGATGATCATTGCAAAACATGTGATCAGCTCATACCACCAACAACACAATCGAGATATGGTGTGAGTATTTTTAAAAAGGTAAAATTTCTCTTCATACAGTAACGCATCTTGACTATTGCAATGCCAGTCGATTATCTAACGGTGCCATTTTTATGTGATTTGTACACTGATATCGTGCTCCTCTATACAGAGTATGTTCGTCACTTGATGTTTGTTAGTCGCACGAATGTAACAGACCCTAATCGAGCATCTTCTATTTTTTGCAAGCAGTACATGCATGAATAAATTCAGAATTTAAAAATCACTGTAACTTACATGTTTGTAGGTACGCTCCACCTCATGACTTTCTACCCCCCTTGCAGTCGCAGCTGGAATAGGCGACAGCATATATTTCCTAGATTCATCACCAGCACTTGTCCCTGTCTCCACACATCCTTCATCCCTGGCAACACCCACTCGTTCCGGAGAAGGCCAGCAGCCAGTCACCATCTCCCGTCCTGCCGCCGCTGGAATATCTTGCGTCTCTGACGCATTAACCCTCCCTGGCGATATTCCTGCCATCGATGTCGATGGTTTGTCCATGCCGCCATGCGCTGGGTGCACAGTTTGCCTTGATGGGGATGGGGCGCGGGCAGCATCATCTGCAGTCTGCTCTCCTTCATTAAACAAGTGCCTCCGACACCTCATGCCTCTCTCTGTTGCCATCCACACCTACACACAGTTTAGATTTTGCATACGAATCAATGTGACGCACCAATCTATGTTTGAAAATACAAACGAAGAACTGCACTTGTTTTTACAGAGCTCCTTGAGGATCCATCTGTTATCAAACTTTGAATCCGGCATCAAATCAACATCGCTTATCAGGAATTACCGGTCTTTGGCTTCAAGATTCTTTGCAATTACATCGGCAGCACCATCATCACGTGTTGTTTGAACACCCGCCCTTCCAGCGGCAGCGGCTGCAGTCAGAGGATTTTTCAGGACGTGCGACTGCCAGTTGCCGCGGATGGCTGCAGCCAGAGTCCGTTCCAGTTGCCGCAGATGACGCGCCGGCGAGGGAGTGTTACTGCGCCAGAGGCCGTTCCAGTTGCCGCAGACGACGACGCGGACGCGGTTTGCAGAGTGGGAGGCGGGCAAGGAGTTGGCAGCGGGACGGAGGCGATGTCCAGCGGCGCGCTGGGCCGATCCTACTCCTCGCGGTTTCCCAGAGTTGGAGGCGGGCAAGGATCGCGCGATGTCCACTGCGCGCTCCGGAGGCCTGGGACTGCGACTCGGAAAATATATCGAAACCGTCGACCCGGAATTGAAAAGACCGAACCGGTCTTTGCTGCCCGTGGGAAAAAAATCGGAAAGGACGACGGGGTGTTGCGGTCGGTGGGCTCGGGGTCGAAATACTTATTTCGACCCCTGGGGTTGATATAGCGTTGGCCTATATATATATATATATATATATATATATATATATATATATATATATATATATATATATATGTTGACTGCATTTTTCTTTGGAACAATGTAGGATGGATGATTCCTTTTTCGATCTGAACGATGAACCAGAGGGTGTTGGTGGAGGAGTTTTGGAATCTTCAATGGGCGGTTCTGCTTCCAAGGTGGGGGCAACAAGGACGAAGCAGACCAACTTCTCAGCGTATAAAGACAATGTTCTCTGCAAATCGTGGCTGGAAATTAGCTGCGATCCTGTCATCAACACCGGCCAGAGGAGGGAATCCTTTTGGATTCTAGTGGTCAACAGGTACAACTCCAACTGAGGCAGGTATCCGAAGAGGACCCAAAAATCCATTACGAATCATTGGGATCACATCAAGGCGGAAGTATCCAAGTTCTCTGGTTACATGGCTGAGATGATCCGCTCCAATCCTAGTGGCATGTCAGATGCAGACAAGTCAGTGGCTGCTGCGGCTGATTTCGCTAGTGTGGAGAAACACAATTTCACGCTTATGCATTGTTGGAAAATCCTCAAGGATGAGCCCAAATGGATGGAGCTCAAAAGGAAAATGGATATGCTTCAAAATAGTGGTTCCAGGAAAGACGCCCCTCCCAATGGACACCACATTTTGGATCTTGATGCCGGCAACTCAGCACCATCTAGCTCATCAGGAAAACGTCCCATGGGAAGGGATGCAGCAAAAGCGGCCAAGAAGAAAGCTGTTGCTGCTTCATCTGAGTATGTGTCAAAGATACATGATCTATCTGTTCAGAAGATTGAGTTGTTCAAGGAGACTGAGGGTGAGCGCAAGGCCCGGCTCGATGAAATTGTTACTCTAGAGAAGGTGAAGGTAGAGGAGGCTCGCGAACACCACAAGATGAAGCTGGACATAGAGAGGGAAAAGTTGGCTCTGGAAAAGAGACGACTTGACATGGAGGCTGAAAAGAAAAAGGAGGAGGCCGAAAAGAAAGAGAAGGAAGAGGATGAACGCATTTTGGCCATTAACCTTGATCAATGTCAACCATTGCAACGCATGTACTATCAGGCGCTACAAGAAGATATCATTCAGAAGTTGGTGGCGTCTCGATGTCATGGACCAGGCCTGTGAGGAAGTTGCTAGCTACCTGTGTTGGCTGTGTTATGTGGCTGTGTAATAATACTATATTATTATTAGTTGGCTGTCAGTGTCCTTTTGAGAATTGATATACTATCAGAACACTTGATGGTTGTGTTATGTCTATGGATAAATTGATATAGTTTTATTCTGTGTTATGTCTTAATTGATATATTTTGAGAATTGATATACATCATGGCTGTGTTATAGCCATTTGGACATTGTGTCTTAATTGATATATAGTTTTATTCTGTCTTAATTGATATATTTTGTGAACTGTATGGGAATGGCTTCAGCCATTTGGGCATTTGGCCATTCTATGTTAGTATGCTGATTTTCAGATGTTCAACATGTGCATGGATTGCATGGATCGACTCAAAGAAGATTGCATGTTCAGATGTAGGGCAGTGAACATGCCCTTCCAAGCGGTAGGGCAGTTCCGCCATTCCCAGTGCATACAGTCTATGCTACCAAGCATACCTGGGAAACCTCGACTCTCACCCTCTTGCAGTAGACGAGCCACATCGGCAGGGGTTGGAGAACGCAGGTACTCCTTCCCATAGGCAACTATAACAGCACTGCAGAAATGCTTAAGAGCTTCACGAGCAGTTGACGTGCCAATTTGCACATACTCATCAACAGCGTCTAATGGCAAACCATACGCAAGTATACGCATTGCGGCGACCACCTTCAGCAAAGCACTCAATCCTAATAGCCCAGTACAATCCCCACGTTGCTGGAAGTAGTTGTCCACAGACTGTACTGCATCAAGAATGCGGATGAAAACGTGACGCTTCATACGGAACCTGCAAGATAGAAAATGTTGATCAAACCAAATTGACGTGCAGACCAAGATAGAAAATCAGACGATAATTTGACATGCCATGTTCTATACCTTTCACGAAACTTTTCAGGGGTGTAAATTGGATTGGCAGCAAAGTATTGGCGTATGATCCTTGCCTCTCCATCAGCATGTTCTCTGGGGACAAGCCGTCTCACGTGTATTGAGCGGTGGAAGGAGCTCTCATGATCCATGGCTGCCACCAGAGCATGCATCTCTTCATCATCATCGAGAAGCTCATAGTTTGGCTTATCCTCAGCAATCAAGTAACGAAGGAGGGTACAATCTTCGTCCTCCATAGCTGCAAAGATCTGATCTGTAGAAACATGACTAATTCAGTTGGGCAGAATATATATGTTGATCTTAGCTACTGTATCAGTACTATCTTTTGATATATACTAGTAGCAAGTGACCCATTTCAGTACATGAGCACTACTGCAATGACCCATTTCAGATATGATCAGTTTTCAGTACATGAGCACTACTGTAATGCAATTGTCATATACTAGTAGCAAGTGATCCAATCAAACTTGATAGAGGAAATGGACTAGAGGTAAACACGAAGCAATTCTTATTGATAGATACTAGTAGGAATGGTTGTAGTCCTCTTCTCTAGAATGCATTTTGACAGAAGCCCTTTGCAAGAAAAAAATATAAGAATCAATAGCTATACTACTACAGCAAAACAACAACTTGCAATTTGTTTTGCAGCAAATGTTTTGAGATCAGCACAGTAACGAATTTCAGATCACTCGAAGGAAGAAGCAGGCAGATGCAGTAACGACCAGCAAATTCTACTGGCAAATTCACTCGAAGGAAGTCGTCGCTGCTCCCGCGCACCCGCAAAATGACGGCGGCGGCGGCGGCGGAAGCCGCTCCGCCCGAGGAGCTCGCCGCCCAGTACGCGGCGGACCAGTTCGTGCCCCACTCCGGCAGCCTTCGCCCCAGCGGCGAGGTCCTGGCGCCGCTGATGGAGGGCCCCGAGGTGTACCTGGTATGCTGAGGAGGGAGACGCAGGGCGCCGTCGCAGAGGCCGCCGGCGAGGAAGGAGCAGAAGGGCGCGTGGCCGCCGGCGAGGAAGGAGCAGAACGACGCGTGGCCGCCGGCGGGGAAGAGGAGGGGGCGTGGCCGCCGCCGGCGTGGGGAGGAGGGTCCGCGGCTTCCGGCGCTGGGCGCGGCGGCGGAAGCGGCCCGGCGTGACGGCGGCGGCAGAAGCGGACCGGCGCGGCGACGGGCGTCGGTGATTTGGAGGAAGGTATACGGGGCACTGTTGCATCTGAGATTAGATTTGAGGGTTGAAATATTTTACAGGGTCCTCAAATATTCGTATAGGGGGTGATATTTGGGGGGGAACCGTTGCAAACAGTCTCAATCTGCTAGATTCTCTAATGTACTACCCGCGACAGAATGGCTAACTACAAAGAATGTTGGGCCTGGCCCGAGGAAAACCGAACAGAGCACGCAGAGAGTTGAAATGGTTGGTGTCAGAAAACAAAAGCGAACTTCGATTCGAACCACGCGCCACTAAGCGGGTCCCACAAAGCAATAAGGCAGACCGAATAAAGCGCTGCCCGTTAAATTTACGTTCTTTATTGTTGAACGTGGGTCCCTTGAAAGCGATTCTACACCTCCAACCGTTATTTTTTTTTACACCTGAACTATCAGCTACCACTCACACCACACATATACCACGACTGTAAATCGCGAGACGAATCTAATAAGCCTACTTAGCCCAAGATTTGCAACAGTGATGCTACAGTAACCATCCGCTAATTGTAGATTAATTACCCTCTAATTACTATCGTTAGATTCGTCTCGAGATTTCCAACCTATCCATGTACTTTTTCACCTTTTTCGTCTACGTTTACTACTTCTAAATTGGTAAAATCAAGACCCAAAATCTTTTCGATTTTGGGAACTAAACATGGCCTATGTTAGCCTATGTTAGGTGGCACTAAATTTTAGGCTAGGTGGTACTTTATTAAAAGAGAGTAGAGGGACAAATAAATTTGATCTTACTACACGCAACTACCAAACTTTGCATATGTTGGGGGATGATGGATGATGGTTTCTTCATGACCGATAAAAGAATAATATGATTAGTAGAGGGAAAAATAATAAATTTATTAAAGTCTCGCGTCAAGAAATCATGGAGTGTAGTACTTTTAAAAGAAATATAAAAGGCCGCCGTGCGCCACATTTACAAACTCTGAAACGTTCTAGAAAAATAGAATCAGTTTATGCGCCAGGCCACAGATGATGGCCTAGCTTTCTTTTAATCACACACAGTACAGATGCAGATGCTCATAAACCTACATGTACACTCGCCTCTACGAACACATGCACACAACCTTACCCCTATGAACACCTCCGAAAGACTGAGCCGACAAATCCTCGAGATTGACAAAGTCACTACTAACGTCACACTGTCGATAGGAACGCCGCTTACCCTGAAAGAATAACGTCAGTTAAATACTAAAATAAATTTAGAAAAATATGTGCATGGTGTTCAGTTCTTTCAGTTTTTTTGGGACGGAGAGAGTATATGAGCGTATATTTGTTTTATAAATTTGAAAATGATGATTTGTAAAAAATTAGAATCGTATATTTTTGGAGACGGAGAGAGTATATAAAATTATAAGGCACCCCCACCGGTTCCTACTCTGATGTGATGCCTTATGTGCTTTCTTTTCACTACAAACGCTCGCTGATCCCTTTCCAAGCCAACCAACCCAACCCAAGCAAAGTGAAGAAACCAGCGACAGATCTACTGTCCTGGCCGTCGGAAAGAGCCCCCGATGGAGGCTGCTCTGGTGAGCGGATTCATCAAGATTATTGTTCCGAGGCTCTTTTCTCTGTCATGTGAGAAATACAAGCTGAGCAAGAGCGCCAAAGGTAACGTTGAATTCCTCCAGCATGAGCTTGAGATGATTGCTAGAACTATTGATGATCAGATCTCGAGAGGAGAGCATCTTAGTTCGGCGCGGACACAGTGGATCCAGGAGCTGCGTCAATTAGCTTATGAGATTGAGGATTGCATAGACCGCTATGTCTATCGGCTAAACAACAAGCAGATAGCATCCTCCGTGAGGGCAGGTTTGCTGTTTGGTTCCGAAATACGGGGACTCCGGGAGAAAGTGAAGGAACCATGTGAGCGAATACGGAGATACACATCCGATTCTCAGTGGTGTGCTACGGCTGAGCCGTCTCCGCCTACGTATGATCCGCACACCAAGAAGGCCGACCTCGTCGGGATCGACAAGGCTCAGGAGGAGCTCCTTGAGCTCCTGGAAGAAGGCAAGGGCCAGCTGAAGCAGAGGAAGGTTATCTCCATTGTTGGGTTTGATGGGCTTGGGAAAACCGTTCTAGCCGAGCAGGTGTTTGATAGCGATGTTGCTAAGCAATTCAGACCGAGGGCCAGGATTGTGGCGGCGGAGAAGGATGCCAAAGATGTTCTCTTGTCCATTTACTCAGAACTTGGTCTCGGCAAAGAGCTACAGGGTAACGACAACGTAAAAGTCCTCAGCTCAAATCTTGAAGAATACTTGCACAAAAAAGAGGTACAGACTTGAGCACTTATTTTTTTCAAGCTTCTTTTCTCCAGGCAGTGCAGGCACTAATTGTTTTGCTATCAGAGTACCAGTAGTTCATTAGAACAAAATTATTTTCACATGAGATGTTGTAATGTGTCGATGCTGATTTCGAGAAAAAAGTGCTCCAATGATTACACCCAATTGATGCTGACTTGAACTGGTTAATTAGCCTGCATTGTAATTGTGACTAAATAGATTATCTAACTTGTCTTTTTTAAAACGATATAATTCCCCTTCCAGGTACCTTATTGTGATTGATGACATGAGGACTGAACTCTGGAGTACTATAGGAACACGCCTTCCAGCTAATAAGGGCCTCAGTTGCAGAGTAATAGTGACAACACCTATTCAGTCAATAGCTTATGCCTGCAGCTCTGATGACCGATATGTCTACAAAATGAGAGAACTGGGTGAGAAACATTCATCACAGTTATTTCATAGAAAAGGACCAAAAGTTGAACTCGATCAAACCCAAATTTTGAAGAAATGTGATGGTCTCCCACTTGCCATTGTAAGCATAGCACAGTTTATGTTCAAAAAGTGTGTGCCGAATGGAACAACCACATGTCAAGATTTGTGCAATAGGCTAGGGTATTATTTGGAGACAGACAAAGATACATTGGCAAGAATGCAACGGGTGCTTACAAAGAACTATACAAGCTTACAGGGACATGATCTCAAAGCATGCATGCTGTACTTGGGTATGTTCCCAAGTGAGCATCTAATCAGGAGGAAGAGTCTGATAAGGCGCTGGTTAGCTGAAGGCTTTGTTGAAACACCTGACCTGGCAGTGATGCATTTTGAGGAACTCATGGACCGGAATATTATTAAGCCGGTCGATGTAAGCCACAACGAACAGGTGAAGACATGTAGAACTTGTGGAATGATGACTGAGTTCATTGTTCGCAAGTCCATTTCACAGGATTTCATTACAATGTTTTCAAACGGTATGGCCAAGCTGTTCTGTGATCAGGGGGTTCAACCTACAGGTGTCCGTCGCCTCTGTCTCCATCGTATGAGTAAATCCAATGGGAGCCTGGGTGATGTATCTCTTGTCCGTTCTCTGCTAATCTTCGGCGAGGCAGATCAGAATCTAATGGAACTTAAAAGATGTCCTCTTTTACGAGTTTTAGATCTTGAAGAATGCAACGATTTGAAGGACATTAGCCTCAAAGGCATATCTAACTTGCTGCTCCTCAAGTACCTGAGCCTCGGAGATACAATTACATTGATTCCTAGAGAAATTACAAACCTGGATTTTTTGCAGACGCTCAGCATAAGAAGAAAGAATGTAACAACTCTGCCTGTGGAGGTCATGTTGCTTCCCTCTCTCGTCCATCTTCTTGGAAAATTTAAGCTCACAGGGAAAGGCAAACAAATGATTAGAGCAGAACAGTTTTAGTGTCAGGGAAAAGCAAGTTGCAGACACTGGCTGGATTCATAGTAGATGAGCGCCAAGGATTTGCGCAGCTAATGGTTCATATGAATAATCTGAGAAGGCTAAAGTATGGTGTGATTCCACTTCCAGTACAGCTGGCATAGTTCATCTTTCAAAAGCTGTGCAAAAGTTTATCGAAGATGACAAAGATGAGGAGCAGGCTAACCAGGACAACCGTTCCCTTTCACTTCATTTTGATCAGTCGTCTTCAGAATTTCTACACGCATTGGAAGGTAGCTGCTATCTCAGTTCGCTGAAATTGCATGGGTACATGGGAACAGTGTTGCCACAATTTGTTTCATTGCTGCGTGGTCTCAAGGACCTGTTCCTTACGACAAGCAATCTGACAGCAAATACAGTAGCTACAATGAGGTAAATTGCGTTACTTGCCATATCTCAAGCTGACTGCAGACCAGCTTGAAGAGTTCGTCATAGAAGCAGGGGATTTTCCTAAGCTGCTACGCCTGTGTCTTGTGCTGAATCGCCCCACCATTAGTATGCTAGAAATCAAAGAGGGAGCTCTACCGAAGCTTGTTGCAGTTCAGCTAAATTTTGAAGGTCTAAATGGTCCTTCTGACATCAACATCGTCCACCTGAATTCCCTTAAGGAAGTCACACTTCATCTGACCAAATTACAAAACTGGAGGAATTGGCAAAAGGCAGCTAAGATCATCCCAACAGGCCCGTGTTGAGCTTTTGGGCACGGTTGATCAAATGGAAATTGATGTTATGGAGGATGCCACTGAGCAAGATGAGAAATCAAAACATGAGATGGCTGTCACACAAAGACCACTTCAGGAACTTTACAGTTCATGTTCCAGGCTGAAAATACCACACGAAAATAATGATGCACTGAATTGCAGGTCTGAAGAAATAAATGAAATGAGTTTTGACCAGGAGTGTTCTCTAAATTCAACTGATATCTCCAATGTTGCTAGTGGTGCGCATCTTACTCGTAGTACATGCTAGTACAAGGATCGCATCCTTTCAGCTTGGTCAGTGCTCTTATCTTTTTGAGCTCTTTTACGGTCAAACCGTCAATTGTTAATGATATTTTAGTAATTATTACGTAGTTATAGGGAGGAGAGGTAACATTTCAAACAAAATGAGCATTAGACCTGCTATAACCTTTTGTAGTGCAAAAATATATTATAATGACGCCATTTGTATTCTTTCTCATAATACCTTTATACTAGTCACGTATAAGGGTGACATTTTCAGTAGTATATACTATTAATCTTAACCGTTAGATGTTATTATACTAGTACTTTTCAAAATACTAGTATATCCTAGTATAGCGCACTATATCCATCCTTTTTGTTGTTCTTCTGTCTCTGGGTGTACTTCATGAGCATACTGCTTACAATACATGTACATAGCCTACCTAACATCGATTACTCATTTAAGCCTGACTACTCAATTGAGTAACACGGACATTACAAATGGGTGAATCGTGTTCTCTACATTGCCATATTTGGACACTACATGTGTAAATTTCTCATAACAAAATTCATAGTAATAAAACATGTTTGCTGAATTACATACTTTATTTTTTTTCAAATGTATAGTGAAATGTATTGGCTAAAAGGCTTCATTTTTTTAATTAAACTTCAACAAACTTGCGTGTTGCGAAAGTTGAGAATGGATTACCTGGTTCAACCGTGTAAAATCAAACTTGATTGGCATAAATAAAATAATGGGGCCAAACCTCGCAATAATGTTTCTTTATGTTACAACTTTGTTTATAAGAGATGTGGCAAGAGTGAGCTTTTCTAGATTGACTGATTTGGCCAATCTTTGATGGTTCTTGATTGTCGACCTGGGAATGAATACATGATTCTGGAATTACCAGGCTACAATTGTTACAAGTATCAAACGGGGAATGGAACGTGAGAAATGCATGTGCTTGATGGAGGCATAGTAAATATTTTTTAAGGATTGCTTGAATGTAATTGCAAAACGCACTTCTGAGTTCTATGTGGAGTAATATGTATTGCTTCTTATAAGTCTTAATATATAACTCATTATAGTTGTTGATATTCTTCTCTTGTGGTCAACAGTTGATGGGCAGCTTGTTTGGTGAGGGTTGCTGGGCAAACACGGTGTGCTCCTTCGGTCAACAAAGACAAATATGATTCAAGCTTCATGAATATCCAATAACAACAATAGAACATCTTTGTTTTATTCAGAATTTTGTATAAATGAGTCTACTTGACACCGATGTATACTTCATTTTTGTCAATTTCAAAACATTAAGTACTCGTGTTCACTACCGATAATAACCTTTGTACAAATAGAAGAAAGTTGCACTCTATACTAGGACATGTTGGTTTACCTATTAGCTTATACAATCTAGGTTATTTGGAAATGTTCGTTAAATGTACCAGATTTTAATTTGGAGCACATAATTGTTACGGTATGTAATCAGATTTAGTTTCAAACATGCAGACGTAAAACCACAATATGCTCATGTAACTGTGAGTAAAAACCACATACACCTGTTGGTGTAAACAAAATCATCTTTGCACTACAGATTAGGCTCAATCCTGTAGACTTGACGCCAGATTGATCGATGTTGGCAGAACGTAATCGATTAGCTTCAACGGTCGAGCAGTTGCACTGCCAGAAACCTTATTACCGCCCCTCTGTAGACTTCACGATAGCAAGGGCTTGAAGATACCGATAACCCTCATCCTCAATGCACGCCAAGTAGAAGAGCCGGCGATATCCAACGGCTCAGCACACAACACAAATCATCAGATGGAAAGAAGTGGAGAGAGAGTTCATGATTAAATCATGAGTGTCGTTCCAGGACATTCATGAGTGGTGTCAACAGGACATTCATGAGTGCCATACATTTACAGTTCAAATTTAATTTAATTCAAAAAATTGTTTGAAATGTAATTAATTAATCAAATATAGCAAACAAATACAAAAATGTATCAAATTTTAATATGGAGTAACACATGTAGTATGCAGAGAGTAGAAAGTTTTGAGGTTAGAAGAGGAAAAAAAACTTAATTCTTTGCCAAGTGCCAAAAAATACACTCGGCAAACTCTTATCTTTGCAAAGAAGCTCTTTGCCGAAAACACTCAGAAAAAAGCTATTTGCAAGTGTCAAAAAAACAATCGGCAAAGAAGCTCTTTGCCGATTGTAAAAAGAAAAAAAAGCACTCGGCAAAGAGCATAATTCCTAGTGCACCGCTTCCCCTCCGATTCATTCGTGCCAGAAATAATCATTTCCTTCACCTTGCTTTCTCTCTCTTCAATAGCTATGTGATTGAATAATATTTTTCTGTTGACCGAGCAAGACTGGGCATCGAGGACCACTCATTCCTTGGTGCTTGTTTCTTTCAACTCAGCATCAGTAGTTGCAATGGGAAAAATGATGCTCCAAACAGCAAAGAGAGAAATGGGGCATAGTTCTTTTTTCCCACCACACTGCGGGGGCCAAGATGCCGAGGAAAGACAACTGGGCTGAGCACTACCTTTTGCGGACCTCAAAACACTATACCGTACCACAACCCAAATGCCGTCGCACGTGCGTCGGTAAAAATGTCCTGGATAATTTTTTTCCATAGAGGGTGAAATGTATGAAAGAGGATTATTGCAAGATCCATAAATTCATAGTGCAGACGTGAAGTAATTGTTCAACAGCACACCCATTCAACACTGAAATTTTATTACCAGATTGTAATGGACATATAGGGGTTAGATGCACCACTCATATTAAAGATCAGAGACTATATCACTATAAGATGTGTTTCTTTTCGGACGTTTTCCTATGATTGGGCAACATTTTTAATGTTTTTTCTTTTTTTTTACAAGTGGTCGGGTTTGTACTCACCGTTGTTATAGTAGGTAGTTATTCATCAAATATATTAGACCACTTATAAAGAAACTATGGGTAACATTGTGAACTATCGTAGTATATGTGTATGGCGATCCTGCAGTTACTAATGTCCAGTATAGAACGACAAGATAGCGTATGCAGTCTGCAGGATGGTGGCGATAAGTAGGATTGTGGCAACTACCAAAGAGATGAACACAAATGGGTTGCTCAGGTGGGTTTGCACAAAGCTGGCGCGCCACTTGTTCCAAGGTTTGCTGCAGTGATCGCGTACCTCCCGTTGCACGACGGCCAGCTTACTGTTCCTGCATGCGTGATATCTTGCTCATCTCACTGACAATGCTGCCGCCAACTTATCACTGCTCATGAAGTTTTCAATGATCCCGTTGCGCCGATGTCTCAGGAGCGTGACATCCCTTGATGAGTTGATGACGTTGTCCATGAAGAAGTAGGTCGTCACGTCCTTCCTACAATTGGGGTGCAGCCACTCGAACGTCATGAGGTTGAGGAAGATTCTCGGCATTTGGTTGTTGACGTTTATCCCTGGCATGCTCAGGATGCCGTCCTTGAAACCGACATCGCAGACGCTTTTGGTAAGGCTCTTCTTGAATTTGACCCCAGCCTCTGCAAGCTCTACAGAAGGCATGGTCACATCCTTCTCCTTTGATGCGTTGAGCTCTTGTTCAGGGCCACAAAAGCTTTTGTGGTAAAGGTCGAGTGGGTGGAGGCCGAGCTTGTCGATGCTGATGCCTTCCGCATCATGCTCGCGTTTCAGAAGAAACAACACCAAACGGTTGATATCTCCAGCACCCTGCGGTCATGATTGATATATTGAGGTGGTAAGAACGGCACGAAGAAAGCATCCTTGTAGTGCTCTTTGTATGTGTTGACTTCCTTTGACCTAAGAATTTCCTATACTGGTTAGGTTGATTAATTAAATCCAAAGGCCAGACGAAAAGGTTAGTGTGCTTTTGGACCGACTTGATACGGTGTTTTTCATTTATGATGCATGCAGATATGTGTGAGCATCAGAGCATGAGTGTTTGCAGAATGTTTTGAGTCTACAAAATTTATGATTGGTGCGTTTGCATTTTTTCGTAAGAATATATAGGGTCTTGTAGAGATTAAGGTGGAACCTTTAAAGGACTCTCTAATTAAGCAAGATACTATACTTAAATAATAAAAAATGCTTATCAGTCTCATTAACTAGTTAGAAAATGAAGTGTCTATATAGTGTATTTATTTTTTGGAACTTATTATTCTGGTGGATATTAATAAATTGTTGTATGTAGATGTTATATGACTAACAACAACTGAATGGCATGATACTATATATTTTAACATTGTGTTAAGTCAAATTTGTATAATTTTGACCAAATTCAAAGAAACACAACTACATCTCCAAATAAAAAGTGATTTTGAATATATATCATATGATGTATGTAATAAAACTAGTTCGATGTGTAGGCATTTATGTATTATTTTATAATTTTATTAAGAGTAAATTTCACTGTAGTTCCTCAAAATATTGTCGAGATTTCATCTGTATCTATGAACCAAAAAAGTGGTCATCTAAGTCCTTAAACTATTACCGAGGTTTTATCTTGATCCATGAACTAAGAAAGTAGTCATCTAAGTCCTTGAACTGTCACTACGGTCTCATCTAGATCCAGGAACTAAAAAAGTAGTCGTCTAAGTCAACTATTACCAAGGTCTCATATGGACCTACAGTAAACTTTGTTGTAATGAATGACTTACAATTTGAAATGGAGGGAATATAATTCAATATATACGATAGACGCAACTTGTATTTTTAAGTACAAGTAGCTAGGCAAGCTTACCCAAGCATATGCTAAAGCTATTCAGTACTAAAAGAAAGTGTACTTACCGGTAATGTGCCGCGGTGCACAGCTTCAAGCTTCTGCAAAACGAGCAAGGGCAGCTGGTTTTCAACCAAAACCATGTCGGTCCGGACGAGTGCCCAGAGATAATCGCTGCCGTCGCTGTAGACCGGGTCGTTGGTCGCGTAGTCGTTCACTACCGGTCCCCCTTCCATTGCTTGCCTTGTCCTCGCCATCTCCAACAGGAAGCAGCCGTCAGCAACCATCATCTCCACGAAGCGATCTCTCTCCGCGCCACGCCATTTCCCATCGAGGTCAAGGTAGCAGCTCTGCAGCTCATCTGCCACGCCCTCGATAGCGGCAGCGAACTCCGCAACCGGCTTCCCGGACCTCCTAGCCATGTGCAGCACGGCCGGCGCTTGTGCTCCTCCATGCAGA